>OW388295.1:59778483-60371899 GCA_936450465.1 Gibbula magus | reverse complement strand
GCAATTGAGGATACTGTCTTAATGATAAACAATGTATAAACAAGTATCCACACCCTCTATATTCTCCTTCAGTACCAGGTCACATGAGAGACCACATGAGATTGCGCATGCGCAAACGGGTCAGTGCAATTGTGTGAACGGTGACAGTCAAAGACATTTTTTATGCTGCCTAACCCTTTTTGGATTTAAGTGTTTTTCCTCAGTTGTTGGATTTGCGGATTTGGATATATATGACTAGATAGTGTTTCTGATTCTCGAGGAGTGACTGACGTTTCCTGTAAGTTTTTCAAACTTAACTTTTTTCTTGTTTCCTAATTGGACCTCATGGCTTCGCCCTCGCGGCAGGGTACGGCCATATTGGCCAGATTACAATCAGAATTACTGGGCGAGTCCTCGTCTGCCCGGCAGCGGGAGACGGGTCAAGAAACTACATATATCAGCCCTGATAATGCAGATTCTCAAGGGGAACTGTTAGTTTCAGATGAAACTACCCCAATTAACTTTAATGAGACTGAGAGTGACATCGTGACCCCCGCAGGGGGCACTTTACCTAGTGGTTCCACGAGTGGAGACCCAAATATCAGAGAAGAATTTCTCACCAAAGCTCTTCAGAAAATGGAAGAGAAGCAAATGGCTGTGATTAACAAGGTTTTAGACAAAGTTACGGAACTAGAAAGTTACGTCTTTTCCGATCAAGAACTTGATCAGAGTTCTGACGCTCCTCCCGCCCACAGTGCCACTGTGAGTTCGCTAGAGGGGGGTAGCCAAGGGGAGTCGGGCGAGCCCGTCGCGGGACCAAGCCACGCTGAACAGGTGGGATCAGGTTTCGAGCAGCAAGCAGGGAGTCACTCAGGGACTGACGGTGATCTTAAATTTAACATCGCTAAATTGGCAAATGCCTTCAAAATTCAGGACACGGTGGGGCCGAGTATTGATTCGGATCTAGCGATTCTTGTTGACAGGCTTATGATCAACAAACTGGATGAGAAACGAAAATCTGACATCCAAGCTAAACATTTCCCTCCGGAAAATTGCCCAAAATTAAAACCCCCTCGGGTCAACAATGAGATCTGGAGGGTAATGAATTTACCCAGTAAAAACCGGGACCTTAGATCGAAGAAAACCCAAGATTCGATCTGTAAGGGTTTGATACCTATTGTTCATGCAGTGAACACCTTGAGCACTATTGAGTCTGTTGACACTTCCGATCTCATAACTGAGATTGTTGATGGCATTGCCCTAATTGCCTCGGCAAATTTTGATCTAAGTTTGAAGAGGCGGGATGACATACGAGGAGCGCTCTCTCCAGAGTACAAGGATCTCTGTGCCCACAAAAACCCGATCTCCGAATTGCTTTTCGGGGATAACGTCTCGGATCAAATAAGGGAGATCTCTGACACAAACAAAATGGTGTCCAGGCTAAAATGTTCAGACAATCAAAACCAGGGGCATTTCCATCCCTACAATCATGTTGGGGGCAGACCCCCAATGCGACCCAGAGGAAGTAGGGGAGGACCCCTACGTCTTAGAGGTCAAGGACGAGGCAGAGGTCAGTTTCGGGGTTTTTTAGACGGGGCCTCGGAGGGGCGACGGTTCCCCAACCCAGCGGCAAGCAGGTTCCCCAGAAAACGGACATATTAACACCAGTGGCGGTGAGTGAAACTGAAACCTCCGTATCTGAAGCTACATGTTTTGCTGGTAGATTAGCGTGGCACGTTAATGAATGGGAAAGACTAACCTCTGATCCCTATATTCTAAACATTGTAAGGGGATATCGCATTGAGTTCATAGACTTGCCACTTCAATCCTCTTTTCGAGAAACAAAGCTTGGGGGTAAACAGGCAGAATTCTTGGATGGAGAAGTGACTAGAATGTTAGATAAGGGTGTTATTGAAAAGACATGTTCTTCAGACTACCAGTACATTAGCACTGTGTTTCTTGTGCCTAAGCCAGACTCTTCCTTTCGAGTTATTTTAAACTTGAAATCGTTGAATTCCTCTGTTGAGAAATGTCATTTCAAGATGGAAAGATTATTTTCAGCCCTTAGACGTATGACCCCAAATTGTTTTATGGGATCCCTTGACTTATATATATTACTCTATTAACATTGCTGTGGAAGACAGGTGTTTTTTAAGGTTCATGTGGAGAGGGCACCTCTATCAGTACACATGTTTACCATTCGGGTTAACCTCTGCTCCTCGTGTGTTTACAAAATTGTTGAAACCTGTGTACAGTTTTCTTAGACAACGCGGATTTCTGTCAGTGGCCTACATCGATGATTCATATCTTCAGGGCCAAACGAAAGGGGACTGTCAGACAAATATTAACGTGACAAAGGATTTGTTGGAGAAATTAGGTTTTGTAATAAATTATGAAAAATCTGTTCTGATCCCTTGCCAATCAATTGTGTTTTTGGGATTTGTACTTAATTCATCTTCAATGACAATCTCTCTCACTGATAAGAAAGTAAAAAACTTTCAGCAGAAATGTGCATTGCTCATGTCAAAACAATCTGTTTCCATACGTGAAGTGGCGGAACTTGTAGGAACTATGATCTCCTATGCCATTGCTATTCCATATGGAGTATTGTTTACAAAACAGCTGGAAATTGATAAGAGCGTGGCCTTGAAATCAGCTAGAGGTAATTTCGATTCTAGTATGCAAATCTCTGACACTTGTAAGCAGGACCTTCAGTGGTGGCAGGACAATATTGTTGACAATTCAGCTCCTATTTCGCGAGGTCCCCCAACGCAAGTGTTAACTACTGACGCCTCATCAAAGGGATGGGGTGCAGTGTTGTATGAAGGAAAGGTGAAAACTGGGGGTGCATGGTCGACGGAGGACATGATTTCTTCGGATCATATAAATTACCTGGAACTAAAAGCAGTGTTTTTTGGTCTGAAATGTTTCGTATCGAATTTCAGAAACCATCATGTGCGTGTCAGAATAGATAATTCGACTGCTGTGGCGTATGTTAATCATTTCGGAGGTACAAAATCTCAAGTTTGTCACTGTATTGCCAAGAGTATTTGGTTGTTTGCAATTGAGAATAATATCTGGCTTTCTGCTACTCATTTACCAGGGTGTAAGAATATTGAAGCCGATAGGGAAAGTAGACATTTTAATGATGCAACAGAGTGGATGCTCAGTGAAGCACTTTTCCATAAAATAACTCAAGTTTTCTTTGTGCCATGTATTGACCTATTTGCCTCCAGGCTAAATGCACAGGTGCCATGTTACATTGCTTGGAGACCAGATCCATTTGCTTTTGTCATTGATGCGTTTATGTGGGATTGGTCACAATATAAATTTTATGCTTTCCCTCCCTTCAGTGTACTAGAACAAGTCATCCAGAAGATAAGGGAGGACAGAGCAGAGGGAATAGTGGTTCTACCGAATTGGCCGACTCAGAGTTGGTATCCAGTGGCTATGAGAATGTGTTTATCGAGCCCCAGGTCACTTCCCAAAGGACGGAAAACACTTGTTCTGCCGTACAAGCCAGAGTCGGTACACCCCCTGCACAAGAAGATGGAACTTCTAGTGTGCCATTTGTCGGGGAGAGCCTGCACACGATGGGCCTCTCCTCCAGCTCAATATCCATTATTATGAAATCTTGGCGTACGGGCACTCGTACACAGTACACGACTTATCTGTCCCAGTGGGAGACCTTCTGTGAGGTCTTGAGTAGAAACCCATTGGACCCCGACCCTGTGTTAGTGATAGAATTTTTAACATCCTTATATGGTAGGGGATGTGGATATAGTGTGATTAATACAGCAAGAAGTGCCATATCAAGTGTGTTATGTTTACCTAATGGTGTTCCATTAGGTCAACATGTGCTAGTGAAGAGATTCATGAGAGGAGTTTTTAATTGTAGACCATCTCTTCCTAGATACAAACAAACATGGGATGTTAAGGTGGTTTTAGATTTCATTGACCAGAAAGGGCCAAATGAGGAGCTCTCCCTAAAATACCTATCCTTGAAAGTGACAATGTTGATTGCCCTTGTTACAGGTCAAAGGTCACAGACCTTAAAATATCTCAGTTTAGATAATATGACAAGGGTAGAAAACAAGGTTATTTTCAGACTGACGGAATTGTTGAAACAATCACGACCGGGTTATCACTTGCAACAGATTGTGTTGGTAAAATTTGATAATAAGAATTTATGTGTCGTAAACTGTTTAGAAGAATACATCCAAAGGACTCATGGAATTCGATCTTCTTCTCAGTTGTTGATAAGTTTTGCCAGACCACACAAACCTGTAACAACAGACACTATTTCACGGTGGCTCAAAACTATCTTGAAAGATGCTGGTATTGATGTGTCAGTGTTTTCAGGACATAGCACTAGGTCTGCATCCACCAGTGCAGCGTCCACGAAAGGGGTACCGGTGCAGCAGATTATTGACACAGCTGGCTGGTCGTCTTCATGTGTGTTTGCAAAGTTTTATGCCAAACCAGTTTTGCCTGTGGGTTCTTTCAGTAATGCAGTGTTATCATCATCTTCTTCAAGCTAAAGTTTCCATTGTCGTCAATAGTCTATTATATGTTCTATATAACTGATAGTTGTTTCTTCATAAGGAATGTATGATAAGAAGGGTGTCACATTGAGTTTCATTGTATTATTGATGTTTCAAATCATATACCTATATATAATCATGTATTATATGTATTTTTACCTTAGTATAGTTGTAACTAAATAAATTCAGTCAGCATTTACACCTTGTTGAATGGTTTATCCCGTTTACTGTGGACTAACTTTAAAATCTCATGTGGTCTCTCATGTGACCTGGTACTGAAGGAGAATTGTTATTTTAAACGAGACTTACCTGTAAGGTGAAGTTTGAAAGCAATTCTCTGAGGTACCAGTCACAAGTGAGATCACATGCCACACCCTGCCCTCCCAGTGTTCTTTTCGGTGTTTATAGTCCACAGTAAATCTTTAAAGACTGACCCGTTTGCGCATGCGCAATCTCATGTGATCTCACTTGTGACTGGTACCTCAGAGAATTGCTTTCAAACTTCACCTTACAGGTAAGTCTCGTTTAAAATAACAATTATACTACAAATCATTCACAGATTCAAGCAATGTCGCGTCACTTACCTAAATCTCATTACAATATGCCCGGCCATATTACCTGAAAGTGACCTTGTTACTAGGAAGTTCAATTCATATTAAGATATACTATCCTCGAAGATCTCAAACTTGTCTCTGATTTTTATATTATCTTTGTAATTTGAACTCATTCCGATCATTTGTGTGTTGCGATTACAAGGTTATGTGTGAAGGCTATAAGTGATAACCGACAATTGTCAAAAGGCTGAAAAAACATATTTGCCCTTTTTGTGGTACTGTTGAGCCCATTTTCTTTTTTATTTTGATTTTTACCAGGATCTTAAATGCACCATTATAGATATATAGAATTCTCAACGATGTCCCGTTTGATAACATGTTTAGGAAACGAGTGGATGGTTTGGTATTTTAACGAGCGAAAGCGAAACCACATAAATGTAATGAATGTGGTCTTAAGCCCTTTTTACATGCACATGTTTACTTCTAGGAGGTAAAGTAAAAGTATTTTTACTCCAGGAGTATTTTACTCCTGTAAGTAACCGTGTCATGTAAACAGATTTTCGGTTTACTCCTGTAAGCAAACTGAATGAAACATCCCAAAATTTGACATAATCCATGGACATTTTATATTTTTTCATTCTGCATTAATGTTTTAATTATCTATTCACTGTCAATGGCATTTTGATTTGTATCTACAAAGTTTCTGTGAGCTATAGAATTGTTTCATTAATGAAAATGTTCATATAACATCCATTTAAAAGCATTTTAATATTTACCATGTTTCATTTTGGCGTTCCTAATATGTGTGTCTTCCTTACTGTTGAGCAAATGTTTTTTCTTTCTTAGAGAATCGTTGTATTTTGTTATATTGTTAGCTGTCATTAATTTAGTTGAAGAATATCAAAACAAAAAACTCTCGTTTTCATTTTGAACATTATTATCAAATTAAACAATAAAAAGATACGGTGATAACATTAGTTTGCTTTATTATATGACTATAGGCATGTCATGTAAGAATTGACAGCCAATTGGTTGCGCAGACTTTAAGCACCCTGCAACGGGTCATCGTTATTGTAACCATCCCCACCATCAGCGTCATCTGGGTCATCCTCAGGTTCTATCTGCATGTAATAACCATTTTCATTTCATTTAGGAATTTTTATTTAGCACAACACAGTCATACAGTTATAACTGTAAGAGGTATATTTCATTCTACATCTGAGCTCTTCTGTATGTGTCGCAAAAATATTATTGAACAACCTGTGAGATGCAGTGAGGCTGTACGGTTTCAGTAACCACGTAAGCTGAAAGCTGGCATGTTTGTATCTTTATCTTTGATACATTTGATGTTTTTCAGCTGACGTATGTTTTGTAAACTCTGAAGGATTACAGAATACAAGACAGACATACAGTTTTTATTTAGTAACAGGCCTTAGGCCCATAATACAAACAGATAGCATATATCCTGAAATTAATTAATGTCGTGATAAAGGTATAAACCAACATTATAAACATCCTCATCATTCTTGTTTTGCGATCATTTTTTTTTGTGGATTGTTTAAGAATGGCACTTTAGATTACAGATACCATCCTTTACGATTGAGGAAGTCACCGTAAACTTAAACTAGTGTAACTATTGAAAAGTGGGTGCAGTCTATTGCACCTACATAGTTTGGAAATCTCCAATGCTCTTCATATCCATTGATTACAACCTGCAAATCTACACAATTTGGGGAGGTAACATAGCTATGTAGACTAATTTCAAATAATACAAATAAGTTACTGATAGTTCGGTTTTAAACAATAGGTACAAGCCAATAAGGGGCGATAGCAACCTTATGATATAGATCTATTGGTTCTCTAAAAGGCTTAATTCTTTACATATTACATAGAATGTTCCCTTTCATTTTTAAAGTTTTCTTTCAACTGTTCATCATCAAAATATCCTTCGTACAATGAGAATTTGAGTTGACAGACCAAGCACAAAACATGTGCACAGAACATATTGTTAACATCTTCTTCAATTGGGGATACGCAGTTAACTCATTGTAAGTTCTCACCAGAATGACGTTTTAACTGTAAGCAAACAAATTATACTTAAGGGTCCTTAAATTCCAATGTAACGAAAAGTAAATATACTTTTACTCCTAGGAGTAAATATACTCCCAGGTGTAAATATACTCCTGGGAGTAAAGTGTGCATGTAAAAAGGGCATTAGTTTCTTACAGAAAACTACCCTAAACGTCCACATGAGAACTCACACTGGAGAGAGACCTTACACGTGTAGTGAATGTGGCAAATCTTTTGGACAAAACGGTTGGCTGCAAGCGCACATGAACACTCACACGGAGAATGGACATCAAAGTAAAGCTTGTGTTCGAAGATCTAACTTGTTATCTACCTGGGGCACGCATGTTAGTTTACACGTGTCACAGACAGATTTTATTCAGTAATGTGGCCCATATGGCCTATGTTACAATGTAATTGACAGTATAAATTGAGTCGCGGATTTCTAAATTTAAATAACGTACACAAATATACATAAGTTAATTTCATAACATTTTCATTTTGACAGTGAAAAATGTTCGGTAGAGAAATATCACCTGCGCACAAATGAAGCCTTACATCAACTAGCAACATGTTACTTTACACGTGTCTCGGGGAAGTTTTACATCAACGAGCAACATGTTACTTTACACGTGTCTTGGTGAAGGTTTACATCAACTAGCACCATGTTACTTTACACGTATCTTGGTGAAGCCTTACATCAACTAGCAACATGTTACTTTACACGTGTCTTGGTGAAGCTTTACATCAACTAGCAACATGTTACTTTACACGGGTCTTGACGAAGGTTTACATCAACTAGCAACATGTTACTTTACACGGGTCTTGACGAAGGTTTACATCAACTAGCAACATGTTACCTTACACGTGTCTTGGTGAAGCTTTACATTAATTAACAACATGTTACTTTACACGGATCTCGGGAAAATGTCACATCAACTAGCAACATGGTAGTTGTGAAACAGCACCTTCAAATTAAAACCATCGAGCAAGTCGAATGGCCGGCTCGTTCACTTGTTCGTCATCCGTTAGCACATGGATTAAATCTTCTCCACTAATAATGTGAGAAGGTATGGTTCAACAAAGCAACAGACAGAAGAGCGGACTCAGTGTCTGATTACACAAAGATAGTTTATGCCATAGAGGGGATGTAGGCCCATGGGAATTTCAGACGATTGACAAGGAATTGTGAAGCGCCTTAAAATACCTGCAAAAGCAGTGGTTTATCGAATTACAGGATGGACATTGAGAAGCATCATATTGATTCACATGCGACATATTGATTACGTATCTTTTGAGCTAGACAATGACAAATAGCAAGATTATAATCATGCAATGTTATTCTGTTTCTTGACGTGTGTATTGAGTTAAGATTACTACCAGAGGGATAAAAAAAACCCATGAAATTGTTCGTGCAACAGCGTGTTCCAAGGACTTTGTAGAAGGCATCTAGAGGAGACTAGGCATGCACATTCATTGTGTTGGCTTGATCATCCTCGTTATTAAAACTTTGTTATCTTCAGCTGTGTTCTTTTTTTTTTTACCTCCTTCCTTCTTTTGAAAGCGGTGGACTTTCTCTTGAGTATAATACATCTTTCATGGGGTGAGGTAAATGGTAGGTTGACTATTGTCTAATTACGAACAGAGTTATGATATTTCGTACGATAATGCCCAGGACGTGTCCAGGGTCCTTAACAATCTCTAAGTTTACCTGGACAAGATGCTTTAAACACGTAACTGTAACCTACGTTTTTGTAGTGATTTACTTAACAACATATATTAGAAGCGGGTACCACACATATCTAGACGTTTCTAGAAGAAAATAAATTATATTATTCTTTTCTTGTTTTCACTTTGAATATATATATATATATATATATGTATATATGTTACAAGTTTACTTCCGGAACAATTTGGTTAGAATAATAAGTTGAGATGACGTGATTGGAGGTTTAACGCCGCTTTCAACAGGATTTCACTTATATCACGGCTGCTAGTATTAGTGTAGATATAAAAGCCCGCAACGCCATGTGGCTATGCATTGCAGTGAAACCTGCGAGCAACGGCTGAAACTAGCGAACCATGGATGGTACTGCGCTGAAATTCAGTGTAGCATTGCACCCAAACCTTACTGCGTGTAGAACACTTCTCTACTGTAAACAGAGTTGCCTTGCCCCTGGCGGGATTCGAACCCCGGACTTCTTTATCCGGAGCAGAAAGCGCTAATCACAGCGCCCCGGTTAGAATAGTAAGCCAAGAAGATTATGTTCATGAGTACTTGCCCAACAATGGAATATTCGGTATTAGGAAGTTTGCAGAGATCTACAGCTTAGTTTGATAAGGACACCATAGGTTTTACAACTAGAGAGTTGTGATATAACTTAAACATAAGTTAAACTTTATGAGAATGAACTCATTATTTACTTCAAAGTGGCCATATGTTGGGTAATTAAACTCAAATTCCTCAGTGTGTAACGTCAGTCAATCCATTGTTTACTTTATTTGTAAATACATAATACCTTGTTGTTCCTTCAAACTCTTCAAACTATTTACTTGTTGGGAATGTCAAGCCACATGGTAAGGTTGATATTCGTTTCTCACAACGTTTCTGGGCAACTTCTTGTCCCATCTTCATCTTCATCCATGGGCAGGAAGTAACCCAGAAACGTTGAGAGGAATGAATAAAGACATTGTAATCCATAATATAATATTGTGTCATGACAATATTGTTTCGACAACTGTTTAACGTTTTTATTGTTTAACTATTAAGCTGTTCGTCAAGAACGACAACCCTGTATGATCAGTTTAATCCATAGGTGTGACCAAGTGTGCTTCTTGAACAGAAGACAAGGATATCTATGGATGATCAACTTCTCAGTCTGATTAAAATCGATCTTGTTCCGAGGAATAAAATTTGCAAAATATTGAATCTACCGAATACGAACAAGTTCTGTAGATTCCTCGCCACAAGGTCTGAGAACACCCCGTATAGAAGCGTGTTCTGAACCAGTATAGCGCAGCCAAAGCCAAGTCAAATAGCTGACCAATCACATCATAGTTTTTAAACGGTCTCTGTTTTGAAAGCATTCGGAACAGACGAATGGATAGCTGTTTGGAGTTATCTGCCCCTAGTTTTTCGCACCGAAAGCTTTTGTTGGACGTCTTGTTGTTGGTTAACTAAATTGCGTCAGAACACGGAAGTCTACGGGCTGCTATCAGACGGTTTGGCGTGGAAACCCCTGAACGATATGAGTTCGTATCCCGGTAGATTCACTATTTTGCAATTTTTATTCCTCGGAAAACCGTCAATTTTAATCAGACTGATCAACTTCTTTAAGTAACATCTGACCGTCCATTGATATCATTGTCTTCCCTATAACACCGTCTTCTAGAAGGCCTCTCAAACAGAAAACTGTAAGACATATCCAAAAGGACGCGTTTATTTTTTTGTGAAAGGCTGTGGAAGAATAACTGCCTGTATGGGATGAGAACACGTGTTCATGAAAGTGCACGAGGTGTCCTGTCCCACCGCTGAAAGCCATCAGTTGCGCCACTTCAAGAATGAAGTTTGAGAAAAGTTATGTAGAACATGCATGACATCCTGTTGATGAGGTATTTAATATTTGCTAAATAAAAACTAACTTTTGATTCAGCTGTAAATGGCAGAGAACATTTTCTGTCTATCTTTGTACAGAAATTAAAAAGGACATAACATTTCTATTTTGCTAAAGACGAAATTATACAAAAGAAAGACACGTGGTATTTCTTTCCCCTATCCATATACTATTATCAATTTATCTCAGGGGAGCCTTTGACCAGGAATAATGTAATTTTATACGTAGGTGACCTGATGGGTTTGATAATATACTATGGCGTATCAAAGCAAGAGTGTCGGTGTAGAGAGTAACTAGATCATGACGGGCTCAGTGTACATCCCCCGCTCGACAGGTTGACGGTAAGCGTTCCGTGACCCATATTGAGATATAGTTGACTACACTGCACAGAGGGGTGCTGACAATATGGTCTCAGTGTTAGCTACATTCTCAGACATAATATCGAACCTTGCGACATGATAATAAACAGTTAATAACAGTAATAAAACCGCAGCACGTTCCAGTGCGCGTGCCACGAGCTTATATCTTGTTACAGATTATACGTTGTGAAGAAAGTTTTAGATAAGCTATTGTAAGGTATACATTGAAAAACAAAGCAAAGATAATGAGAAAATATATGTACGGTTATAAGTGTAGTTTTGCAGTGGTTTTGGTATGGCATAGCACTGCAATTACTTGTCTAACACGCGTGCCATGAACCAATGTCTCCGCCTCTAATATTAATACAAAGAGTGTACTGTTGAAAAATAAAATAGCAGCATCCCTGATTAAATGTACAATGTGATACAAAAATAAGAAATGCAAAGAATCGTTTACAATTACAAGGATAGTTCAGTCATGAATTACGTGTTGTCAGTCAGCTATCATTATTTGTAGTGTTTTTTTGGCATTTCATTTGTAGTTCATAAACCTTTAATAGTAAGTTCTCAAGAACAACCGCCACTGTTTGAAAGTTTTAAATTGAATCTGAATATCGTGAAACGAAGATTGTTAATAACTTCTCAAATGGGTCGAGGAAAATCACATATTTCATGAACCTAAAATATTCGAATATTTATTTCATCGTTTATCCACGTTTGACTGAGTTGTTCTAAACATTCCAACACAATAGTTCGTCCTGGATTGCACATTTGTATCCCAGGTGGCATCTAACAGTCACATCATTGTCTAGTTGTACTCAGCCATATAGACCGTTTGTAGCCCAATAGATCTTGTTCTTAAATATTCCTAAATCTGACGCGATATATACACCATTATGGTGACTTTTATTACCTATTTATATGCGAAACTAAGATTATAGTAAAATGTGTATGAGAAAACCATACACGAGGAATAAATAAAAAAAAATAATAGTATATAAAGAATCAGATCCGAAGTGATCACATTTCAGTTATTACTTTGCCAAACTGTTTTCTTAATACATTAATGTATTCATTGAAATTACATGACTTTTTTGTATAAAAGATCGGCTGCAACAAATTTACTCAAATTCCAAGAATCATACAAAGGGGAAACGAGACATGGTTATTTTTCTATCTATCTATTCTAGTTACGCCTCGTTATTAATACATCCGGGTGTGCATCAAGAAAGGATGTAAACACAATAAGCGAAGAAACCCGAGAACTGCTGGAGGCACGTCAAAAACAGTGCAACATGGTCATCAACATGAGTATGCATTTTAACTGTTAAAAATGAGTTGTAGTGTCACAAATGTTTTTTTTGTTTTTTTTTAATGTCCTTCTTCAGACAAAAAAATAATTTAGTGAATGATAATTAACAGTCATGCATGTAATAAATTAATTAGCATTTGTTGTTCAATTAAAGTGACTGTGTCATTTTAGCATTCCCATTTTTTTCAATAATAATGTTGCAAACATGATCATTTATAGTGTTATTAAAATATTGGAAATATGTTAACTGAGCGGTAAATGGTTAGTTTTACAACATTATCAGGTGTTGGATGTCCCAGTCGATCTGTCTCTAGAAAGAAACTGAAACCTGCATCGCCGATCATTTTGTCGTATGCTTGAAATTCTCTTTCATATTAAGTGATAACAAGCTGATATCCTCTATTTCATCAAGTATTTACAGGAGGAATCCCGTGTGCTTTACGTCAATAATTCTACGAAATGACGCAGGGAGGCAGGTCGAACGAACATGAATAGGGGCACTGTTCTTTAATTTCTGGATTCTGGTTTACGCAACATAAATTCTTACGGAAAGTAATTACAAACGTTAGAGGAAAAATTGTATATATGATGGCATTAGTTTCTTACAGAAAACTACCCTAAACGTCCACATGAGAACTCACACTGGAGAGAGACCTTACACGTGTAGTGAATGTGGCAAATCTTTTGGACAAAACGGTTGGCTGCAAGCGCACATGAACACTCACACGGAGAATGGACATCAAAGTAAAGCTTGTGTTCGAAGATCTAACTTGTTATCTACCTGGGGCACGCATGTTAGTTTACACGTGTCACAGACAGATTTTATTCAGTAATGTGGCCCATATTGCCTATGTTACAATGTAATTGACAGTATAAATTGAGTCGCGGATTTCTAAATTTAAATAACGTACACAAATATACTTAAGTTAATTTCATAACATTTTCATTTTGAAAGTGAAAAATGTTCGGTAGAGAAATATCACCACCGCACAAATGAAGCCTTACATCAACGAGCAACATGTTACTTTACACGTGTCTTGGTGAAGGTTTACATCAACTAGCACCATGTTACTTTACACGTATCTTGGTGAAGCCTTACATCAACTAGCAACATGTTACTTTACACGTGTCTTGGTGAAGCTTTACATCAACTAGCAACATGTTACTTTACACGGGTCTTGACGAAGGTTTACATCAACTAGCAACATGTTACTTTACACGGGTCTTGACGAAGGTTTACATCAACTAGCAACATGTTTCTTTACACGTGTCTTGGTGAAGCTTTACATTAATTAACAACATGTTACTTTACACGGATCTCGGGAAAATGTCACATCAACTAGCAACATGGTAGTTGTGAAACAGCACCTTCAAATTAAAACCATCGAGCAAGTCGAATGGCCGGCTCGTTAACTTGTTCGTCATCCGTTAGCACATGGATTAAATCTTCTCCACTAATAATGTGAGAAGATATGGTTCAACAAAGCAACAGACAGAAGAGCGGACTCAGTGTATGATTACTCAAAGATAGTTTATGCCATAGAGGGGATGTAGGCCCATGGGAATTTCAGACGATTGACAAGGAATTGTGAAGCGCCTTAAAATACCTGCAAAAGCAGTGGTTTATCGAATTACAGGATGGACATTGAGAAGCATCATATTGATTCACATGCGACATATTGATTACGTATCTTTTGAGCTAGACAATGACAAATAGCAAGATTATAAGCATGCAGTGTTATTCTGTTTCTTGACGTGTGTATAGAGTTAAGATTACTACCAGAGGGATAAAAAACAACATGAAATTGTTCGTGCAACAGCGTGTTCCCAGGACTTTGTAGAAGGCATCTAGAGGAGACTAGGCATGCACATTCATTGTGGTGGCTTGAACATCCTCGTTATTAAAACTTTGTTATCTTCAGCTGTGTTCCGTTTTGTTTTTTACCTCAATGCTTCCTTCTTTTGAAAGCGGTGGACTTTCTCTTGAGTATAATACATCTTTCATGGGGTGAGGTAAATGGTAGTTTGACTATTGGCTAATTACGAACAGATTTGTGATTTTTCGTACGGCAATGCCCAGGACGTGTCCAGGGTCCTTAACTTAAGTTGAACAGTATACTTGCATGTTTTGATCGCATGACAACATCTGAAATCGTGTGAATTATGAAGGAGTCAATCTCTCAGATCACCTGGACATTGGTCAAGACGTGACGCTTTAAACACCGTGGTCACGTACCTGTAACCTACACTTTTGTAGTGATTTACTTAACAAAATATATTAGAAGCGGGTTCCACTCATATCTAGACGTTTCTAGAAGAAAATAAATTATATTGTTCTTTTCTTGTTTTCACATTAACTAGAGATATGTTTACTTCAGGAACAATTTGGTAAGAATAATAAGTTGAGGTGAGGTGATTTGGGGTTTAACGAGTATTTCTCTTATGCCACGGATGCTAGTATTATTTCAGGGTTAAAGGCCACAACACCATGTGGCTATGCATTATGGTGAAACCAGCGAGCAACGGCTGGAAGTAGCGAACCATGGGTGGTACTACGCTGAAATTCAGTGTAGCATTGCACCCAAATCTTACTGCGTGTAGAACAGTTCTCTACTGCAGACACAGTTGCCGTGCCCCTGGCGGGATTCGAACTCCAGACTTTTTGATCCGAAGCCGAACGCGCTAACCACTGCGCCCCGGTGAGAATAGTAAGCCAAGAAGATTATTTTCATGTGTACTTGACCTACATTGGAATATTCGGTATTAGGAAGTTTGCAGAGATCTACAGCTTAGTTTGATAAGGAGAACATGGTTTTACAACTGTATGTATCCACTGAGTTGTGATATAACTTAAACATACGTTAAACTTTATGAGAATGAACTCATTATTTACTTCAAAGTGGCCACATGTTGGGTAATTAAACTCAAATTCCCCAGTGTGTAACGTCAGCCAATCCATTGTTTACTTTATTTGTAAATACACAATACCTTGTTGTTCCTTCAAACTCTTCAAAATATTTACTTGGTTGGCAATGTCAAGCCACATGGTAAGGTTGATATTCGTTTCTCACAACGTTTCTGGGCTACTTCTTGTCCCATCTTCATCTTGATCCATGGGCAGGAAGTAGCCCAGAAAGGTTGTGAGAAATGAATAAAGACATTGTAATCCATGATATAATATTGTGTCATGTCAATATTGTTTCGACAACTGTTTAACGTGTTTTATTGTTTAACTATTAAGCTGTTCGTCAAGAACGACAACCCTGTATGATCAGTTTAATCAGTAGGTGTGACCAAGTGTGCTTCTTGAACAGAAGACAAGGATATCTATGGATGATCAACTTCTCAGTCTGATTAAAATCGATCTTGTTCCGAGGAATAAAATTTGCACAATATTGAATCTACCGAATACGAACAGGTTCTGTAGATTCCTCGCCACAAGGTCTGAGAACACCCCGTATAGAAGCGTGTTCTGAACCAGTATAGCGCAGCCAAAGCCAAGTCAAATAGCTAACCAATCACATCATAGTTTTTAAACGGTCTCTGTTTTGAAAGCATTCGGAACAGACGATGGATAGCTGTTTGGAGTTATCTGCCCCTAGTTTTTCGCACCGAAAGCTTTTGTTGGACGTCTTGTGGTTGGTTAACTAAATTGCGTCAGAACACGGAAGTCTACGGGCTGCTATCAGACGGTTTGGCGTGGAAACCCCTGAACGATATGAGTTCGTATCCCGGTAGATGCACTATTTTGCAATTTTTATTCCTCGGAAAACCGTAAATTTTAATCATACAGATCAACTTCTTTAAGTAACATCTGACCGTCCATTGATATCATTGTCTTCCCTATAACACCGACTTCTAGAAGGCCTCTCAAACAGAAAACTGTAAAAGACATATCCAAAAGACGCGTTTATTTTTGTGTGAAAGGCTGTTAAAGAATAACTGCCTGCATGTGATGAGAACACGTGTTCATGAAAGTGCACGGGGTGTCCTGTCCCACCGCTGAAAGCCATCAGTTACACCATTTCAAGAATGAAGTTTGAGAAAAGTTATGTAGAACATGCATGACATCCTGTTGATGAGGTATTTAATATTTGCTAAATAAAAACTAACTTTTGATTCAGCTCTAAATGGCAGAGAAAATTTTCTGTCTATCTTTGTACTGAAATTAAAAAGGACATAACATTTCTATTTTGCTAAAGACGAAATTATACAAAAGAAAGACACGTGGTTTTTCTTTCCCCTATCCATATACTATTATCAATTTATCTCAGGGGAGCCTTTGACCAGGAATAATGTAATTTTATACGTAGGTGACCTGATGGGTTTGATAATATACTATGGTGTATCAAAGCGAGAGTGTCGGTGTAGAGAGTAACTAGAACATGACGGGCTCAGTGTACATTCCCCGCTCGACAGGTTGACGGTAAGCGTTCCGTGACCCATATTGAGATATAGTTGACTACACTGCACAGAGGGGTGCTGACAATATGGTCTCAGTGTTAGCTACATTCTCAGACATAATATCGAACCTTGCGACATGATAATAAACAGTTAATAACAGTAATAAAACCGCAGCACGTTCCAGTGCGCGTGCCACGAGCTTATGTCTTGTTACAGATTATACGTTGTGAAGAAAGTTTAAGATAAGCTATTGTAAGGTATACATTGAAATACAAAGCAAAGATAATGAGAATATATATGTACGGTTATAATTGTAGTTTTGCAGTGGTTTGGGTATGGCATAGCACTGCAATTACTTGTCTAACACGCGTGCCATGAACCAATGTCTCCGCCTCTAATATAAATATAAAGAGTGTACTGTTGAAAAATAAAATATCAGCCTCCCTGATTAAATGTACAATGTGATACAAAAATAAGAAATGCAAAGAATCGTTTACAATTACAAGGATAGTTCAGTCATGAATTACGTGTTGTCAGTCAGCTATCATTATTTGTAGTGTTATTTTGGCATTTCATTTGTAGTTCATAAACTTTTAATAGTAAGTTCTCAAGAACAACCGCCACTGTTTGAAAGTTTTAATTTGATTTTGAAACGAAGATTGTTAATAACTTCTCAAATGGGTCGAGGAAAATCACATATTTCATGAACCTTAAATATTCGAATATTTATTTCATCTAAACATTCAAACACAATTGTTTGTCCTGGATTGCACATTTGTATCCCAGGTGTCATCTAACAGTCACATCATTGTCTAGTTGTACTCAGCCATATAGACCGTTTGTAGCCAAATAGATCTTGTTCTTAAATATTCCTAAATCTGACGCGATATATACACCATTATGGTGACTTTTATTACCTATTTATATGCAAAACTAAGATTATATTAAATGTGTATGAGAAAACCATACACGAGGAAAAAAAAAAAAAAAAAATAATAGTATATAAAGAACCAGATCCGAAGTGATCACATTTCAGTTATTTCTTTGCCAAACTGTTTTCTTAATACATTAATGTATTCATTGAAATTACATGACTTTTTTGTATAAAAGATCGGCTGCAACAAATTTACTCAAATTCCAAGAATCATACAAAGGGGAAACGAGACATGGTTATTTTTCATCTTAAATCTATTCTAGTTACGCCTCATTATTAATACATCCGGGTGTGCATCAAGAAAGGATGTAAACACAATAAGCGAAGAAACCCGAGAACTGCTGGAGGCACGTCAAAAACAGTGCAACATGGTCATCAACATGAGTATGCATTTTAACTGTTAAAAATGAGTTGTAGTGTCACAAATGTGTTGGGTTTTTTTTTAATGTCCTTCTTCAGACAAAAAAATAATTTAGTGAATGATAATTAACAGTCATGCATGTAATAAATTAATTAGCATTTGTTGTTCAATTAAAGTGACTGTGTCATTTTAGCATTCCCATTTTTTTCAATAATAATGTTGCAAACATGATCATTTATAGTGTTGTTAAAATATTGGAAATATGTTAACTGAGCGGTAAATGGTTAGTTTTACAACATTATCAGGTGTTGGATGTCCCAGTCGATCTGTTTCTAGAAAGAAACTGAAACCTGCATCGCCGATCATTTTGTCGTATGCTTGAAATTCTCTTTCATATTAAGTGATAACAAGCTGATATCCTCTATTTCATCAAGTATTTACGGGAGGAATCCCGTGTGCTTTACGTCAATAATTGTACGAAATGACGCAGGGAGGCAGGTCGAACGAACATGAATAGGGGCACTGTTCTTTAATTTCTGGATTCTGGTTTACGCAACATAAATTCTTACGGAAAGTAATTACAAACGTTAGAGGAAAAATTGTATATATGATGACATCACTTTTCGACAACAAATTAGGTTATTCATAGAGGGATTCATTTAATCATACGGTAGTCTGTTGTGGAAGCAGTGGACCAAAAGAGAAACTGAGAAGAATTTAACCTTAGACAGCATGACCAGCAGATGAAGTCTTCTTTTACAAAATGAAACTTTTTATTTATGTAGCCACATAGAAATATACAAGTCAGGACCACGGATTTTGGTTTATCTTAAAACATGAATAAGGAAGGCGTTTTTGACTAATAAAGTTTCTAAGCATAATTTGACTTCAAAGGAAATGACCAGGCCTATTGTTCAACACAGGTGAGGTGTTGAGATGGAGAAGAATACCCTCACCTGGATAGTGTTGCCTTTGAAGAGAAGCGACAAAATGTTGCTGTTTTTATGTATTGACCTGGAGCCCGTAAATCTTTCATACCTAACTCCTTACACTGTTGCTTCACAGAGGTGTCCTTGTTCACAGTCAGGCTTAAGAGGACACGAGGTGTCAGGAGCTTTGATCGTGAATACTTGAGCTTATTATTAATGACAAATCCCTGTGGCGACCCGCTGACCATGTGCGGAGTTTGAGTTTGTTTAATGAAGAGACGTACACAATGTACTGTGAAGCGATAGTTAATTTTTGCAATGTCATGAAGACTACTTGAAATGAAATCAACAAAATCAAAGAAATCGCTGATCAATTTCAAATAGTTGGGACTTGTAGACATTTGATAGTGGTCTTAAACACAGATGAAGACTAATAAATGTATACAATATCAGCACAAACACATGCGCACACACGCTCGTACACGCACACACACTAGATACACACTAGTGAAGTGATAAAGGTTCATTACCTGTTTAAATATATTACACTAAACTTAAGGCGTTAAAGGGGCTGTAGCACGTTTTTTGCAAATTTTCCATTTATAATGGTAGTTTATGTCATTTATATTTACTTTAGAGGGTGAAACATCTTATTACACAAACCCATTGTCCGCAGTGGTAATAACGGCGTTGCGTATAAAGCGAAAATTGCTTGGCAGCCATTTTATTGTGAACACATTTTATTATTTTTAATGACAAAAACGATTTCCATGGCTTTACGGAACCATGTACACTCACTTGTGATTTTCCGAAGCAATGAGGATGTTTTATCATTGGTTAATTTTTTTTTTCGCTACGACTTATTTCAGCGAAAAAAACGTGCTACCGCCCCTTTAAATCACAAGGCAGTGAAGCTGTATATTTGAAACCGTTCAGGACACGATAACCAGGATACGACTAGTTCGTCTCACACCCCTCACTTGTCAAGGACAGATAGCTAGCATAACGTGAAGCCTGTAAAGTTAGAAGTTGTATTGAAACTTAATACCCGTTACAAATACAAAAAAACGTGCAGACACCGTCAGTAATCCTCTTATCTTTTGCGCAATAATATTATGTTTACATACTTCGCATACTTAAGGCTCAACTGCAAGTATATCCTACTTTTAGAATACTTTGGCGGGATGCACTGTATGCCATGGATCTTCAAATAACCCAATGGTAGTGTAAATCGGTAGCATGATTTTTGATGATCGTCCGAGACTTCAGATGAAGAGGTAGATGTAGCACTCACAAGTTCAGCTCACTAAACTAAAATATCTTTATTCAGATGTGCTATATTTTATTGCGTGGACACAACAGAAAGTTTTACCTTGTTTGGGACCAAAATAAAACATTTAAGGCACTGCAACCCGTTTTTGCACACTATTTCTTCGCTAAATTGGCATTTATCATTGCAGCTATTGAATGAATGAACTACCGATCATTTAAGTGACCATTAGAAGGGAAAAGGACTCGCATGGCTACAGCGAACCATGTACATTCTTTTTAGAACTCTTTTTATTTATTCAGTAGTATCAATTAGCCATTGGTAACACTTTCCTTTTCGTGAGGGCATAACATTTCAGTAAATATATATATATATATACTTAGTAGGGGGTATATATATATATGTATATATATATATATATATATATATGTATATACAAAAAGTCAATTGTCCAGGTGTATGCAAGATATTTTACTCAACGAGTGAGATTACATATTTACACCATGTCTCAAAACTGTTTATAATTTTTGGAAAATATTCAGTTCATAGTTCAAAATTGTTAAATAGCTCTTTTGAAAAAGCAACACCCCGTGTGGTTGAACTGGTACAAAATGTTTAGTATAATTCTCTCATAAATGAAATATATGACAGAACATAGCCTCATCCGATATGTAGTAGAAGTAGTAGCCGTACGTAGTAGACGTCATAGCAGCCTTAGCGGTGGTCCCTATAAGAGTAGTGGCGGCAGTAGTAGTAGTAGTAGTAGTAGTAGTAGTAGTAGTAGTACCGGTGGAAGTACTAGTAGTACTTTTAGTAGCAGTAATAGTAGTAGCAGCAGCAGCAGTAGTAGTAGTAGTAGTAGCAGTAATAGTAGTAGAAGTAGTACCAGTAGTAGCAGTAGTAACAGCATCAGCAGCAGCAGCAGCAGTAGTAGTAGTAGTAGTGTTAGTAGTAGCAGTAGTAGTAGTAGTAGTAGTAGTAGTAGTAGTAGTAGTAGTAGTAGTAGTAGTAGTAGTAGTAATCAGTATTACCTTTATGAAACATTCTTTGCATTTCTCTCTCCCTGGGAGGTATATGGTGGAATAAGCGAATGGTGCACATTATGTAAGGTCTATCTACTAATCTGGTGACTGCAATTTCGTTGAGACAAATTTCTGAATCGGTGATTCCAACACTGAATAAAACAGATTATTACTGGCAACATTAAACATGACCATCTGTCCTCCTTCAGAGATGGGGAGGCTATATTTCGTTTGTCAGAGTGTTATTGCTTTCTGATTATCCGTGATCACGCTGAATACGTCGAATAAAGAATTTATATCTTAACAATAAACTTTAAAAATAAAGTTATACATTGTTTTCGAGATCACCTGCTTTCCTTTCTATCGATCGACAGGAACTAGGACTGATCTGTCTTCTTCTATTAAAGTCAAATACCTCCTCCCGTCCAGTAAGCAAAGCAGGACATCTACTTTTGAAAATGAATCAACACAAATAAAAAATAAACCGAGTGACTGAAAGGAGTTGTACAAATCACCACAAGTAAAGTGACTTCTCGACCGAGTCAGGTACAAGAATAGGTGAAAGTGGCTGAACACAGGCATCCCTTTACTTTCACGTCACAGCTGAGTGAACCGTGACGAGTCCCTCAGACCGTCTACCTTTAATCAACGTGTGTACCTGTGTGGACGGACCGGCCTTCACCGCCCAACACTATGCCCCTTCATTATCAACAGGTGACAAAAGCTGAATTGTGATGTTAAAGTATTAGCCAGCTGATCTGGAGAGAGACCTTGGATCTGACGTTTTATCCGTTCAGCTGGTTAACACGGAGGCGTGTTCATAAAAGGGAGGAGTTCACTCAGAGGAACATTGAGCGCCAATTGAGCATTATATTGCGGCGATTCCTTCTGATCGCTGTGTGCTCAGTGCTCTACCCTACCTGAACACACGTTTGGTCGCTTGTACAGAGGCAGTATAGCAGAACGACTGTACACAGTAGTACTGGGGTATGGAACCAAGCTGGACTAATTGGCCCTGTGCTACCAGAGAGATAGCTCCACGCACCTGCTAGATTGCTAAACCAAGGGTAGTTCCTCAACTCCTGGAGTCGAGCATGAAAGAAGTTTGTTCACGATGAAAGGAATAACTTGGTGTTTGGTCTTAACAGGTAAGTGCTTTTATCATTTTAATTCAAAATAGTGATGCAGACCTATGACAAACAAACCGCAATAGTCCGGTAATTAATTTAGACTTAGAATAATAGTGCTGTCAATGTTAAAACACTAACTCCTGAGACTTTTGTTTAATTGGCAAATGTTGTACCAAATGGTTTATAAAATTCAAACATATTTATTAAAATTACGACGAATTGTTGAAAGAGAACTAGAAACGAAGATAGAAAGTTGAGGGAACGAGATCGCCCTGTCGTAGACGCGTATGCATGTTCAATATTTAAAGTTTTTAATTATTATCTTTTATAACTTTTGATTTAAATTTCTCTGCCAAAGAAATACTGCTTCATTGATCATCAAGCTGAAAGTAGATTGGAGGGTATAATTAAAACAGAATATGTGGAGTGAATTCAAATAAGGACACCAGTTTCATAGGTGAGGGAGTGTCATTGATGGGAGTGTGAGATTGACGTGTCACAGGAAAACCATATGTGTAAAAACTGTTGTAAATGTGGAATACCTGTATACCCACATTATGATCAAGGATGTGATTGATATTTACCTTCAAATTGCTTAGCACACTTGACTTTTATACGATATTTACCAACCTGTGTATTCAAGTACTCTAACTCACGAATACCTTAAAGTTTGACAACAGCATCGTGATTATTTCACGAAAATATGCTTGTTTATTGCAGTGTAGTCTCTTAATCGTATTTTCATATATTTTCCAATTACTTCAACATACACACACCTATATAACTTTACCTGTCAGGTGTGTGGGGCGTGTGCGGTGAGGTAAGTAGTTGATTGAATCCCCCAGACAAGTGATCGGCGTTCTAGGCTGGATGTAAAACATCACTGACAGCCCCTTGTTGTACATTGTTTATACTGGCGTGTCCTACAATGGGCTGGTGACACAATTCAGGAGGGTGGTGTACGATCTGATGGACTTGTACGAGATAACGTAAATACATTCTGTGAACACTAACCTAGAGACTCGCACGATTTAATGTGGATGAACTGAACTGTGTATTAGTGTAACCATATTGAGACTTGTCACTTTATTGTGCTGAGCATGAAACAGTGAAGAATTTGTGATATACTGTAAACTTGACACTTGGTTGTGGCTAGAGATGAACACTATTTTAGATGAATAAAGCTTGTAAACAAAAATACGTTGATTATGAACAAGTGAAGGTCTTTCATTTTAATCATAATTGATCAAAGTATTGCAGAGATGAAACAATTCAGAGTGGATGATCTGCGTGAAACATTGAAATACGGAATATAACGTAATTTGTTCTAAATGGCTCTGTATGTTAATATGTTTTTTTATACCTGCGAGACGTTTTTTTTATGATGGACTGGATCTACTTATAGAGGACCGTGAAAAAAAGGGGAAAGGAACTTTGATTTTTTGTGACTTTGGCCCCTTAACAAAATTCAACTTGTAAATTCAACCCGAAGTTCAGTAGCACAACATTTTGATTTATAAAACAAAAAAGATTTTCTAGGAGATGTTTGAGGTAAGCAAATATGGAATCAGTACACGATGTAAACATGTTATTTCAAATATGTACATTGTTTTCAACTGACCAATCACGTTAAAGGAGTGGACTGTATATTTGAAATTAAATGGCACACTTTCAATTTTAAGAAATCACAACCAAACCATGTAATCAAATATGCTGTGAACATATCACACTTATGCAATGCAAATGAACTGCGACAGACAGGCGCACTGACAACTTACTACTGTACTCAGTTAACAGTACGTATAGAGAATCTCACCCAGGTGGATTCTGATATCAAATATATCAACACGAGTTGATTAAAGTTAAAGGATATTTTTACTTTAATCAACGAGTGTTGATATATTTGATATCAGATGACACGAGTATGAGATTTTATTTATCATTCAAAATCATTCTTTACCAATTATTAGCAAAAGAATGAACACAAAACTGCCATTGAACTTCTTCAGCAGTGATTTCAGTGAGGTCATAGAATCATCAACGTCATCAACATTTTGGCGTCATAGCATTGTTACGTCATCAACATTTTGGCGTCATAGCATTAATTGTTACGTCATCAACTTTGTGACGTCATAGGATTGTTAGCAGTGTTCTCAGTGATGCCTTTTGATGTCATTAACTGATGATGTAATAGGATTATGACGATTTGATTGTAGCGATATCTACAATGTAGATATCGCTTGTAGATATCGCTTAATCTCACACAAGCGATATCTACTGTGGGAACCAGTTTTGGATGACAAATCATGTATACAGTGAACAACATAGCATTGTTCAGTGTATAATGGGCTCATGCTATCTGTAACAGAACACATTCGTGATTGGTTATGGAAAGAATCTCTTGCGGAATTCAACCTGACACCTTTAGTGCCAGACACCAATCGCTAGATTATCCACTAGACCTTCTACTGAATAAGTAAACAAATACTACTGAAGATAGTGGGATCGTATATACAGAAACGATACTGTACATAGTTCTGAAATATTAAATGGAGTTTCATTTAAAAATGATGACACGCGAATTAAAACTACTTGCGGGTTAAGCAGAAAAAGCGGTAAAAGCTATTTTGTGAGTTGGAGAAAACGCTTTTGTCCCATGTATGTAAACCTTCAGAAATGAAACTCATTGCTTTAACACTATTTGATTTGATTGTAACCAAACGTACCTATTAGTCAAGTCAGATTTACTTTCGCTTCACAGCAGTATAAGCAATGATAATACAATACAGTGGTCCTATACGTTCTGAACTGTAGAATATGACGAGTCCCAATGAGGCTTACAACTATTTAAACGCCATTGTCACACCGATATATCTGACATTTCCTTCAACGCCTCAATTCACCCATTGAACGTCTCTGGTCATTTACTGAAATACACTTATGAACAATGAGTCGTAGAAAGATAAATTAATTTTTCTATCTTATTGAACACTTATTTGAACTAATAAAATAGCTGTGTAACATTATATCGTCTACTTTATTTTCTCGTGGGTCACAGTCACAGTCACAGTACTTCATTGAACCACAGATGTTATTAAAACACTTATCACATATTCACTTCTAAATGCTTCTTGAAGGGGCATTTTAGGAGTTGTAAAGATGAGAAAAGATGAATATGAAAACAAAGTCTTATGGATAGTTAATTTCTTTATTGCAATGAATGTGACGTTTCGGTAATTAAACTTAAATCTTTTTCACTTGTTAACAGTGTTACTACCGACTCCGATGTATCTGATCCGTTAACTTCAATGACCACTGGATGTACACACCATCACCATCCAAGGTATAAACGTAAATAGTTTTTAAAGCATAATTATTATCAATATATTTTATTAAATATTGCAATGGATACTCTGGGAAAACGGAATTTGTACACACCAAATTTTAGACTTGCTTTTTAAGAGGTGAACATTCGCGCTAGAAGGAGTTTAAGCTTAAATGAAATAAGTCGATGAAATGTATGAAAATGAAATAATGTCACCAATAATAATAAAAAAAACTCTTCTCTCTTCGGAAAGTCAAGTTAAACAATGAGTGTACTTGGTTCCGTAAAGTCATGGGAATCGTTATTGTCATTCAAAATAATAAAATGTGTTCACAATAAAATGGCCGCCATGTTTTTTTTGCTTTATACGCAACGCCGTTATTACCACTACGGATAAGTGGTTTGTGTAATAAGATGTTTTACCCTCTAAAGTATATATAAATGACATAAACTATCATTATAAATAAGAAATTTGGAAAAATAAAATTTGCAAAAAAATGCTACTGCCTCTTAATGTTAATGTTATGAACTACCTTCTTTGAGCAAGAATACCCAATGGATTGTAAAGAAAGAGAGTGGCGAAATTATTACATTGGCTGATACGACCTAAAGACCTGCCAGTACAAATTATCAAAATTGCTTTAAAGAACCATCAGACCGTTCGCAACTGACAGACACAAAGATAAGACAACTCAAGTGTCAGAAATGTAGGTCATGGACACGCACCCTACTTCAATACAGATGCTGAACTGTCCGAAATTATTTGTAAAAATGTACGGTAGTTCCTTTGGAGTAGTAATTTTTTTTAATGAAAGGATAAATAAGGTACACATTTTCTTTTGAGTGATTTTGTATAGTGAAAGGATCATGATATCAAAATTGCCATCGTCATCATTATTATCATTGTTATCTAACGCCTGAGGGAACCGTCTGAAAAGATCGAGGTTGATGTTAGAGAATGTTATCATTATCCCTACAGTCAGTTCTCTAATGTGAAACTAGCTCTTTGTAAAATCTTGTGACACTATTCTGTGGACATAATCTCCATCTACTACATGTTCCTCTTGAACTACTTTCATGGCAGAAGATTTGCCCTTTTCTGACGTATGTCGTTTTAAAATAAAAATGTGTTTTAGCCTTATGCTTATAAGTTGTTTATATATGTATTATCTGGTTGAAGAGAAGAATTGTATTTTCACGATTATTCGCCTTGACCAAGGACACTATGTAGTGTTATCATTGTACTTATCTATAAATCTCCACTTCGGTTTTTATTTACTCACACGTACCTTTTATTCGTCCTTTATCCTTCACACACTTGATCACGCGCATATGTGCGAAACGATCTTATAAATTCACACATACACGTGTAAAATGTTGTCATATTTGGTTCTCGATCTCATATGTGAAGAATACACCGCCATTGTTTGAATACCTACAATGATGTCATCAACGTTTTCATTCGGTAACCGACATTTGATGCTAGATTGAATAGTTCATTTGAAATTTTTCCCCATTCAATCAATAGGTTCCAATCATACACGTACATTAAGAGGAAACTCTGATGATCTAAATACTAAATCTCTAGAGACATGTTTAATAAAGAAGTACACACAATTTCATGCGTCATATTATGATACTTTCATTTTTATGTCAAATAATGTTCAAAGACACATGGGCAAAATTTAGAAATTTGTTTAATAAAATATGTTGTCGACATAAATAACCTTCTTGAACTTACATTTGTTGACGCGTCTTTACTGTATACGTAGGATGTTATAAAGCAAGGTAAAAAGCCCCTTTGCACTCGCCTATCTCGTCTAGTTAACGAGATTCGAAAACGACGAATTTGTGAATTCTTAAAACGTGTGTTTCTCAGAAATATTAACAGATAATGTTTAGAAATTCCAAGTTTCGTTTAGTTGGCTACCGAAGATATGATGTATCTTTGTTTTATTCGTATTTATCATTCGTGACTTGACTTATCTTGCATTTTGTATGGTGACGTTTCTTTGCGGTTGGATGTACATACATTCTTCCGAAACCCAGTAATGTTCCAGTAATCATTAGCCTTTTGCTCTGCACCGATTCTCTAAGGCGCTAAATACACAGTATCGCGTAATTCAGGTATGTTGACGTAGCGTTACAAAACGTCTTAGCTGAAGTTAAGTGTCAGTTGTTACACAAGAGAGTGTTAAATCATGTTAGTTTCAGCTTTATAACTCCATAGTTCTGTATAGGTTTAAATGTCTGAACATCGTCAGTGTGACCTCTTACTTAACAAATGGTCGAGGCGTCACAATAGCCATTAATCCTTTCGGAATGGTCAGTGACCCTGACACAGAGTGGACATTTAAATTGTGGTTTGAGAGACTTCTAACTTTCTAACTGTTTATCAAACATAATATTGATATTTCATTCATTCTGTTTGTATTTCAATGCAATGTAAACTAACTGGAAAGGACAGAAAATCTTATCGTTCGAGTTTATTCTTCGATCATTTAAAGAGAACAACATATCAAATTATTAATACGAAAAGAAGTATTAACACCTATATGTTAATATATATGCTTTCTAAAACATCGATCATCATTTTTTAATCATTCTGCTTACATTATGAGTTTATTCTTCGATCATTTAAAGAGAACAAAATAGCAAATTATTAATACGAAAAGAAGTATAAACACCTATTAATATATGTGCTTATATGTGCTAAAACATCGATCATCAATTCTTAATCATTCTAAATTTTAACGATAATATAACCGAGTCGTTGCTTGATTAATAAGCGTGTATTTCTTTGTTTGTCTTTTCTACTTGCTTATTACACAGGGCGAACGGTTCTTTCCGAAAATAAATGTCATCTATCAACTACTAGACGCGAGACATCAACACTACATGGCTCACGCCTCTCTATCACTTACGTCTTGTAGGGCTTGACTTATTTCTCTCTTCAATAACGCTAGAAGCCAAATATTTCTCATCGAGTGAGTGAGTTGGGGTTTAACGCCTCTTTCAAGAGTATTTCACTTATATCGCGGCTGCTTTTATGGCAGGGAGAAAGCCCGCAACGCCATTTGGCTATGCATTGCGGTGAAACCTGCGAGCATCGGCTGGAACTAGCGAACCATGGGTGGCACTACGCTGAACTTCAGTGTAGCATTGCACCCAAACCTTACTGCGTGTAGAACAGTTCTCTACTGCAGACAAAGTTGCCGTGCCCTTGGCGGACCTCTTGATCCAAAGCCGAACGCGCTTACCACTGCGCTATCCCGCCCCTTTTCTCATTGAATATTTGTGAATACAAAAATAAATGAATCAGTATATTTCAAACAGTAAATTGTACAGTGTAGTTAAAAGGTTAATAATAAATAAATCTGGACGGCATTAGTATAAGCAATTTAGGCTTGTTTGCCAATCCTTTTCTATTGAATAAAATACTACAAGTCCAATTACAAACCTTTAAACAATTTTGGCCTATTTATTTGGACAATTATATTTATGGTTTCGGTGTTTTTCCACACATGCAATTGTAGATTTATATTATAATCTTATCCTTTTGGTGTTCATGCCACAGTCTTTTTACATAATTATTCACTGTATTGTTATGTTTTAATGGAAATGTATACCATAAAAACCAACCATGCCAACCTGAATGTACAATGTATTACATGTTGAAAATATATGCTCTATGACTATGTATGGTACCCACAAAAAAAAAGAAATAAAGTGATAAAAAATTATTTTTTTTATCCATATAACAACATTTGGATCACAATTAATACAAAAGGAAATTGTCATTATTGGCACAATATGAGACTGTCAAGTCTCGCACTACCACAGACAAAGACGAGAGTAAGGCATCAGCAGTTGAACCAGGGATACTAAACTGTCAACGGAGTATTGCTGATATAGTTATATAAATATGAAATGATAAATAAAATGGTAATAATTTGTAACAACAGGAGGGGTAGATAAGAAGCATGTTGGTAAAGCGATGTTAAAACCTATTTGGAGTGGTTCGACATATATCCTTTCAGTTATTCAAAATATCGACGCAAACATATTTCTTCAATCATATATGTCATCTTCATTATCAACAAATTTGTCTGCGATAATCCAATGTTTACATGAACTGTAATCACAATACTTAAAGGATCGATGATAAAAGCACTGGAGATATCTGATGCTAGGTGTGTCTGTCCTGTGTTCGCTGTGTCTACAAGGGTGTGTCATGTGACTGGGAAACAGGACAGATTTATAGCAATTCACTGGCGTGTTCATGTGATGATAGGATTATCGAGAATATGATAAGCTCTGACCGACATTCTCAGTCCAAGAAAGTAGGATTTACTATAAACCAGATGAAATCGTCGAAACAAAGAAGTTTTGCAATAAAAAGTTATTATCATGACTTTTTTTTTATGTTTTCAACTAAATATCCACAAAACATGATGTTTTAGTTCAAGATATATATTCCCTGTTTTAAAATGGAAACTATGTTAAAATCGAGATCAAGTACCATGTATTTAATCGTGGGGAAGCCCTGAGGATTATTTACATAGCAATGTTTATGAACCCTTTCTGTAATAAATTAAAGGAAATATTTTATTGGTTATTTGAGGGAACGAAATTCGACGGGATATTCCTACTTTAGACTTACATTGTATCATATAATACATAATCATAACACAGTCCATTTGAACAATATATCCAAAAGTTTGATTGTAACAGTTTAACAAAGAATAGCGCACATTCGTTTTATAATAATAACAATGAAAAGTGGAGCTATTTATCAGCTTATAGGAATGTGGAAAGCCTTGATATGGCATAATACCTTGTCAAAACGTTGTCAAATGATTAAATATAATGCGTCTCTTCTCGTTGCACTAAATGTAAATATAACGGCGAATCGAACACCCCTTTAAATAAACCGATATCCCTTTATATTTGCTGCTCCATGTAAAACGATGATGAATAAACATATCACCGTGTGTATAGCGCTGTAATATAAATATAAACGATTGTCAATATCCTAAACACATATATACATAAACACATACATGCAAAATCGATTGAAAAATGTAATTTAGACGTCAAAATGGTAATGCCACGGCCGGTACATGTACTTGAACAATTGAAAGCGATTTTCTTGTATTAAAATGAATTCAAGTATCAAATGACAAATAAAATAGGGAAGGCAAAAATGAAATGCCTAAGTGAAAATTGAAACCCCTTTGTAACGTTTTTCATTATTTGTTGAAAAACTGTACAGACACGATGATGATATTTTCTTACATTCCTCTTGTCAATAAAACATTTGTGTGGTAATTTCTCTTATGCGTTTCTTTTTTGTCACGTGTATTAAACTCGGTCCAATGTTCTGAAACTCATTGAACAACTCACGAATTCATGGTATTACACAAGGCGTCGTTCTATGTCGGTATGGTTTCGTAGCAATCTGCGGTAAAAACTGATTCTGTTAATTAATACCGGAACATAAACTTTTATAAAAATAAGTTTGATTGGACTTATCGATGCAGATGCTAACACGCTTATTAAACAGGTGATGACTTACCTTAAATTGGTTGTTAATATCTGCTGGTTTTTCTAGCGATACCGTTATTTGTTTGCTTTATTATGGAACGAGAGTTACATAAAAAAAAGTATGAAATATCAAGTGCTATATATGCAAATATAAGTGCAGTAATTGATACGAAAACCCATAGCCATTCCTTATGAAGACATTTTGAACTCAGAAATAATTTATTATGTATCTGGACATAAGGTAATGTTAGCAATCTCCAGATAGTCCAGAAAACGTTTTGAGATTACAACCACATTCTAACGTTTGTTATTCAAATTCAATGCTTTCGTGCATATTCTACTTTAAATTGGGAACTTGGGAAGATTAAAAATGTTTTCAAATAACATAATGAATGAGGATCAGACATGTGATATGCGCAATGATATTATCTAACTCTGACTGACAAGGGACATAAAGCGGTCTTTCATTCCCAATACATGTGATATTATCCTGTCTTTACACAATATATCACATTTCAAAGGAATCTTTTAAACTATTTTTTCCTGTTGAAATAATATCCTAAGACACTTCTTGACAGGTTATAGGTCGGGATTGCATGTATATTGTCACCCGGATGGGAAAGATAAATTAAACAGCTTGTTCGATATAGTATTACAAAATGTGCACCGCGATTAGATGACAAGCATATATTCACACGCTCTGTCTGATGTGTTGCACAATACTAACATGCAAATCGAATGTGTATGGTCAAGGTAATCATAATGTTTTCTAATTAGTCAAACAGATAGACTTTTATAACATTGTTACATTTGGGATAATACTACTTTCAACAGTACAAATTATTGAGTTTTTTAAAAATCCCTTGACTTCAAAGTCAGGCAACTGTCACCAGCACTGACCGTACCCCCAGCTTACCACACGACCACGGGACTTCGACAAAAACTAGCATTTCAATACTTTCTGTTGTGTTCATGCCCTACTTTACTGCAATTCATCTGGTAAAATGGCACTTCTTCCATATAGTCTATGATTAACTGGCATTAAATGAAGGTATATATATATTATATATCCGAGTGAGTGAGTGAGTTGGGGTTTAACGCTGATTTCAAGAGTATTTCACTTATATCGCGGCTGCTAGTATTATGGCAGGGAGAAAACCCAAACGCGGTGAAACCTGCGATCAGCGGCTGGAACTAGCGAACCATGGGTGGTACTACGCTGAACTTCAGAGTAGCATTGCACCCAAACCTTACTGCATGTAGAACAGTTCTCTACTGCAGACAAAGTTGTCGTGCCCCTGGCGGGATTCGAAACCCGGACCTCTTGATCGAAACCCGGACCTCTTGATCCGAAGCCGAACGCGCTAACCACTGCGCTATCCCGCCCCCTATATATCCGAGAGTGCATACTAGATATTTTTAATATATACATTCATGTAAATAATTGTTATCATAAATAGATAATAATATAACGAAAACTGCAGTTAGTGAGTAAATCAATCAATTCGTTTACTATGCTCAGACACAGTATAACAACTTCACAGTTTGATAAAAGAAAATAGGTAGATGTATTACAGCAAGGATAAACAAATACACAAATAAATGAATAAGGTTAAATTTCAACAACATTATGCTTTAAAGTCGTTAATTAGGTTGATCTTTACTGTAAACATATCTTCTTGGTGGCAATCACGTATGAAGTAGATAAGTCACGAATCTATTACCACAGTAAACAGTCTGTGTACTGAGCAAATAGAGACTGAAGGAGGATTGTAGGGAGGGCGCCCCCTATAAAAGAACCATCTAGGGTATATCACACTGATTGTATGAAACATTCCTGGATTGTTCGAACAATCTGCAGATTTTGATCATTCCTAGATTGCTCGGAACAATTACAACACCCTATAATACACACGTTGATCCGTCTCTCTCTCTAGGTTATTTCACTTATGTGTCTATCGAATACTAAACAGTTGTTAGAACTGCATGTTCTTTCTACCATTGATATGTGTTGCATGAATAAGCATGGGTAAAAATCCTTCTTCTAGGTTTGTCTCAAATACAATACACTTACAGCTATCGTCAGTATCTACCACAGAGGTTACTCCCTTCAGATTTCCAAACCTAACCTCTGTTCTACATGGCCTGAATCCGAGGGCAGAAACGGAGTGTCCTGATTGGTTGCAATTGAATCTAGTTGTGCAATCAGCGACGCCGTTGTAAAAGTGGAATAAACGTATGATAAACGTTTTCTCGTTTGATGTGTTTCTCGAAATATGCTATTTGATTTTGTGAAAACAATTGATGATAAATAAAGAAGACAAAATCAGAGACAAACACCCAAAATAGTTCATTTGAGTTATTTACATTTCATACATATTCGAAGGACATATGCTAATTAGCAAGACCCTTGAGAGTCCAATGTCTAGATCTTTGAAGCCCCTCGGTCGACAGGGGCGCTGAAAGATGAGCTATCATTGGTTTAAGAAACAGTGATATGCAGTTTGAGGTTTTCCGTTTCCCCGAGGGATTTTGCTGGAGCTTTGAAATTCAGGCCATGTAGAACAGATGTTAGTATCGGAAATCTGAAGGGAGTAACCTCTGTGGGAATAGAATGAGCTAGCATATTCTTAACAATATTTGATGGAGAAAGAGAGGATCGAAGCGGTTATTAACTGACATGTGCACGTAGTAAAATGGATAATCTATAGCGTGAATGTTCAATTTGCGAGGTAAAACAATGAGACTTTGCAGTCGTCATTTCCCTGTATTTAAGATGTTTTGCTGCTTAAAGTGTACTTCGTTGGTACGTTTTCACTAACTCTGATCAATGTTCACGGTATCGACCTTTTGAAAGCAAAGAGACGCCTTTAATGAACGGATTAAACAGCCACAAAAGTATTCTGAAAATGTATTGTTGTAGCCTTCTTGTCACCAATTGTTGAAAACAGAATGACATTTTAGCAACTGCTCAGTTCCTTATAACAAGTATGGCAAAATATGTTTTAATGTGTCAAAGTCAAAATTGTTCTTTTTGACATCTAAAATATAAAATTTATCACGCAACTCTGACACCCAACAATATTGTTTTATTATAAAAAAAAAATTCAAAACCTTCACAAATTAAGTCATAATTTTCTAAATGAGTTTGTCCACAAAATAAATTAGTTACAAAAGTACTGTTTTCCTGATGAGAAGGGTGAGTTTAGTCAATGTATTTTAACATTTCGACAGAACTTTACTTACATTTTTAGGGGTGAAACACATGTTTATGCGTATACGCTACAATAACAATATCACAAGAAAACGAGTCCTTGACTCATCAGTATTCAAACACAGGTGAAGTATAGCGCAAATATGTTGCGCAACAGAGATGAACGACCAGTTTTGCATGCTCGCACATTATGGAAAACTGGTCGTTCATCTCTGTTGCGCAACATATTTGCGCTAAACTTCACTTGTGATTCAAAGCACATTTCAACTACCTCATAAATAGCGCTATCAGAAAATACTTTATATGAATGAAAGACATAGTCAAAAAACATTTTATGGTAAACAATAACAAAAGGACATCTTTTCCAACTGATGTACGTATAATCTCATGGTTAACAACATCCATCAACTTGCAATGTGAATGCATCGGCAAATTGGAGCAAGAGCTTTTTACGGATTTCACGTTTGGCCGACTTTAATGTCGCCCGTTTTAAAAAATGTATATTAAACACAAAAAGGCTAGGTCAACGTTCGAACGTTAAAGTCGTTTAGATGTCTTTTAACTGATAATGGCTGAGGTGGCTATATAGCTGTCACACACATTTCTCTGAATATCATTTTAATACGAAAACGTACATCATTGTCACTTACCGAGCCTTGTTTATCTGTTTTTCCTAATATATCTGAAACCAAGAAAAGCCGTTGTGAAACAATGTCAACCCCAACCTCGTTATTACAGGTTATCATAAAGCAGCGGTCAAAACAACACTACCAACAAAAAAGGAAGATAGTTTACTCCACAAATGATAAATTGGACTGAAATATATTTACATGTTGTGCTCAGAAGCTAAAAAACCTTGAATTTTCGTTTTTAAACATTATCTATTTATTTTTATGAAAAACATGCAACTAAACTTAAAATGTTAACTTTTGAAAAAATTATAAATTCATAATCCTGAAATATTTTTTAAAATCGTCGTTTTGGAATCTCCTTAACTAGGCGAGATAGGAGAGTGAATAAGGTTCTTTTTGTCGGTATTATGCCCATCCTCGGTTACCCATGGTTTTATATATGCTCCGTTACTCTCCAGTGGAGAGTAACGGAGCATATATAAAACCATGGGTAACCGAGGATGTATAATGCCGTCCTACAGTAACAATGCGTCAACGAATAAAAGTTCAATAATCCGATGTCGATATCTTTTATTAACATAATTTTTATATTTTTTATAAATTTTTAGTAACAGTGTTTGTCATGCACATATGAAAATTAAACAGATGTTTTGAAATATGACAATTAAATAATTGTACTATAACTATGCAATATAGTATTTTGGGGGGGATAAAAGGAAATATTGTGTTAATATGCTCTATACTCTATTTTAAGGGGAAACGGTCATAGAGCGTAGAAGTGTAGAGTTATCTCCCTTGCTACTAAAAAAATGTCAATTTCTGAAGTTTTAACAAAAAAATTCAAGTTGAGCACGGTGGTCCCCTATTTTTTTGTAACAGAAATGGATTTAGCATATTTTTTTATATTATTTAATGAAATTCTTGATACGTTTTAAATTGGTAAGGAACTTCCTTAAGATAGACATTTGGGTAATGAAATTGGTTTCTTGGCACCAAACAATTTTGAAATCATGGAAGGCATTTATTTAATTACCCCTCCACTAACTAACTGTAAATAACAGGCAAGGGATCAACATTATGCAATGACATCGTCAGCAAATGTACAAGCATACGCTTGTGTTGAAAAAATGATGTGAAAGGACTACCTTGTGAAGTTTTTAAAACTATATAGATTATGTTTCATTATTAAGCATATTTTATTAAACATATATATTCCTTCTCCACATGGCATCCATATACCATGCACTATTTGTAAACTACCATAAACACATTTAACACACAAGTTCATATATATTCATAAAACTGCATGATTCTTCACGGTAGTTTCCTTTTTACACAGTACATAAATATCTACATTAAATTTGGTATTAACTTATTCCTATATTTAGCATCAAGCGTCCCCTTCTCTTCGAAATAGGAAGCACTTAAAACTGTATGTGGTTTATTATGTTTCAAGGTTTATTGGCCTTTAAGTGGAACGCAGTGCGATGTTGCAGCTCAATTGTGGAGATACCACCCGGTGAAGAGGCAGAAATTACTTCCCCAAATTATGGACCCGGACAAAAATATCCGGTTAACAAAGACTGTAAATGGAACATTGTCTCTTATAGTTCGACGGTAGGCATGAAACAGGGAACTTTAGATTATTGGTAACGCTCACAGAGCAACATTTGTAGATAGAGCTTTACAATTTAAATTCAAAGGAGAGTAACATTTTCTATGATCTATGTCTTTCATACATATACCTTTAATTATTGTAAAATTGTAATGTTAATCTCAGTGAATATAATTGACAAACAATGCATAAATGAATCTGTGTTATACGAGTATCCTTAGTTTTACATTGAAAATCAGAACTACCATCTCAAAATATGTGCACTGATGCAGATTTGAAAAGTGGGCATAATTTAATAAATAACACTGTGAATAGCAACTATTCAACAGTTGATGTTATTGTCTGCACAAACAACAAATACGAATTCATCTCTTGCAGCTGACGGTTACTTTCAACACATTCGATGTGGAGTACCACACGCAGTGTGGCTGGGACTATGTGGCAATCAACGATGGACCTTGTGGTGCTGCGACACCGCAAAAATACTGTGGTTCAACACTTCCGGTTCCACACGTCACTTCCTATGATCATCTATGTGTTCATTTTCATTCGGACATAATCATACCTAGCGCCGGATTCAATATCACAATAAAATGTTAGTTGTCTTACGTTATTTGTAACATTGGGAATAAATCGCAATGCATGCTATTTTGTCATGAATACACATAATTCTAAAATTACTATGAACTTTAATATTATTAACTGAGTTACAGTTTTATTAATCAGCAACTGAAATATCAACTTTGTTGAAGTGTATAATTATAACAATTAAAACCATACAATAAAGTACTTCCCTTTTAGCATCAACAATGGGTGGAGTCACGAGCTCGACGCCAACAGTCTCAACCGTTCCTCCGATGACGTCACAACTACCTCATATCGCCTGTCAGCGTGATACGTCAGTGATATTCCACTCCGCTACCATCTCATCCCCGGGCTTTGGAGTTAACCCAACTTATCCGAACAATGCCCACTGTGTCTGGGTGATCGAACTGAAACCACATCAGGTATGGATGTCTGTGCAGTATGTGTTTGTTGAGAATAACCTTTATTCATAATTTCTCATACAGAGTCGAGAAACAAAACTAGTATTTTTAGCAAAAATCTGTAAACACTTGTCACAGTTGGGTATATTATGCGTTAACATGTGTATGGTCTTAACATGTATCACATATGTAATATAATAAAATTAGTTATTATTATAATAATATTATTTAAAGCGAACCATCATCGAAGGTCCTAATTATTATAGACCCGGGCTACGATTCACTGTTGAGATTGCAGGTTATATATAAATATGGGTCCCATGGAAAAAGCCGATTGTGACTCGCTTTAAATGAAATATCTGCAATTCAATTCTATCCCAAAGAAGCACATCCTATATAAAGAATGAATTGAATGAGGTGAATTAAATGAACCACAACTTCTTTATTGAAACCATAGATACAAACGTTGTCATCAAGTTGTATTTCTCTTCATTCCAACTTTTAATATGCCGATCAAAGATGCAAACAGAATGAATGAATCGGAGGGATAACACGTATATTTTAACGTCAAAAGCAATGTTGAGAGGTGCATCCCTTTCCAATCTTTTTTTTCAGAAAGCCAAAGTGATCTTTGAGAGTTTCGATCTGGAAATGCATCCTTACTGTGGATACGACTGGGTCAAAGTTTACAATGATGCCAGTCCATTCAGTCTGGTGAAGAAAACTTTGTGTGGCAAATCTCTACCTGACTCTGTCACATTTACACACAGTGCTTGTATCAAATTCAAGTCGGATCAAATTATACCTAAACGTGGATTCTTTGCAAAAATAGAATTCACCTCTTTCACGACACTTGATGAAACAACACATTTACCTTTAATAGGAGACATTACCATATCCACTTCGTCATCATCATCATCATCATCATCATCATCATCATCATCATCATCATCGTCATCATCATCAGCAGCAGCAGTAGCAGCAGCATTATCACCACTACTATCTTCAACATCAAAATCATTGTTATCATCACACAAACCAACGTTGATATCAACGGTGCTCAAATCAACGTCACCAATTAACGTCACATCATCATCGACAACAACACCAGCATCATCATTATTGTCATCAACATCATTTTCACTCTCAACATCACCATCACCAACTTCTTCACCATCATCATCGTTATCGTCACCAACAACAATTTCATCATCATCGTCGTCATCACCACCATCATCATCGTCATCGCCATTATCAACATCCTCATCATCATCACTGCCATCACCATCACCAACAACCTCACCATCAGTATTATCATCATCTTCAGCAGCATTATCAGTATCATCATCATCATCACCATCTTCACCTTCGTCAACCGCCTCCTCCTTAACATCATCACCAACATCATCGATATTAGAACTTACAAATCCTGTATCAACAACATCAGACTTTGTTTTATCATGGACATCCCCAGTTTCGAAATCTACCTCACCCACATCCTCACCAGTGCCATCTGTGGAGCTATGCGAGGACACACTAGTTATAGTGGAGGACAAGTTCTTCCTAACGTCTCCAGGTTTTCTCCAGGGAGAATATCCAGTCAGCACAACGTGTTCCCTCACTCTCCAAGCTCTCACAGAACAAGTAGGTACTAGTTATACATCGGATGACTATGTATAACTTGGTTGCATGGTTAAACTCATTTGATTTCAACGAATATTGCATCCAGTTTACTTTGGATAAGAAATGCCCACAACAAAGCAAATGTAATGAAGGGACATTCTCCTCAAACAATCTGGATAAGAACATCACAAATTGTCATTGGATTTAGGGTTTTGATGACAGTTTGGACATTAAATATAATAATAAACAAAAGAAAATTAATTCATTTAATCTACATTTATTTTGAGATATTATTATACATATCAGAATACTTGAATGAATATATGCTCCTGGGTCTTCAAAAGTTTCTCTTTGTTGTTTTCAGGTTCAACAATATTTGAGTATCAATCATTTAAGTATATTTGAGAAGACTGCAATAAAATGATATTACTGAACAAACCACAAGCATGTACATACATGTATATACACATCTTCTCTGTTACAGAGAGTGAGTGTATCCTTCCTTGACTTCGACCTGGAGCTACACCCGGCCTGTTCCTGGGACAGTCTGACACTGTACGATGGGTCGTGTTCCTCTGGACAACCCTTTGGTAAATACTGTGGGCCTTCTCTTGCCAAGAACATCACTTCAACTGGGAATGTGTTGTGTATGCAATTTGTGTCAGATATTATCGTCCCCAAGTCTGGTTTCAAAGCTGTGGTAGACACTGTGTCTGGTGCTATTACTACTGCTGAAGTGATGTCACCATCTACATCATCCTCTTCGTCTACAATATCATCATCACCATCATCATCATCATCATCATCATCACCATCACCATCACCATCATCATCATCATCACCATCATCATCATCATCATCACCATCATCATCATCATCATCATCATCACCATCGTCACCATCATCATCATCATCATCATCATCATCATCACCATCGTCACCATCATCATCATCATCATCATCACCATCATCAACATCAACTTCTACAACAATAAATACACAACCATCATTATTGTTCTCCCTTCTTACAACCTCCTGGTCTCAGACGTTGTCATCTGAATCTTCGACGTCATCTAAAAAAGCATCATCGCCAATTCCAACAACAGTATTATCAGCATCATTTTCACCATTATATGTATCTACATCGACACCATGGTCTCAACCATCTACAACATCATCATCACCACCATCGTCATCATCAACGTTTTCTTCTACTGTAAAGCCCCAGACAACGACGACATCAATGACACCAACCGCCAAAACTGTGTCAGTGTGTGACGCATCATCCGTCAGTGTTGTGAACACAGTGATAGTTACATCACCGAATTTTGCCCCAGGACAACACTACCCGTTACAAACCTCCTGCACTATGTGCCTGGTGTCAGCCAACAACCAGGTAAGGCTGATTGGATTATTTGTGTCCAATAATTTGTCTTCTAGCACATGAATAAGAAATGTGAAGCTGGTAAAACCTCTAAATAAATTCAGAGTAAAATCGATCAATGATTCAATACACACATTCATTCATTCCCTCGCAAGTCATAACTCATGCCATGTCGTTATGAGAAAATTCAAGCCTTGCTGTACTTGGTTAACCTTTTCAGTGTTAATGTAGCAACTCGTTGCAGCTGAATTTCATAGTACCCGCTGCAACACTGGCACAGAAAAGCTGACGAAATGCAGCAAGGCTCAAATCAGTCAGTAATGTTAAAGTTGAAGGCGAAGTTGACACACAAGTTTGTATGAGAGAATAACCACGAATAACAATGCGTTTATTATGAAGTCAAACTCAACAATGGAAATAGATCATCCGCTTTTTTGCTCTACCCTGTTCTTCAGGTAGCCATTCTTAAACCATTAAGTTGTGTAATCAGACATGTATTAAAAACCGGGGATTCGTGTTGCCCGCCACAATGTGAAAGGAGGACTATGTATCCAGTGGAGTCCGTCCTTCCGTCCACTCGTCCGTCCTGTTCTGTTAACGTCATATCTAACAGTAACACCTGTCTTCACATCATGACACTTAACTCTGACCAACTGATAACAACCAGTATGTATGCCTTACTTGATTCAACATGAACAGCGGGGAACATTGGGCTGTTAGTGGCAAACACACCTTTTAATTAATATGTCGTTCCCGTGCAGATTCTCCACGTTCAGTTCACTGACTTCGATATAGAAGAACACCCCGCATGTGCATGGGACTATCTCAGAGTGTATGACGGGGGCTCCACTACATCACCTGAAGATATCACGCTGTGTGGCGATTTGGATAAAATGGAAAACTTTACCTCATCTTCAGAATCTGTTTGCTTTCATTTCTTCTCTGATGTGATTGTGCCAAAAGGGGGTTTCAGAGCTAAAGTCACACCAGGTAAATTTAATGTATTCTTTAAAATATCGTCATTAATATATATTTTAAATAATTGAGAATTATAAAGACGACACAATAGTCTTTTTTGTACGGTATCAAATGGAAGTGCCACAAACAGTTATTTAGTGTAAAATCGATGATAGCAAATTATTTATGCTAGATTAACCGTGTACAAAATCTCTTTTACAGATGGACCCCCGAAAACACAAGTTAGTCCACCTTTAACAGAAACATCAACAACATCTGAAAACATAACACTGTACACAGAGGAAAACGTTGAAAATATTAACATCCAGCCACTTCATTCAACTTCTACAAATACTCTTCAGTCAGAAACAACTACACAGACACCGCCAGGAACAACTACAAAGACCCCTCATCCAGAAACAACTACAGAGACTCCGCCATCAGGAACAACAACAAAGCAACCGCCAGGAATAACTCCAAAGATATCTCATCCAGAAACAACTACAAAGACTCTTCCATCAAAACCAACTTTAAAAATGTCAACAAAGCAAACAATTTCAAGCATGTCTTCATCACAACCCTCAACAACGATTCAACCAACCGAAGCACCTTCAAAGATTTCGTCGGAAGAAACATCCTCAAATTCTCCGTCAACACACACTTCTACTATAATTACTACAACAGAAACAACTTCAAATATTCCTTCAAACAAAACATCTAGTACAGCAAATATTCATACAAGTTCCAAGGAAACATCTCAAACAAGTACAACAAGTAATGACCCATCTTCAGGACCTTCTGCTGTCTCCACGGCTGTTCCAATGGACGCATGTTCTGGAGTTCCTCTTCTGTTGACATCTCCGTCAGGACAGATCGCCTCTCCTGGTTTTACTGAAGGTCAGCTTTATCCTAACAACCTTGAATGCCAGTGGATCATTGATGCTGAATTGGACGAGGTACATCACTGAGCTTATTTTATCTCATATAAGAACGTTCTCGACTGAATTCATGCGTTAGTAAAACAAAGCCTTTATTCTAACTGACATGAATTGGCCTAAAGAGAGTAAAATGTTACACCTTATTGTCCTTTTCAGATAATTCAAATCCATTTCGAAAGTTTCGAGCTGGAAAAGCAGAGCGATTGTCTCTGGGATTATTTGAACATTTACAGTGGCGAGGAGGACACAAGTGACGTCATAAGCAGACTTTGTGGTGACGTCATACCCGGAAATATAACTACTTCCGGTGGAAGGATTCTGATCCAGTTTCATACCGACAGAATGATCCCAAAAGCAGGCTTCAGCCTTCAGTATCACGTCAAACTGTCGTCGAAATCTACATGTAAATGTTTCTAATCTATTATTTCTTAGATATTGTCTACCATATCCTAATTTAACGAGACTGTAAGTTGAACATTGCTTTGTCACATTTTTCTCTGTCTTACTAAAAACAACATAGTGCATTTGTTCCAACGATATGCTTAAATCATGTCGGGATTTCTACCAATAATGCATTTCTTAAATATAACTTTTCGCAATTCGACTCGTTTTCAAAATTATATTACCATTCTGCAACATTCGGTGCGTTGAACTAATGCGACCCAAGTGAAACATCAGCTCCGCTCGAAGCGCCTGTAAAATCACAAATTAAGTAAGTAAGATATCACTTTTATATTTTCACAGTTGCAACCACTCTATCCCCCGAGTGTCCACAGGAAACGGTTCGTTGTAAGAACGGCACGTGCATCTCGCCGTTATACCGCTGTGACGGGGTATACAACTGTGAGGACGGAGAGGATGAACTAAATTGTGGTTAGTCTTAACTTATAATTGCAGTTTTCAAAGATTCAATATATACGCAATTTGATCTTCTTGTCGTGATCATCGTTTGTTTTCAAAATAAACAGCGTAAATTATCAATATTTCTCTTTAGACACAATGCTACCTTGCTTAAAATTATATTGGAAGGACGCATTTATGTTCCAAATGAAGGTTTCATACATGCTTCAGTACGTCTCGTAAGCAACGGCGTTGATTGGAATAATTTCAATTAATACTTCTGTAAATCTCAACACACCACTAACAACTGGGCTAAAACGTTTATGTTATCGCTTTCGTGTTCACATTATTGAATGGATGATCGTCAATGCAGAAATAACTGGGCGAGTTTCAGTCAAGACATATATTACTCATAGAGCCTCATCCAACAACACATTGTCCATCTCAGGTATCCTGTTTTTAACATAGGGGCGAGAGTAAAATGTCGTGTTACTAAACACAGAGCAGGTCTTTGAAGGGCATTTAGAAGTGGTAAACATAAGAACATGAAGATTTTCTGGATAACAACTTCATCATGTGTGTTATTTACATCTTCAATAAAGTCTACAGGCCATTGTTTATCTACTTACTCTCCTTCATGTTTGTATTGCAAATCCTCACCATTCTCATGCTTCACCTCCATCATGTTTGTATTACAAATCCCCATTGTATACCATTCTCATGCATGTTAATCCCCCTGATTGAGTTTCCTCACCATTGTTTTGTTTGCTATATAAATGTACCATATTTTGTTATTTCCTTACATTCCACCTGATGAAGGAGTGAGTATGTACTCCGAAACATCGTGTATTTTCACATTAAAGAAGTTGTTATCCAGAAAATCGTCATGATCTTAAACACAGAACAGTTAACATAGTGTGTGGTTGACTGCCAGGTGACTGCAGTGGTGAAGAGTTCACGTGCAGGAGTGGACTGTGTCTACCCATGAACAGACGGTGTGACGGACAGACAGACTGCACGGACTGGGAAGATGAAGAAAACTGTGGTCAGTAACTTTAATATTTTATTTCTTGATATATTCTTTTGTAAAAAAAATGAAACTTGTGTTTGTTAAAATCATTGTTTATAACGACACACTACCTGAAAGTAATGAGTAAAATCTGAGATATTTTAAAGAACAGTATGATGACTCCTTAAAGGGGCAGTAGCACAAATTTTTTTTTCGCCCAAATAAGTCGTTGAAATGTATTTGAAATATAATTTCACCAATCGTAAAACACCCTTCTCTAAAATCACGTTAAAATGAGTGTACATGGCTCAGTAAAGCCATGGGAATCGTTTTTGTCATTCGAAATAATAAAATGTGTTCACAATTAAATGGCCGCCATGCACTTTTTACTTTTTACGCAACACCGTTATTACTAATACGACAATTGGTTTGCGTAATAGGATGTTTTACCCTCTAAAGTAAATTTAAATGGCACAAACTATCATTTTAAATAGAAAATTTGAAAGAAATAAATTAAAATTAAAAAAAAAATAAACGTGCTACTGCCCCTTTAAATTGACAATGAGGGTCAGTTCCAAACCGCCAATACCTTCACCTTGATACCCAGACTAAGAGTCAATGTAACTGATATATCATCAATCATCGATATGTTCTTATATAAGTTTAAAAAGTATTTGCTTCAGTGAATGCTCATATGATTTAAAAAATCAAACATTATATAAAGAAATCCATCATTATTATGAATTATTAACGAACGTTTCTTCAAAGGTTCCACTTTACCTGTTACAGTAAGCAGTGGTGACAACGATACCCTTCTGATCATGCGCAACGGTATGTGGTTTCCGGTTTGTTCTGACCAATGGGATCCGGAAATGGCAAACGGTGCATGCGCAGCAGCGGGTTTGGGGTAAATTAATGAGCAAGAACTTGTGAATTATGAATCAAATTATTTCATAATGAAGTCCATTAGCTCATCTACAGTAAAAGATAAATGAGATATGATGAAAATGTGTTTTTTTACTGTTAGCAATCATATATTATGTAATATGATGGTCGTACTGTATATATTATATTGCATAAAACCTAATGAGCTATATGGCCACTGGCTATATATTTTTTTTAACAGCCGCACTATTGCAACGAACTATTCCAATTTCAGACTTTCAATTTCTAATGGAACGGTAACATCATCAGATGATACATTTGCTGTTCTCGAAGAAGGAAATAGTGAAGATATTTCTTCTTTCCATTCGAACATCAACATCAGGTGGGGTATAAGAGATTAACATTATAAGTATAATTTATCATCCAAAACTGTAGATATCGCTTGTGTGAGATCAAGAGATATCTACACGCGATAGCTACTTTGTAGATATCGCATCAATCAAAACGTCACATTCCTATTACATCATCAGTTAATGACATCACAAGGCTTTGACATCTCGGCAAGCCTCGGATATTTGTAATTTTAATCAACTCGTGTTGTTATATTTGATATCAGAAGACACTTGAGTGAGATTCTCTATGTATATCACAATTGCGTATAAGGCAAGTAATACATTATAGAAATAGATTATATCTGTCCTTTCTCGACACATACATGTACCATGTTTATCTCATCGAGTGACGTAGAAAGGTTATATTTTATATTTTATGATGTTATCCTTGTATTTACGACCGAACAGGGTCTTTTTCACGCCGAACGGCCGCTAGGAACAACCCGTCACCACAGTAACACGGTGACGTAATAAGCCAATTCGCTGCGTCAGACCAATGATTTATGACGCCAATTTATATCGGTTACGGGTCAGTTCGCCCCAAAACCAGTTCGGCCTAGTGTCGTTTCGGCCCAGTACCGGTTTGGCCCAGGTCGGTTCGCCCCAATTAATATATGATAAACACATGTGCTCATATATATATCAGTCACTGGTCGCAGTGAAAATATAAGTTATTTTCACTGTAGCTTGATAGACAGTTTATTTCACTGATAAATCCCAGTATTTCATTGTTCGTCATATAATAAATAGAAGATATCTTCTTTTCTTGTCAAATACCATCTCATTGAGTCAGGTAGAAAAGTAGATATTTCACGAGTGGCGCAGCCAGCGTGAAATGTATTAACTTTTCTACCTGACGAGATAAACATAGTATTTGTCAAGGAAAAATAGATGTTCTATTTATTATATCAATAATAAAGTTTATCGTCACTCAGTAGAGTGGTGATAAAGGTTATCACCACTGTAGCTTAATAGAGGGCTTATTTCACTAATAGAACCGAGTATCTCACTCCAAATTATGTAATAAATTGTAATATCGCTTCGGTGCAGATTGGCAACTTGGCAAACTTGTTTTTAACATTGATATTCCCAGATCTGACTGTGCCAGTGGAAGTGTGGTTACCCTGTCCTGCGAGGAAAGAGGTAAATCACCATCTCTTCTTTCTCTAGTATGATATACATACACGTTTTGCTTCCACAATGCCGTTTGAAATATATTTAAACAAAATTGATAATAGAAAATAAAATATATATTGCATTCATTGATACTTAATAAATGTATTTAATTTTTTCACAACCTCATTCACATGTGTCGACAATTATACGACGTTAAAGAGATGGTGGATATACTGCCGATAGAACCATCACTTTAAGAGGTAGTAATGTAGTAAGACAAATCTACAATCTCATTGTCATCTGGAACATGTTTCAGAATGTGGCCGGAAGTCTCTTGAGCTCCCATCAGCCTATATTCTCGGAGGATCTCGCTCAGTGCGAGGAGACTGGCCCTGGGTTGTCTCCCTTTTCTCAGGGACGAAAATGGTGTGTGGGGGCACTATCATCAATGAAGAGTGGGTCGTTACTGCAGGACACTGTGTGGAAACGTATGTCAAAAATATATCGTTGAAAACAGAGACAATTACACAACATAATTCAACCGTCCGCGATTTGGGAGATCAATATCCACAACATAGGTTACTTATGTAGTACAAATAACCTTTATATTCGTCAACTCCGCAACATGTAGAGTTTTCGAAAATTTGATTAACTAATATACAAATATTGCAGGATGAGACCAGAAAGGAATTTTATTCAATGGTCTCTGATCTGATCTGACTTATTCATTAAAAGGTGTGGTGTGCGCTGTTTGTGGTATGCGGAAAGATCTTTTGTTCCAGAAGCGAGTCTATTCTTACCACATGTTACTTACTTAATGTGTTCAGAGTAGAATGAAATGTTGCATATCAACATACGTTCGACCATTAACTTCCTTGAATAAATTATGCCATGTAACGTAGCCCTTCTAGATGATGTTGTTCTTAAATGATATGTCTTCTTAATGTAATAAACTATTGCAAATAGTGGAGTAAACCTATCTTCATCACACTATAAATATTTGACAAACATTTCAAAACGGACCTGCTTCGTTACAGATTAGTTGGTTACCCGCAGACAGCATTTCTTGTAGCCGGAAGTGTAAATCTGAAGGCCCCGGATGTTGAGTACATGAGGGTGACCGAGATTATTCTACATCCGGAACATAACTTCATCTATAACGCCGACATCGCTCTCTTGCATCTGCAGCACCCCCTGGTGTTCACTGACAGAGTGAGGCCGCTCTGTCTGCCAACCCGTCAGCATAGCTGGGACTCATCTATTCCTTGCTTCATAGCAGGCTGGGGCGTCAATTCCAGACAGAGTAAGATCTTTCAGAAGACGTTTTAGTTACCAGGCAAATTAAACTAAAACGTCATTGGGGTTGTAACACTTATTCGCAGAAATTGCTCTCACTTTTTCATAGATATTCATTCAACGTACACATACATCGTCGCCTTCCATGATTGACTATCTTTATCAGCGGAGGAAACGCACATTTGCTTATCGAACGAACCTCTTGGCCATGTTCAAGAGAAGTTTCAAAGTAATCGCTCAATTAGCGATTACTTTTAAACCTCTCTTGAACGCGATTGCTCAATGAAGCGCTACGTAGCAAAGCGAGCGAACTTTGAGGTTTTGCACCGTGTCGTTCAGGAGAGAAGGAGCGCTACTTGAGCGCTACATTGAGCGATTATAAGCGCTCGCTGTTATGGAACGGAGCCCAGGTTGTAACAGGACAATGTTGTAAAGAGGAAACCATGGCTGTCTGGAAGAAGTGTATTTCTATAAGCTTATATACTCCTTGGCCTCAACCCCACACACACTAACTTTTGAATGTATGTGCATATGTTCAAGTGTACATGCATGCACATAAGTCAGTTTCTAAATAAATGGGTGTTTGTGCAATATCTATAAATGGCAACCTGTTATATACCTTTTGGTTTCTTATACAGTCAATGACTATTGACATCATTCAATAGTGTTCACAATATATGTTGCAATCTTCATTTCAGGTCTCACAGAGCTAGACGCCAATAGTTATGACATCGGTAGGATTTGCTTGTTTCGAATTTAGCACGCCAATTTCCCTTCAATATCACAACTAGTAGTGTGATGCTTCGTAGAACTTATAGCTGGGGTTGGTGGTGATAGTTCTCAATTATCAGATTCTGAGTGAGATACCCTGTTCTCGCAGTATCATAAACCCTTAATAAGGCTACACTACGATAACCATTATCGTCATTCTACAGTGTATATTGGCTATCCAGGGACGTCATGAGAACAATGCTATGACGTAATTTACTATTCGGGTGACAGATATGATAGATAGGAAATCTGTTTTTCCTTGTCAAATACCACGTTTATATCATTCCGTGAGGTGGAACAGTTTATATCTACTTGTCTACCTCCCCGTGGGTGTTAATAAATTTGGTATTTGTCAAGGTTAAACATTCCCTATCAGACTCATTGAAAACAAGGTCACAAAGTCAAAACGTTTGAGCTCATCGAAAGGTCTGATCACAATGGATGCAGATGTCAAATATCATGGACCCATCAGTGACCGGTCAAAAGTTATGACAGAACTTAAAGTTTTCGAAAATGTTTCCCGTGCCTATCTCTAACTATCTCTTTTCGGACAAACGGACAGATGAACAGGTATAGAACGATATAACCCCGAATCTTCGATTCGGGGGCATAAACTGTTCTATAATATCATGCTGACTTAAAGGGGCAGTAGCACGTTTTTTCGCTCAATTAAGTCGATGAAATGTATTTGAAAAATAATTTCACCAATCGTTAAATACCCCTTTCTTTTCGTAAAATCAAGTTATGAGTGTACATGGCTAAGAAAAGCCATTGGAATCATTTTTGTCATTCGAAATAATAAAATATGTTCACAATAAAATGGCCGCCATGCAATTTTTGCTTTATACGCAACACCGTTATTACTACTACTGATAATTGCTTTGTGTAATAAGATGTTATACCCTCTAAAATATATTTAAATGGATCAAATTATCATTATAAATAAGAAATTTGAAAAAATAAATTTTGCAAAAAACGTGCTACTGCCCCTTTAACACTTGAATAAACTTGCATGTTATGAAATCACATGGTTCTTGGTGTTAATGCGGTTGTGTGTGCTTTCATGCTTCTCTTTACATGTCTGCCGCTGCTTCTTGGTGTTTTAGTGATAAACAGCCTTTCAGGTAGTTTCGTTAATGTTGAAATATTCGGATAAACTCCCGGTTACGCTTTTCAATGACTCGTAAACAGTTTTAGGATTCGCATGAAAAGAGTGGAATTCTGCGAAAGTAGTTCGTATTTTTTACCTTTGACCTGTTTTGCATATTTATCAGATTTGGATACCAAGTTCATCAGATTGCTTTATTGCATCGATAACAACCTCCATTATATGATAAAACTATGTCTTGTTAACTTTTATAAATCCCAGGAGTTTCTTTCCGCTGTTATCATGCAAATATCCCAGTTATCTATCCTTTAGAAAACTTATTGTTTTTTTGGTTGGTACAATAATGAGCATTAATTGTTATCGAAACACTAGGATAATCTGGATACAGGCGTAGATATATCTACGTTTCTCTCTTTTGCCGAAGATATCGTCACTAGCCAAGATTTAAAACTCTTAGAAGCCTATTTCATCATTGAACAATTTCAAGCCCAAGCAATTTCTGAAAAATTACTGAATAGTCAGTTAACATTTCTACATTTAAACTGAAGCGTTGCTGAAACTTCATCAAAATTGCATTGCGTGGACTGCCAACAATCAGAGTATGAGACGAAATCAGATTATGGGAACATTGTCATCCATTTGGTCAACGTAGTAGATGTGTAGGATAATGGTTTAACCGTGGTCTAGCATAGTTTGCAAGATCTAGGACGAGGCTATAGCAAACTATACGTGTAATGACAATATTTATTTTTACAAACACACATCCATCACAGAGAAACTGGAACACTCATCAACAGGATTTCTGATCCACAAGAAATGAAAATGTATGAGTTATTGTACATAATTTGAAACACTTTCTTTCCATATATCCACTGACTCGGGTTATTCTCTCTTCAGAAATATTGGCGGGGATTATCTCCCCTTACCTTCATCACGCCAAGCTTGAACTATGGTCGCAGTCCAAGTGTCGTGACGTGTATAAGACCAAGGTCAAGGATACTATGATCTGTGCCGGACATCAATACGGACAGGTCGACGCTTGCAAGGTCAGCTTTAGAACGAAAATATTCAAATTTCAACGGAAATCCTATAAGGATACACAGCATATGTTTTGTTGAGTTTACTAAAGAAAGAGATTGTATCGTTGCATCTTCACAACGTCACAGGCGCAACGAAAAGATTTCCATATCTTCTCCTTCCGCCCTTGACTTCAACCCTCGCATTTTCAGTGCTAAGATTTTAACGTACTGCAGGCTAATCGGATAAGCCAATCAGAAGACAGTTGAATTGCCTCTCTGACTGTGTCGATCGTCGCTTATTTTGAATTTGTTCCGAATGTAAACGGCGATTACATTGGCTGTATGTTAGCAGATGGTAAGGAACGTACTTCGTGATTACAATAGGTGTCGCATCACTTCTGGCTAGGTTGAAGGCAAGGTAAAAATTGGAGAGATCTCGATACATTTTCACCTTGCCGTGGGAATATGGTATCGTTGATGATAAGTAAATGACACACATACAAATAAGAGTATAATAAATAAATGAAAGAGCTTCACAGACAATAGAGTCCCCCTATCATGCGAGCTGCTTACCGAGGTGGAAGACTATTAGGGTTGTTTAAAATTTCTAGGTATATAACATGATAGTATATCCAACAATACCTCACGTAATTGTGTAGGACGTTCAACAAAACAAGAGACGTAAATAGAAAATAAATTCCCAACCATCAAAATGATATTGCTGGGCCTTGATCAACTTCCCAATGCAAGGCCGGTCTCCATTACTGGCTGATTTAGGCTTTGCAGTATTTCCTTAAGAAATCTGTGTTTAGAAATCCAGGCCCGCTATGCATATCTGGTGCAGCGATTCACCATTTTGACACAACAAAGCAAGGGAAATACCGCAAGGGATAAATCAGCCAGTAATGCAGACTGGCAAGAGTTATTCCTTGCGTTTGGAAGTTGGGCCTTGATATGTGGGATGTTGAATTGTGGGAGGTGATGGGGTTTGATTGAATATGTACAGTTCACTACCCAAGGAGTCCCAAGTAGTGCATACACACACTAAGCACCTGTGACTTTACCGTTTCCCTGACCCCACAGGGAGACAGCGGTGGCCCCCTGATGTGTGAACGGCATCCTGGGAGGTGGGAGCTGGCGGGGGTGACGAGCTGGGGAGAGGGTTGCGGCCGGATCGGTAAACCAGGGGTTTATACCAGGGTGGATAGCTACATTGATTGGATCAACCTACAGATCAACAACAAGGGTGTGTATTGAAGTCGTGTTTGTGTCCATCTCTGAAGCTAAACTGCTAAAACATTCAGTGTGCGTAATTATTAGCGACTTTTCAATAAATACTCGTATGAAACCTTTGTCTTATCCTTATCCTTATCCCCAGCCTTATGAGAGAACCCACTCACAATCCTGACATAGAGTGTTACACCAATATGCCATTCCACGTGTCGTTTTGATCTCACCATTGATAGTTTCCCGTTGTTTTATTAAGGTAACGCCCACGTAAAGAAAACTTATGAATGGAAGCTCACATTCAATATGTCGGTATGTCTCTCATGTCTCGATATGTAAATAAGGTATAATGTAGAAATGTATATCTACATGGAGTGAAAAATAACAGTGAACCATATCTACCCTCTATTTCCCTCTAAGATGAAATTAACTGCGACTTCGAGAAGGCCGGCATTTGCGGTTACACTGAAATGTCTACAGAAGATTTCATCTGGACGAGGCGGAAAGGAGGCGCATTCATACCCCCGAGACCTTACACAGACAGAACAACAGGCACAACTGCAGGTTAGTTGACCTTGCACTGTTGCAAGATGGTACTTTTATGAGCGCTTCATTCTTGGCAATTGTAAACACCAAGTGTAATGTAGCAATGTCTACATACGACAGAAAGAGTATAACATTATTATTCTTATCACTAGTGAGGATATTGGCTTCCGGTTTATTGATTTTACAGCAAGCGTTGATATATCTTTCAATAATAAACAACTAAACAGTTAATTTGATTAGCTTTCTTGTAAAACTGAACTCATGTTTTTTTCTCGATTATTACAATTATTGCCCTATTTTGTTTAACCTTCTAAACTAATGGATGGAACATTTTAATTGCCACCATCTATTAAAAGATAATACTCACTTTGCATCTCATCAGCATCCATTTACGTCTGTTTCAGGTCACTACATATATGCATTTATAGCTTACAAAGCTAAACACCAGACTGCCACCATTTCCACGCCTATCTTCCATAACTCCGGATCTAACTGTCTCACATTCTTCGTTACCTTTCTCAATGCAAAGGATGCTAAACTAACCGTCTACGGAACTTCCAACTCATCCGAGGAACTGTCAAAACTGATGCAGCTCACTCCTGTGCTAGGTCAATGGCGTCGCGTGGAGCTTCAACTGAGTGATGACGTCATCAGGGTCGTTTTCACCGCCCAGGCTGGCAGATGGACCGATGGTGGGGTGGGGATAGATGACATCATTATCGAAGAAAATAAATGTGCAGGTAATTGTAATTTTAAATTCTTGAAGCACTAATGAAATGCTCTGATATGAAAGAGCAAGTATGTATTGTTCTTGATAAAACAATCAATTTATAGTTTAGGTGAGGTGAGGTGAGTTGGGGTTTAACGCCGCTTTCAGGAGTATTTTACTTATATCGCGGCTGCTAGTATTCTGGCAGGGAGAAAGCCCGCAACGCCATGTGGCTATGCATTGCGGTGAAACCTGCGAGCATAGGCTGGAACTAGCAAACCAGGTACTACGCTGAAATTCAGTGTAGCATTGTACCTAAACCTTACTGCGTGTAGAACAGTTTTCTACTGCAGACAAAGTTGCCGTGCCCCTGGTGGGATCCGAACCACGGACCTATTGATCCGAAGCCGAACGCGCTAACCACTGCGCTATCCCGCCCCCCAATTTAAAGTTTAATCAGTTTAATAAGGAAACATTAAGGTCGTAAGTTTCTGGCGTAACAGTTGTTATGCTGAACATTGGAAGTTGAGGACCTTGAGGTTAACCTCAGTATAGGTTTGGTTTAAACATAGTTTATTCAATAATAAAAAAGATTAGGAACAAGTTTTCCAACTTAGAATACATATTCCTAGTGAATTTTACAGTTGTGTGACAGAGAGACAGTATAGGGTTTTTGAACGACTTAGGACTCACGTATATGTCATTCTGATAACATTACACCGATGGTTCCCTAAATCTAAGGGAAATATGTACAAGGGGTCCAGCGCCTCTTTTCACAAAGGACTAAGATAATCATAAGCCAATAAGCTAACCTTGGTGTTTTGTTGAGGGAGTTTAGGTTAACCTCCGTAAATGTTGCTTTGTAAGAGACGCCAATGTCAAGGTCCCTTGTCAGACTAAGGATATCCTAGTAATATAATATCATTGCACTGTTAACCTCAGTAAATATTGCTTTCTGGTGGAAACCCCTGGACCTAGAAATATACATGTATTAATTGTAGCAGGGCATCATAACGGAGGCGAGTAGGGCGATTAGATCTGGGAGGCTCCTCTATACACAGGTGAAGTTTAGCGCAAATATGTTGCACAACAGAGATGAACGACCAGTTTTCCCTATGTGCGAACGCGCAGGTGAAGTTTAGCGCAAATATGTTGCGCAACAAATATGAACGACCAGTTTTCCCTATGTGCGTACGAAGTGAGTCGCACATAGGGAAAACTGGTCGTTCATCTCTGTTGCGCAACATATTTGCGCTAAACTTCACCTGTGCTTTATACCTCACTGTATCGAACGTATTTACCACTGTAGGAGTTATGAAAGTAAACTGTGACTTCGATGGCGGAACACTGTGCGAGTACAAACAAGCGGAGGATGACTCTTTTGACTGGGATCTGAAAACAATTCAACTCACGGATGACAAGTCAAGGTCAACAACCGATCATTCAGGTCAGGAATGAAAAAAGGATACGTAAACTGATAAATTTTCTTCTCGAATGATTTGATTTAATTAAAGGTGCATCTGTAGATACTATAATAGAAATGAATCTCAGTCGACTCTCCATAGAACGTCTAGACACAACGCTTTGTCTGGAACTATCTCTCCGTGAACTTAAAACTTACTTTGCGAGAAAGGTTTCTGTCTTACTCGGGTCAAGGCATTTTTTTATTTCATAGAAGTGATTTTCTTGACGATTGTTAATTTCTTTCCGTGCAATTTGTTTATGATAACCCAGTTGATTAGGCATGCGAATCGCTATATTCTGGCAAATTTGTTTAGCCTGGCGTCATCGACGTTCGTGATTCAATGTTTTACGTTTTGATGGAGATCATAGTTTCAAGACATAATGCATCATTTCATAGAACACAAGTGATCGTAAGTCACAAAGGTAACCTTGGGGTTATTTTAAAGAAAGGGAGTAAAGATTTACCTTAGTAGAGGTTGTTCCTGAAATATGTCCACAGGTTTCATGTACTGTCTAAGAGAGTATTTTAGTGTTTATTACACTGTTTCAGGTCACTACATTGAAGCCGATGGGACTTCAAGAAACCCAGGAGACAGAACGCGAGTCATCTCCCCAATTCTGAATACAACTCTCCCACAATGCATCACTTTCAAGTACAAAATCCGTCCAAGAAACTCAGGAACCCTTTCTGTGTGCACAGAATCAAAGTTCAAAGGTGAAACTTACCTTGCGTGTAACACTTGGTCACGTGCAAACAGCGTCGACGATGATTGGACGGTAGGACATGCACAGATAACTGCTTCTTCATATCCCTACGCGATTGGTTTTCAGGCAGAGAGGGGAAATATTGGAGGCATCACTGCTATTGACAATTTATCGAAAAAGGATGGCGTTTGTCAGACGTAACACAAGCAAAATATCGTGAGGAGCGGAATCGATTGATGTTAAAATGAAGGTGGATATCCGAGTTGGATTTAATGGGTTTTTTTTCAGGAATAAGAAACCCCTACTAAAATTGACTATGTAAAACAAGCACAACAATACGGTATTTACTGTGAATCCCAACATGTTTATCCAGTCGGATTATTATGTTGTAACACTTTATAATAGGATAAAAGGACAGCATGGGTTCACCGAAAATCAAGAACATGAAAAATTGAGACATGGGTTCTGTAGCTCTTCGGGGTTTATATTTTAGATGTTGAAAACTGAAAGAGATTATTTTCAATATAATTCACAATCCCTAGCACTGACAGTATCAGTCTTCATAATTGTTCTGATTAACAGAACCATGTTTTAAAACTTGTCAAGGGTAGGACTTGGATTCAAGATGGTTGATGTCAGTGATAGTGAATATTTAATTATAGATGGGTTTTTCCCCATTTACGTTGGATATGTACTATATTGAATTGAATACCCAAGGGAGTAAACGATGTTTGCTTTAAACCAGGGTAAACCATTCCATACTAATGATCGGAAGTGGCGTGATGGAAGCATCTTCTCTCTCCCGAATGCTAAATCCTGCACGTCGCAAAATAACCATCGAGGTTTGAAAAAAAAAAACTTTAATCAGCCAAGAATGCTGTGAAAACGTATACTGGTTCTGTGAGCATGGAACACAACTCAGTCATGCAGTAATCGTGTTTCCGGTACTTTTCTAACATCGTCGATGAGTGCTTTGATTTTTCATGAAGTGTAATGACATCCCTAATTAGGGTAAATACACAGGGGCTTGTATTGCTGAAAACAGACAGTTCCTAGGTCCAATACTACGATGCGATATATACCTTATACTAATAAATAAAGAATTGGTATAGGGTATATATCGCATCGTAGTATTGGACCTAGGAACTGTTTGTTTTCAGCAATACAAGCCCCTGTGGGTAAATATGTATTATCTTAAATGTCTGTCTCAACCCCCGTTGTTACTTGAATCCCATTTCATTTTACGAGTTTTTATAGTCGTTACTGATATTCTTCACTTGCATTATCCCATGACAAACTTATGTGTTAAAATGCATAAATTATATTGGCAACAATTACATGATGGTATTGTCTAACGTTTGCGGTTTCATATTATTAGGATCCTCTCGGTGTTGATTTACTCGTAAACATGATCCAACGTACGACCTCTCTTAAAGGCGCTGTAGCACGTTTTTTGCAAATTTTATTTTTTTCAAATTTCTCATTTATAATGTAAGTTTATGTCATTTATATTTACTTCAGAGGGTAAATCATCTTTTTACACAAACCAATTATCCGTAGTGGTAATAATGGTGTTGCGTATAAAGCCAAAATTGCATCGCGGCCATTTTATTGTGAACACATTTTATTATTTCGAATGACAAAAAAAAAATCCCATGGCTTTACGGAACCATATACACTCATTTGTAACTTGATATTCCGAAGAGAGAAGGGTGTTTTACTATTGTTGACATTATTTTTAAAATACATTTCATCGACTTATTTGAGCAAAAAAACGTGCTACAGCGTTTTCTTTTCTGAGAACATTGAAGCGTTCATAAAATCCCATAAGAAAGTGTATGTATGTAATACTGTTTAATATATCTGCTCGGACTGAAAACTAACTTATCTAAAGATACCGATGGCAGGTTAATCTTCCGCATTGGAAGCTTTAAATGTCAAATATTAAACAAATATTATATACACTATTATAAGTTTATGTACACATATACCTCACAAGCTGTATATGACATTATGATGTTTGTTATATTTATATGGAATTTCCAATAAAATATTTATATATTATTATGTTGTTTTGTAATACACATATTAACAGATACTTGCTAAATGTTTACATAAGTATGGCAGTTCCAAACATGCAACCTAGTGCATGAATCAAAGTTATACTCCAGTGAAAATGGGTAAAACATTTAAAATTTAAAAGTTAAAATGTTTAAAGATGTTTAAGGACTCATAAAAAAGGGCTGCTCAATATTATTTATCTCGAGCATAACATAATATTGAATTGATCTCAATTGACAAATAACCGTTATCTTCAAGATGAAATCAAACTACCTACGTGAAAAGATAAGAAAGTGTGTCATTATCAGTCCACATCAGCTGCTATATCTATATAAACTAGAAAAACACCGCAAAAACAGAGCAGCCCCGAAACTTAGGGTCTCGCCTTTCCCTGTTCCGCCTTCTCGTCAGCATCAATAAAATGGGTCACTTTTCATAAGTTTGTTCTTAAAACCTATTTCTGATTTAAAAATTGGATCAAAGGAGTAACGTTGCTTTAACCAATATATCATGACCTTGACCTTTGGCCTTCAAGGTCACGCTATCAATGATCACTTTTCATTGTGTATAACAATCATGCAATGACTCAAAGTGTTCATAGTTAAAATATTCATATTCACAAAAGCAAAGGCTGTGCAATATTATTGCAATACCAAAATATTGCAATACAGAGATGTGCAATACGATTTTCATATCGCAGTATATTGCACTAACAAGTATTAAGTCAAATTAATTTATTTAACTTATAAAAGGGACATTTGCTGGCTTAACTTGTATTAAAAAAATATTTTAAATGCTAAAATGTGTGTTGCATGGTCTGTGTTGCAAATTATGTTTTTGAAGATCTTTGTCATTTTATCAAATGTGGCATATTCAAACTGCAAAGAGAAGTATAAAGTTGAGTTCGTTTAGCATGTTGCAATATCATTGGCACTAGTTAAAATGGTTTCTAGAGAAATATCTCATTGTCAGAGGATCTTGCAATATATGGTGGTACGTATTGCAATACATTACAGTTCAACAATACGTATCGCAATACAAAAACTGAGGCAATACACAGCCCTAACAAAAGCATGCTTAAGTTGAGACCTCGCTGTGACCTGGGCCTTTAACAGATTTTAGCGAAAACCGTTTCAAATCTTGGTCTTTCTCCATAGTTGATATCAGGGATGCAGATTCAAATTTTTGCCAGTCGGACATTTCATCTTTGACCTAAAAAGACGAGCCCGGAAGTAAAAAATGTTTATGAATAAAGTATGAGAAAGTATTAATTACTATTTGTTGGTTCTTCATTCATTGCATACTATTAAACATAACACGAAAGCAATTAACGATAACTATTAATTTATCAATAACATGCATAAAATGGTTCATAATTTAAAATCAATGTTTACCAACTACGATTTACCGACAGTGCTAGTTTGAGCGAGTTTACAAGCGAATTTGCGTCAAGATAGACGAGAAAATTCAAATAGTTTAATTGCACATAGTTCATCAAAAGTTCAAATCATGGACCAAATGATATGTTCCTTCTAAATAATACTTTTAAATTCAAAGGAACTCGTTTTCAATAGCAATATAATTTACGTAAACTCAACTCGGCAGAGCACGTGGTCCAACTATTTTTCATACGACTATTTCCTATTCAAGATGTAGTTACTAATTTGAACTTATTCTAATAAGATTACTTTTATATTTTATTTGGAGACATATTTCGCAATTGTAAATGAATATATATAAAATAAAAAGAACTAATGTAAACGCAAGAGAAATTGGAGTTTTTAAACTAGCGTAACTCTTTATAACTCAGAACCAGTGGCTCTATTTTTGTGGTATATATCAACTTGATATATACCAAAAAATAGAGCCACTGGCTCTGAAGCTCATCAGGAATCATGTTATTAATTATCTCTAAGGAAAAGATTAAGATATCACACAACAAGTCATTGCCCAGTCATCAAATTTAAAAGTTATTATCAAAATTGGTTACAAATTCATCCATATTCATCATAAATAATGTAGACCTGTGCAGTTTATTGTTTTACTTATTTTTATTCTGGAATTATCAACATTTATTACATAATGAACAAGATGTGTTTGTTAAACACGGATGCCCCCGGATGAAGCAAAGTTATGGCCAAGGTAAAAGTTTTCTGAATATTGTCCACTGCGGCAAGGTCAAGGTCACAAGGTCAAATATGATGACCTCATCTGAAAGGTCTCATCAAAAGGTATGCACATGCCAAGTATGAAAGCCGTAGCTCTGAGCAATCAAAAGTTATGGCCAAGGTTAAAGTTTTCTGAAGATGTGACCTTGACCTTGCCGCAGTGGACAAGGTCAAATATGATGACCTCATCCGAAGGTCTCATCATAAGGTATGCACATGCCAAGAATGAAAGCCGTAGCTCTGAGCAATCCAAAGTTACGGCCAAGTTTAACGTTTTCTAAATATTGTCCACTTCGGCAAGGTCAAGGTCACAAGGTCAAATATGATTACCTCAATTGAAAGGTCTCATCACCAGGTATGCACATGCTAAGTATGAAAGCCATAGCTCTGAGCAATCTAAAGTTATGGCCAAGGTTAAAGTTTACTGAAGATGTCCACTGCGGCAAGGTAAAGGTCAAGGTCACAAGGTCAAATATGATGACCTCATCTAAAGGTCTCATCACAAGGTATACAAATGCCAAGTATGAAAGCCTTACCTCTTAATAATCAAAAGTTATGGCCAAGGTTAAAGTTTTCTGAAAATGTTCATTGCAGCAAGGTCAAGGTCACAAGGTCAAATATGATGACCTCATCTGAAAGGTCTCATGACAAGGTATGCACATGCCAAGTATGAAAGCCCTAGCTCTGAGCAATCTAGTGTTATGGCCAAGGTTAAAGTTTTCTTAAAATGTCAATTGCGGCAAGGTCAAGGTCACAAGGTCAAATATGATGACCTCATCTGAAAGGTCTCATCACAATGTATGCACATGCCAAGTATGAAAGCCCTAGCTCTCAGCAATCCAAAGTTATGACCAAGGTTAAAGTTTTTGTTGACAAACACACAGACGGACAGACAGACAGACAGACAGACAGGTGAAAAACAGTATACCCCCGGAATCTCCGATTCGGGGGCATAAAAAGAGTGCCTATTTGTTACTAAAAATCCTGCTTCTCATAGGCTCATAGTTTCATAGGATCCTTTTCAATATTTAATTAATAAATTCTATTGAGCATCTGAGTGTAAGACTAAATCAGTAACACAGCAGAGAAGTAACCTGAAACCTCATTGTATTAGCTGCTGTTTGCATCTCTGCCAGGGAGTGGTCACTCCCCAGGTCAACAACTGCAATTACACAACATGCAGACCCTGGCCTCACAGCCAGTGAATTATATATTTCAAATTTTGTTTTCCCCATCTTTATTTATTTTTCTTACTGGAAAAGAAGATGTGGTATCACAAACTCATGTAGCTAGTTTAATAGTCAGATAAGCATTGCAGTGCACCCAAACCTTTCTGTGTGTAGAACAGTTCTCTACTGCAGACAAAGTTGCCGTGCCCTTGGTGGGATTCGAACCCCGGACCTCTTGATCCTAAGCCGAATGTGCCAACCAATGTGCTATCCCCTATAAGACACAGATTTCACAATGTGATTGTTCACCGGCTTATATATATATAAACGGTAGAAAATTCAAGTTAAACTGTTATTTACATACCATCAACAAGCTCTGGCATTTATACCAGTTTAACTTGCACTTTTCAAACCATTGTCATAAACCAGTGAACAAACACATCATGAAAAATCTTTCTAAAGTATTTCATTTCTTTGGAAAGTGTACATGCATTGAAGAGTAATTGAGTATATCTAAAGTACACTTCATGGAGTGTGAAGAGATGACTTACAGTGGCGGATCCAGGAATTTTGAAAGGGGGGGTCCACAATTTTGTCCCCATACCAGCCAATGCAAAAAAATTGGAATCCGCCACTGACTTATGTATCTCTTATCATTGAATGGTGTTTTAGCAGTATATAATTGAAAATGGTTTTGTAAATAATGTTATATGCATGCATGTATTGGATACTGCCAAAATTGAAAAATTCCCCAAGTTGAAAATACCAAAAGGCACAACCACATGTGATGATAAGTCAACATACATGTACAAAGTTTCGTTAAGCTAGGCCAAATGGTTGTTCGAGAAACGATGTCATGATGTGATCACCGACAGACAAGACAGATGAGGCCAACGATAATATCCCCTCGCATTATATGCCGGAGGGGATACCCAGGATAATAATGGGGTGGTCCACTTTTAAATTTCAGTATAACTGACACATACATAATACATTGTTACTTTAATTTTCTATCTTCAGCTTATCAATTCAATATTTCATCAGACAATATTGTTGTTCAAATATGGAATTTTTTTAATGATAAACAATAGTCGTTGATCTCTTATGTAAGGATTCTTACACTCTAGCAATGTATATAAAGTTGAAAGGACAGAGAATAAACATTCCTTCACTCTTTGGTTTTGTCTAAATTAAACATCAAATCAAATGTCAGTTGCAAAAATTCATTCACAATTCACTGATCTCCCGCGAAGTCTTGGAAGTATAAATTGGTCAGCCAATGAGCTGTTTCTGAATGCCTTATGTGAGAGGTAACACGTCCAAATGTTTGTTATTAAACTGCAGGTAGACACAGAAATCTTGAAGCGATATGACAAATCCTCAAGAAGGAGTCCAAGTTTCAATCGCATCATGACAAGAACAAACTCGTCTACTAGACGGAGACTCCTTGGGCGTCCAGGATTAAGTCCATTGCCTTTGCGATTTGTGTGTTCTGCAGCATCATCCATCTCACCAAACAGTAAATCAAATATCTCAACTTTTGGAATCCCTGTGTAAAACATACACTTTTCGTCACTTTGCATTATGTCTTCGTATGTAATATCTGGTCTCTCTACCTGAGTACCAATATCTTGAAAAGACTTCGTAGGTTCAGTTTTAGTTTGGGTAGCTGCTGTTGTAAATTCAACTTCCTTGATCTCTGTTTGTGTACTGATAGCAGTCATAGCACAGACATTTACACCAGCTTGCTCACATTTATTTAGGGTTTTGAAAGGTGCTTGATTTACATTGGCACAGTAGTCATGGAAAGACAGGGACATGTTTTCAGAAGTAAAATTGCTTGATTGGAGAAGGGGAATATTTTCTGAAACACACATGTTGTCTGAATGACTCTCTGTGCAAGTTGTGCAGCATTCGTCCCTCTTCTCTGTAGGTGGCTCCGAAAAAATCTGAAAGGAGAGAACAATATTACTATCTTATCTATATGATATACCGGTAATTAAACACATTTTTAAAGAACAAGGTAACATGCATGTGCTGTAGGTGAGAGCTTATCACATGCATGCGCTGTAGGTGAGAGCTTATCACATGCAGGCGTCGTAGGTGAGAGCTTATCACATGCATGCACATAGGTGAGAGCTTATCACATGCATGCATTGTAGATGAGAGTTTATCACATGCATGCGCAATAGGCAAAAGCTTATCACATGCATGCGCCATAGGCAAAAGCTTATCACATGCATGCACTTTAGGTTAGAGCTTATTACATGCATACACTTTAGGTTAGAGCTTATCACATGCATGCGCCAGAGGCAAAAGCTTATCACATGCATACACTTTAGGTTAGAGCTTATCACATGCATACACCATACGTGACAACTTATCACATGCATGTGCAGTAGGTCTGAGCTTATCACATCCTTAAGTTACAATCTGCTGAGGGATTTTATAGCTGCTTCTTCACTCTTGATAATTTTTACTTTTTTAAAAGCTGCTGCACTTTGTTTCTTCACATGATTATTTTATCAATTTGGTTGGGAAATAACTTCTAATAAAGTTTATAGTTGGCTTAGTTTAATTGTTTAGTTACACCTTGGTTGATATCACAAAAATAGGTTAGGCCTACAGAGCGCATATCTTGAGAAGAAATATTAAACGTACCTTCGTGGAAGAAAATTTCTTTACTTTTCCTCCTTTCAGAATAAAAGTTGTCGGTATCGCTCCTTTTACAAACACACCATCGTCGAAATGGGCTGAACATAGACGATCATTCTTCAGATTCAACTTGAAGTTTCTACTCACAGTCCTAATTCTTTGACGCCATGCAGCTTGAATTGATTTATTAACAGGAAATCTATGTAGAGTTATCACTTTGTCTTTCACTACTTCGCCACAAAAATGGCTACAAACACAACAGTAATGTCGGTTGCATGTTTTGACTCTTGATTTCGCGCTGCTTGGTGAAGCCATATCGCTCGCCGGAAGTAAAGATGCGCGCTGGGCATACTTGATTTGCCAGCCGGGCCGCCCGTTTGTGAAGCGGCGACGCACTTGATTCGGGCGGGCGGGTCAATCGTCTTATATCTCCCACCGGGTGAACCCATTTCCAAATGAATCAAACGCATCAATAGTTAGTAAGCTCACTAATTCAGGCATATATATGTAGTAAGCTTACTAAATCGAATTATTATAGGCCTACTTGAGCGTACTTACTAAATCGAATTACAAGTTTACTAAATGAGTAAGCTTAATAATAATATGTGTAACGCAGTACCGGTGGAACTTAAATGCGATCTAATTTTAATGAGATTGCACGGGAACAACGAGTTCGAAGTTTATAGAGAGTCATTGACATGACTGATAGAAAGAATTAAGGCCTAGAACCGCCTGATGTGCAATACGTAATTTACCGTGCAATACGGAAATCAATCACGGACGTATATATATTGCTATCTTAAGTAAATTGGTATATAATAAATAGGCCTACATTGACCAAACATGCAAGGTATCAGCGAAGGACAAAGATACGTATATAAACTTCAACGTAGTGTATGCCTATACTCAGTATATAGACCTATGAATAAGTAAAACGTTGTTTCTTTTTCGTAGTTTAGACATTTTGAAAGATATTATCAAGATTCGGACATCAAAAAGGTTCCTAGGGGGCATGAAATAATGGCTCATTGACATTGACAAAATTCCCCCTTTCCTCCCTGTACACCTAAACATGAAAATCTCAGGAATCAAAAGTGCGTGACTACAACTCAATTTGGAAATTGACCGAAATACAAGGCCTTATGATCAAAAGTACGACAGTGTATAGAACAGGGCTAAGAAATCAGCCCTGGCGAACTCCAGCTGACGTTTCAAATACTTCAGTTTTAAGCTTACCGACTACAACACAAACAGGATCTTGTTCATACATATTTTTCAACACACCGACCACCTTTTGTTTATATTACGTAAAATAGTTTGTTTCTATTAACTCGGTCAAATGCCTTTTTAAAAATCTATTAATGCGGCATAAATTATATGTTTCGGCTAACACAATTATTTCTAACATTGGGACTGAAGAAAAACATATCATCAACAGTGGACTAAAATAACTGCGAAAACCTGCTTGAGACTCAACCAGCAGTTCATAGAGTTCAAACCATATTATAATCCTATGTTCTGAAATAGATGTGAAAATTTTACCCATTGTGAAATTCAAAGTTAGTTGTTCGAATCTCGTAAACCACCTTTCTTTAAAGAGGAGGTTCAACCCCTATATTTCAGCTGTCTGGGAATGTTAAACACACTGTTAAACAGAAGTTCCAATTAGGGATAAGAAATATAGCATGTTTGTAATATTTAGATGAAATCCCATCAACCTGTTTTTTTGTTTCGAGGAGGTCGATAGCTTTCTCGATTTCACATTTTGATATTGGTTCTGATAAAATATCAAAATTGAGACTTTCACAGACACTCAGTAACTCATTACCATATAAAACATGTTTCACTGTTTCATCAAAATGGTGTCCATTTGAAGCATCAGCTGGGATTGATAGATGTTTGAAATAGTCATGTCATGAAGTTGCAGTAATGTTGGTGCCCCCTCACAATGTATTTTTGTTGCATTCAATACAGGATTAGCCGCCAGTATAGCTGCGGTAGTGACCGTTGTCGTTATGAGATATTTATTTATATTCAATTCTACCGCATCAGCTCTTTTTCTTGTGAAGTTTTAAATAAACGGTGCAAATAGTTCACATATGCTGTAGATTAATTCGTTATGGTAATGACATAATTAAAATCACTCATCATGAAAGATGTATAGAACCATATATAGGAACTCGATATCGTAATTAAAACGTAAATTAAAGTAATAAAAACCTACACCCTATATCAAACAAAGTTTTGGCTTTTATGGTTACATCTATCACCTTTTCGATAAAAAATGATTTTGTTTAAATATGTATGGATATAGCTGAAATACAGTCAAGACTCGATCTGTTATCTGTACGAATTTGTTTTGGATACGAAATGACTCAATGATTGTAGAGTTACCTCCCTTTATCTAACATGGCTGCGGCCATGGAACACAAGTCAGCTGGGCCTGTTGTTGTCAGTGCTAACGCCAATAGGAAGGTTTTTGGTGGAATAGCAGGTCAGTGAAATTTAAATATGAACATGTATTCCTTTTTTTTTGGCTATAGATTTATAAATGTATTTAGGAGAACCACTTCAGTCCCTTGGACATTACTGATTCAGTTTTCGCGCACCTGTTGTTGTAGGTGAATTCGTAGACCAGACGGGTTCGTAGACGTATATTTCCGGTAGATTCGTAGACGGATTGGCAGTGGATTCGTAGACGTAGAATTAGACACTCGGTGTTGTTATTTTTTTTTGGAGAATGTTTGTGTTTGAAATAAATTAATTTTTTTATTATAAAGAGGTAAGTTAATCTATAATATAGGGGTAACGTTGTTTTTCAGGGGATTATCATTTGCAGAAGCCCGAGGTCTTCAATTAACTGGCCGACGAAGGAGGGCAGTTGAAAAAGACCGAGGGCTTCTGCAAATGATAATGCCCTGAAAAACAACGTTACCCCTATTATAGCTCAAATGGGTGGAATTTGTTCTTTGTACCCGAATTCTCCTACAAATTTTAATTACAGTTGCATAAAACAGCAAAAACAGCATCGTGTTACCGCCGAGAACCACTGTGACGTCACAAGTGAAGAATGACGTCATAGTCGCTTGCCTTTCAAGGTTGTTACAAACCCGAGCGGATTTGTCAACCGTTGATTGGGGAAATGAAAGCAGTATATATCTACTGATTATCATACTGATGCATAGCCGTGTTTTATTATATAACCATCCAGTAAAAAGATGAATATCAACGAATCATTACATATTTAGCAAGCCTAGGATGCATGCGTAGGCTACTTAGGCTACCTAAATCTAACATTGAAGGTCCACCAGAGGTTACTGAGAACGATATTCTTCTTTATTTTGTTCAAAACACTTAAAAACAGTGCGGTTGTATTGTCACATTGTGTTTATGATATGATTTGGCAAAATTACGTGTCCTCGTTTGAAAGAAAGACATGTAAAACGTTTTTAAATATTCGATTCGATACGCTCATTTGGTCGCCATATTTGTTGAAATTGCAAGAAGAGATTCTAAAGTGACGTCACTTAGAAACACAGTGATAATGGCCCGTTGTCAGCATTGAGAGGGCCGTTATCATTTGCAGTGGCCCGCTCATTTCTGATAACAAGAGGGCGGTTTCATGATAATTCCATCCATTTTAGCTATAATCCATTTTAGAATACCCATATACAGCAAACAAACAACAAACGGGAGATAAGCAGACGTCGGCGAAGATGAAGTACGGTAAGTCATTGACACATCACAACATCCTGTTTTTATAAAAAAAAATTATTAGTCGACAACCTAATTTACAAACATTACGTTACTTTCAAGTTGTGAATTACACCGACTGAAATCAAAGCATATTGTATATTTAGTTGTTTTATACTGAGAAGATCCATTTTCAACATCAACCATGGCTCTCTGCGTTGTGTGTTCGAATGAAGTCAGGCCGCGGCAGCAAGCTATCCAATGTGATCAATGTGATCTATGGCATTACAAAACAAATATTATAACCACCAAAAATATAAAATGATACAATGATACAGATGTAAAAATGTAATATTTAAGCTAATAGCATAAATCATCTCATCATAAGTGGTTAAATAGTCTCGCATGGCATAGTTTCGTATTTCACGTATTTCATACTATTTCATAGTTTATATACCGAATATACAAAATATACAGTCTATAGTCGCAAAACATCTTACGGATATACTTTATATATATATATACTACTTCTACGAATCCAACGATTACGAATCCACCGCGTCTACGAATTCACCGCATCTATGAACCGCTCTGGTCTACGAAATCACCGCATCCCTGCTTATTGATGACCTTTAGTTTTGATGTCTCAAGTCCTATATTTGTTTCAGGCCCAAGAAGAGTTGCTCACATGATTCCTGACGAGATTTTGAATGATCCCAAGATCCAAGCTGCTGTTGAAAAGGTACATTCATTAGTTAACAATTCAATTTGTTTATGTGTGTATTTTAACAGTAACATGTTCGGGAAACCTCTGAAATGAGAGATAAAATTTAACAGAGAATGCTTGCCGTGACTATCTCCGGTAAACATCTGTCGTAATAGCGGAGCTACGCCCAGGGTAGAGAAGCTAGACCGTGCCGAGCATGATCGTCTAGTCCGGGTATAACGGGATACAGACAAAAAGGCAAAACGGCAACACCAGTTTAGTTGAAACGGCAACAAATTGGACTGAACGGTGACAGAAATTGGTTGGACTAAACGGCGACACCAAATATTTTGTATCAATAGTTTGTATACATGACTAGTGACTGTCACTTTTCCATCATTTTGGCACTTGTATAATAAAAAATAATAAAAAAATTTAATGTATAAGTCTCAAATGATTTATTTTTAGATTCATAGTAATGTCTTTACCTTTTCTACCTTTTATGTCGATATTATTTTAAAATATAGCGTGTTTTCATTTCACGTAATGCACAAAATCCAATATGGCGGATTTTGCCGACAGAAGGGCCCCTTTAATGATCTCTCACATGTTGATATGGGTGTTCTCTCCATGTGTTATTATTGTTTTAGCGGTGTGTTAAATCTCTAAGGACAGATGAGTTACCTCCCTTAAAGGAGGATTCTGTCGGAGTATTTTTGTGGAAACGAAATTCGCGACGATATTCACGTTCACACATATATACCGTTATGCATTTATTACATGACTAAAATACAGTCATATTAGTGAAGTTCATTTTTAGATGACTTTATATTCCACAACTTGATAAAGACAAGCGCACATTTGTTGTAAAAACAAAACATTGACAACTATAGCCATTAATCAGCACTGTGAGTGCGGAAAACTTTGCTACGGTCTAACAGCATATTGTTTATCAGTTTTATTATATTTATGTTATGACAATATGTTATTTTGTGAATATTCTGTCATTGTATATGTTTTATTATTGAAAACTTTTTAAATTGGGTCAAATATAGTTTGTTTTGCCAAGAAACCTTGATGGCGAATGCTGCCGATAGATCGGTGATGGAAATTTTCCTTTAACCATGTAACCACATCGTGATTAAAGCGTGTAAACCAAAATGCACTTCTTGACATATTGAACTGCCTTGATAACCCATTGTCCATCAAAACGAATACTATGAACGCTTGATGAATATTAACATTTATTTTCAGCTGCCTTCAAACTACAATTTTGAGATCTACAAAACAATATGGAAGATCCGATTCTCTGGTGCCAAGAGAGTAGCACTTCAGTTTCCAGAAGGTCTCCTGCTGTTTGCCTGCATCATTGCCGATATCATAGAGGAGTCTGTATTCTTTTTGTTTCCTATTTTGCATAATAAATTTTCTGAAGAAATGTCAGTAAACTTAAAGGGGCAGTGGCACGTTTTTTTCACTCAAATAAGTCGAGGAAATGTATTTAAAAAATTATGTCACTAATAGAAAAACACCCTTTTCTCGTTGGAAAATCAAGTTAAAAATGATTGTACATGATTCTGTAAAGCCATTGGAATAGTTTTTGTCATTCGAAATAATAAAATTTGTTCACAATAAAATGTAAAATGGCCGCCATGCAATTTTTGCTTTATACGCAACAACGTTATTACCACTACAGATAAATGGTTTGTTTAATAAGATGTTTGACTCTTTTATGTAACTATAAATGACATAAACTATCATTATAAATGGGAAATTTGAAAAAATAAAATTTGCAAAAAACGTGCTACTGCACCTTTAAATGAACAGAGCAATATTTCTTGTGCAGACATGTTTAAATGTAACTTACATGTTCTTCCCGCAATTCAGCCTGTTACACCAAGTTTGGCAATCATAAATGTTTCCTGTTTGATTAAAAATATGAAGTATTAAATCAAATAGGGACGCAAGAAAAAAAAAATTACTGTTACGCCAGTCAAGTTTAGGGATTCAGAGCTGTTCCATTTTTCTATAATTTTGTCTTCCCAGGTACATGATAAAGTCTGTGCTGTGCTGATATTTCTGATGTATAATTGTGATTTTCTCAACTTTTATAACATCTATCACATGAAAGTCCTCATAAGTAATGAGCGTATTAGTGCATCAGCTTATTGAAATGTTTTTTTTTATGAATATGTAATCAAAATAAATTATGTTCACAATTATTGAACCTCAGATTTACGGATGCCGACACTCTTATAATGGGGGACGTCACATATGGAGCGTGTTGTGTTGATGACTTCTCGGCAAAGGCTCTCGGAGCAGACCTAATGGTGCATTATGGGCACAGCTGTCTTGGTGAGTGATTCACCCAATGAACAGGTAGAGCACGATTGTAAGGTCATTAAAGGATACGGTGACTAGTAGTACCGGTACTTTGGATTTTCATCAATTAAAAAAATTATTCTTAAATATCGCAGGACATGTGAGTACTAGTATTTAAATTGTTAAAATGTTATCATAATAGATAATTTGAAAGAACTATAAACTACATAAGAGTCTGTGAGCGAAAAACCATTATGAAATCTATTATCTGAAAGTAAGATTGATGGAAGCGATGAGGGTTAGAAAACTGTTTAGACCTTTCTATGAGCAAACTCTCCTGTGACATCACAAGTAAAAGTAGTTCACATGCTTAAGCAGGGGTAGAAACTATCCTGAAATGATCACTAGCCTTTTGGGCTAGTAGCTTTCATATCTTACTAGCCCAGCCAACTTTCTTCTAGTCCAGTAACAAACAGACATGAAATAAAAACAGATGATTAATGAATGATTTGCTTTATTGCTAATTCAGAAAACTCCTTTAATTTCAAATTATTAAATCATTTCACTTCATCATTATTAAATTCCCATTTTCTGGTATTGACTAGAATTTTCAAAGAGGGACCAACAGGGGTCAATATTAACCTTTTCAATGCAATAGCATTTCTAAAAGTACTACTCCAGCTAGCCAAATACATCTTCATGATCATTTCACCTCAAATTTTAACTATTCTTTCGGACTACCAGATTTTACACTCTACTAGCCTATCTTCTTTTTCACTAGCCATCGGCTAGCGTGCTAGTGCTCATTTCTATCCCTGCTTAAGGATTACATTTTTGGTTCTAATGTGCTTTTTTGATCCAACTTTTAACTAACTATTTTGTCTCACCTAGGCACTTTAAACAAAATATTTAAGAAAATAACTAGATGGCCTCATTTAGTCCGATCAGAAGAAGTTTATCATTTCAACATCTGAATGGCTGTGTTTGATTTGAGGACTCAAGTGTTGTTTGCAAATCTAACTCTGAGAACGACCAACTAAACTCTAGAGTTGAGTCAAGAACATAATACTCGATTTTGCAAGAACAACTGAGTTGTTATGTCACATGCATTGTGGGTAGTGCAGATTCTTCTCCAAATGAGTCACATATACACATCATGATATGAAATTTATATATAGAAAGTGTTTTTGTCTATATGTAAAAATTTTTAACAGAAAATTGAACTACTAGTTTTCATAACTGAAGCGAATTTTTATGCTGTGAGATACACTTAAGTTGTATTCAATGCCTTAGAAACATCAAAGCGCATGAATTAACTTGACCCTCGTGATGTTAAATCAAAGAAACCTCGATGTGTATTTTCAGTGCCGATTGACCAGACGGAGGGTATACAGATGCTGTATGTGTTTGTTGACATCAAGATTGACATCATTCACTTCCTGGAGACGGTTAGATACAACTTCCCTAACAACTCCAAACTTGCCCTCGTCAGCACTATACAGTTTGTAACAGCACTCCAGGTCAGCAAATCAAGTAAAGCAAATATTTACATCAGAGAGATTAGAGGAACACTGCGTCGAGGATAAAAATGAGTCATCTTTATCTCACTAAGCTGATTAGAGTGGCTGCTAACGACTTACATTTCTCTTCACTGTCTACATGCAGTAGTTTTTATTACCAATTACGTCAATTGTCTGAAATTCGGTGTCTGTGACTTGTTAGCAGACATTTTATCAGCATAGGTAGATACACATGATCTGAATTTTATTTTCGACCCGGTGTCCCTTTAAATACTCCTGAGTTTAAATCAAATTGTTCCAGTCAAAACACTCGCCGCCCCAAGCCGTTTTTAATATAACTTGTGGCGAAACGTGAGTCCTGTGATGTAACTCCTAGGTCTGTTATTCGTTTTGGGTGGCACTCCCCTTATGTTGTTTACAATGAAGGGTTTGTTAGCGGTGTTACCTGATTTACTTTAGTGGATCTATAACACTTCACCAAACTTACAATTCCTGTCGCAGCCAAGAGCCTATGAAGATACGATCAGTCGAGATAATTGAAATCAGCTTTAAAGGTACATCCATTGTGTTGTTGGGGGTCACATATTACAAATGTTATAAATGGTGTTACCGACTGTTATCAAAACTACAATTTTGATGATAGTAGACTTAGCATATTGATAATATGAAGGTAAAAGTGGTGATTTCTGATCGAAAACCGGACAATGCATAGCATGTGGCGCGCGTCAATAAGTCACACGTAATTTTGGAATCTTATTTATAACAGACAAAAAGACAAAATTAAGTTGAATGTTAATAGGTCACATAACTACTGTACATGTAAATGGGACGTGCAGTTTCTTTTTCTGCACATGCATAATGATGTTACTCAATTTTAATTGAAAACTAGTAATGATATATATATTTTGGCGATTGGGGATAAATATTTAAGTTGAGTGAATTTATTTGTATTGTAGACAGCACATGTGGTGAGTTGGAACCTATTAAAGCCAAATAAAATTTTATGAAACACGATGAATGGAACTTTAATTGCATCTGAATTATGTCATCCTTGTTAAGTTTGCTATGAAAAATAAAGCATACAAGTAGAAGCATAAAAACACTTGTCCAAATACTTAGTTACAATTAGTTCGTCGTCCATTTTTCTCTTCCTGTTGACTAGGCATTTTGTCATATTCATGACTGCTATTCTCTATACTTTATAGGGCTGTGTATTGCCTCAATTATATGTATTGCTGAACTGGAATGTATTGCAATATGTAACACAATATATTGCAAGATTCTCTGACAAGGATATATTTCTCTAGAAACCATTTTAACTAGTGCCAATGATATTGCAACATGCTAAATGAACTCTTCATTCAACTTTTATACTTCTTTTTGCAGTTTAAACATGACACATTTGATTAAAAGACTTTCAGATCTTTAATAATATCAATTGTAATACAGTCCAACACACATTCTAGCACTTCAAAATAATTTTCTTAATACAAGTTAAGCCAGTAAATGTGCCTTTTTACAAGATAAATGAATAAATTTGACTTAATATTTGTTGTTGCAATATATTGCGATATGAATATTGTATTGCAATACGTGTATTGCACAACTCTGTATTGCAATATATTGGTATTGCAATAATACTGCACAGCATTAATACTATAGATAGAGTTGTTTACTGGAAGCAATTTGATGTGTTTCATTCATTATGCTTTATAAAAGAAACTATCATTATGTTGCTCAAGTGAAATGTAACATGAGCTATTCTCAGTTCACTTTCAATCAGTCAATCTGTACTCAGAAAGCCATCGTCCCAGCAGTGAAATCAACAATTTTAATTCTGAATTTGTAATCATTTGTTTTACAATAAAAAATTCCATGGGAACTAATTCAATTTAGAATTGTGGATTTGATACCGAGGTCACAAAAGAACCAGTTATGAATTATGATTAGGTATTTGAATGGACTTCACTGACATCTTCTGATATTTAAATTTTTCTGGGGTTATCGTGTTTAATTGAACCTTGAAATAGTTTATTAGGCATCAATAAAATCATGTACATATGAAATTTGAGTTAAGCTATTTGTCTCAATTGCATCTCCAGGCTTCCAGTAGAGAGCTGAAGGATGACTACCAAGTTACCATTCCACAGTCGAAGCCTTTGTCTCCTGGAGAGATTCTTGGTTGTACATCGCCGCGGTTACAAGACACGGATGCCATTATGTATGTTTCTCGTGAGATAGTCACCAGGAAACATTGAATTAGAAGTGAATTACTAGCCCAGCTTCTCTTTCACTAGGGGGCGGGATAGCGCAGTGGTTAGCACGTTCGGCTTCAGATCAAGAGGTCCGGGGTTCGAATCCCACCAGGGGCACGGCAACTTTTTCTGCAGTAGAGAACTGTTCTACACGCAGTAAGGTTTGGGTGCAATGCTTCACTGAATTTTAGAGTAGTACCGCCCATGGTTCGCTAGTTCCAGCGGTTGCTTGCAGGTTTCACCGCAATGCATAGCCACATGGCGTTGCGGGCTTTCTCCCTGCTGTAATATTAGCAGCTGCGATATAAGTGAAATACTCTTGAAAGCGGCGTAAAACAACAACTCACTCACTCACTCACTCACTCTTTTTCACTAGCCATGGGCTAGTGGGCTAGTGCTAAGTTCTGTCCCTAGAAGTAAATGGACACATAATGGATAAGAAATGTCTGAGAATGTGTTTCATCAGCCAGAAACTGGCAGTAATGATTTACTTCACGTACAGACTTGTCTCTCCATTGACTTTTCGTGGTTTGTTTGGCAGGCTATTGACTTGCATTTATCATCCAAAACTGCCTCCCACAGTAGATATCGCTTGTGTGAGATCAAGCGATATCTCCTAGGAGATATTGTTTTGAAAGTAGATTTTGAAGAATGTCCTGTTGGCGTCAGCTACATGACATCACAATGCTATGATGTCATAATCATCATGATGTCACAATGCTCTGACATCACAGCACTGGAAGCCAAATGGCAGTTTTTGTACAGATATGTCTAAAAACTAATGAAGAATGATTTTGGATGATAAATAGAATCTCACCCTTGTGTCTTCTGATATCAAGTATATCAACACTCGTTGATAAAAGTCAAAATATCCAAGCCTCGGATATTTGTAACTTTTATCAACTCGTGTTGATATATTTAATATCAGAAGATACTCTCTATTTATCTTTGCATAAAGCTTAGCTAATTTATGGGTCATGATAGATAATTTATTTGATGTCAAAAATTTAAAGGGTGGATTTTTGTTGTTGTGAAATTGAATTGACAATGATACATTTATAATATTTGTTACTTTGCAGCTATCTTGGAGACGGAAGGTTTCACCTGGAGTCCATTATGATTCACAATCCTGATGTACCTGCCTATAAGTAAGTGATAACTGTAACAGTTGTGGGTTTTATTTCTTGTTTAGATTCCATCCAACTATAAGCCTGTTCTGAAGAATAAAACTTACAAAATATTGCATCTGTCAAGACGCAAACTCATATCGCTCAGAGTCTCCCTCTCTGTGTTGTCTTTTGACTGACTGTCCAGGTACAGTTAACTAATGATTTGATTGGTCTGTGGATGACTAATTTAGCCTGCATTAAAGGTGCATCCATTATGTTTCATAAAAAATGTTTGGCTTTACTACATGCCAACATACGACATGTACTGACATAAGTTTACATAATTTCACTCAACTGGTATATTCTTCCCCAATCGCCAAATATATAATAATTACTAGTTTCCAATTAAAATCGAGTAACATCATTATATTTGTTCAGAAACCGAAACTACACGTTTCATTTACATGCACAGTAGTTGACCTAGTTAACATTATCATCTCAAAGTTTTCTTTTAGTCATCTGTTTCCAAAATACGTTTGACTAATTGACGCGCGCCACACGCAGTGCATTGTCCGGTTTTCGATCAGAAATCGATACTTTTACGTTTATATTGTCCGTATAACGAGTCAACTAAGATCAAAATGGCAATTTTCGGCAACAGTCAGTACTTCTCGATAAAATACACAATTTATAACGTTTAGCATATGTGACCCCAAACAACACAATGGATGTACCTTTAAGCTGGTCACAGAACATTTACCTATATAAGGCATCATCAAAATGTGTGGAGGGATAACCCTGAGTGATCCTATAATATTTTGACATTTTATTCCCCTGGAACAGGGTTGATTTTAATGAGACTGCTGTACCTCTGTAGGTACTTTGCTCATGCTGTATTGGAATATTGCTGGGCACATTCTCCTTTGTTAAAGGTAATGAGTCTGCGAATAATATTCTGTTGCCACGCTATTGCCTTAACTACTGATTTTTTTCTGACAACATGAAAATGACTCGATAACAACAAAATATGATTTATGAATATATAATCCAAATCATTAAAATTTTGTCAAATATATTTTTCTGATCTATCGTATAACAGGTATGACCCATATGACAAGACTTTTACAAGAGAATATTACGACACTCCCAGAATGCATCAGGTCAGACAGGAAGCAATAAAATCTGCAACGAGTGCTCAGAGGATTGGCATCATACTGGGAACTCTGGGAAGGCAAGGTTCTCCTAAGATTCTCGAGGTAGGTGTAAAACAATGTATTAATGCAAAATTTCATCAAGTCTTTGAAGGGCATTTAGAAGATGAATACATTGGAAAACAATGTTTTATAGATAACAACTTCTTTATTGTGAACGTAATGTCATATTGTCATAATGTCATAACTACACAAAAGTTTCTTTTTACGGACAGTATCCTCTGTCTTGATGAAAACAAAACTTCAGGCAAACATTTCCTCATTGATGAGGGTGCTGAATTTCAAGTTTCAGTACTGTAATGCATAGCCACAATGGTTTCTTCCTGCGATAATACTAACAGCCGTTATACGAGTGAAATAGTTTTGAAGGCGCAAAATGAAAAATGGTAAATTAGATGTCACATCTGATCTGTGTATTACTTCTTTGTTAGAAGTCAAGGATAATAACATTTTGAATGCACCTACATACTCCAATGATTATAAATTGAAAATTTGGTGACTGTCACAACCAAATAGAGACATCATTGACAATGTATTATAATTTGATAGAGAAAATATGGTTAATTCAATACCTGATGAGCTGCAGTGTCAATGGCTCTTATTTTGATGTTATAAATGTATAAATTCAATAAATTGATAAAATTGTCATGTGTAGCATCAATTGATTTTTCACGATAACGTTAACCACGCCATAACTTTTGAATGATCAGTAATAGGCCTATGATATGTCACTGGGTCATTCATATGAGGCTAATTTAACAGAGTTAGTCATTTGAATTTAAAAAGTAATTCAGTTTGATTGTCCCTTGTGCATGATTATAGTAGAATTTATCGTCGAGTACTTGGTTTTCGGACGCACTTGGTTTTCGGACGGCTCACATTCGGGTAGTTTTTCATGATATTTGTAGCCATGTGACATCATCAATACAAAGGAGAGGTCCCCGCTAGCGGTCAGAATAACATGTTTCGTGTGAAACTTCCTAAGATTTGTATATCATACAAACTTCACTCTTAAGCTTAAAATCTATCTCTATTCTGAACTACTTTTTGCATGTTATGAAAAAGTCGACAATTTGATAATTTGAACAAGTCATACCGGCTACCAACAAAATTTCTACATTGTCCTTGCGTTTTTGTAATATTCGGGGTCAACGGATGTTACATAAATAGCTTGGGATATCCCTTTTTGGTATCGACCAATCAGATGTCTGAAAATGGCATACACTCTCTGACTGTCAAAATCCCGGATGTACTCACTAAATGAGACAAGATAGTCATCAAAACATTTTTCCCGATGAATTGTCTCCAATTTATTTTAGATAAAGCTCATAAGGAAACATAGATGATACGTATTTATTAATTTTCAAACATTTTTATTGTCCACATTGATTTGTGTCTTAAGCGTCCGAAAACCAATCACCCGAGGTTAATAGAACTATTGTAGTATTACATGACCTAATTATCTATTTGATAAATTACTGTCTCCAGCACCTCCAACAGAAGATAGTTGCTACAGGGAGACAGATCTTAACGGTTCTTCTATCCGAGGTGTATCCACACAAACTTCATCTCTTTCACGATGTGGACGCGTAAGTAGAACTGGATATTGCACTTTTACATCGGGATATATTGCGATACATACAATATATTGAATTACTTTATTTTCAACATTTTACACTTATATATGCAGTTTAACATTACATTTTAGATTAGATACTTTACACAACTTTCAAAATACAGAACACAATTGTAATTGTACCTTAGATCAAGTTATAATTATTATATATATGTGTATATTTCAGTAAAAAAGTTTTGATGTGATATACTATCAAATGAAAAAGCATATTGCAATAATTGTATTGCACAATCTGTAATGGTATATATACCGATATACCGCTAATATTGCACAGCTATATGCGTAAGTTACCGCACGAGGGTATAAGACCATACTCAAGCCTTAGACCATCCCCAATTTTCAGGGGTTGTACTGGTTGGGGTTTTTCTCAGGTTAAAGCCCACCCCCAACTTTGCCAGATGTTCCATGGTCATACATTACATTTATAAATCTATAATATGATTTCAAGTTAAGTGTCAAAAACCTATATAAAAAACTATTCTGACTGTCTGACACTCTCCATATGAATTTTCATCTGAGTTTGGGTCTCTCCTGTCTAAAAGCCCACCCCCATGTTTTCAAGATGTCTGTTTGCCTGGCGAGAGACTACGGTATATGATATTTGTTCTACTTCTAAACATCCTTTGCAAAAACAGTTTACTGTCAGATAAATATGTGTATATTGCAAAACATGCTTTGAACTTTCACCCTTTTTCAATTTACACGAAAGACAAGAGTTTATTTTTCTACTGATTAACACACATGCATTAAGGGACTGTAAAATAAGATTATTTGAAAACATAAGCGATCAAGAAATTTTCAAAAGGTTGGGGTTCACTTATTGATTATTTTTTAAAAAATGTACTCTGAACCACCCTTTGCAGACGAAGGGTAAATAACTAGTCTTACCACCATCAATCTGTCATTCTGAAATAGTGAAAGTTAATGTGTCTTCTTATCCCCAGTTGGATCCAGGTGGCCTGTCCCAGACTGTCAATAGACTGGGGATCTGCTTTTGGTAAACCACTGCTATCACCCTACGAGGTAAGGGACACCTTCAGGTGCTTGCTTGATGCCTTTCTTCTAGGAAATCATCACATCACAGAAACCTTTATTTACATAGACAGATCCAGAAACTTTTAAGGGGGATCACTTATTTAAAAGGGGGTGGTTTACCCTGGGAGTTCGTCAAATTTACATGCAAATATTTTTTTAAAAGGGGTGGTCCAAACCCATGAATCCTCTTGTATTGTATTGTTTTCTAATCCATAGTTCTCATTTGATCCAATCAGAGTTTTACTAAATGTACCGCCTTACATTGCTGATCCATTACCTTCCAAAGATTCCCTTGATTTAATGCTGGATTCATGGGACGAAAGAGACCTATATGGACGTATTAGAGCTCGTTTAACTCAATTTACTTGTGTGTAAGTTATTGTCCACATAAAGCAAAGCAGGCAAAATGAGGCGGCTTAGTTTCAGGACGAGATATAATTCACTTGTTTTACCCATCACCCATTTATTTATTTCAAAGAGATGTAAATCCCTTATTTGATAAATGGCATGAACAATAATACAATTTTCACCACCCATTTTCTGTCTCTATTCCAGATGTCGGTAGCCATGAAGTCTGTAGAATGGCAGGAAGTCTATCCAATGGACTTCTACGCTAACAACAGTCTTGGGCCTTGGACTGTTAATAACGAAGTAAACCGACCAGTTAGGGTCAGGCGAGCCAGAGCTGTCAAACCTGACCCACAGAAAACAGTGACACCTGGTGGTGAAAAGGAGAAGCAAGAGGGAGTAGAAGGGGAGGGGATTAAACTGGTTGAAGTGGAGGGTCAAAGTGGAGGAAAGAAGACATTGGAGAAAGGGGTGGGGCTTAAGGGGGCGGAGCTTAAAGGGGTGGGGCTTGACAGACTTGAACCAATGATATCAGACGCTGGAGCAGGTGCTTCTTGTGATCGGAACTGTGCAGACTGTTCCTGCAAGTCTTGATTTTCATCAGAATACTCCAAATCTCACTATGATCTTATCACAGCTTTAGCAGGTTCTTGATGGTGTCTGTTATTATTGTTGATTAAATAAATAAAAATTCACAAAATGTAAACTATATACATGTTTATTATGCTTCTTTCTTTTCTTGATATCTGATTATGTTTATGAGAGTTTATGGTTAATAATAAATAACAGGGTGTTGTTATAATCATTTATAAATAATGTGGATTCATTCATATTAATCCATGTGTGTGGTGATATTAGCTTATTGCTGATGAAGTTCAGTTCAGGAAATCTGCATTACTTTTAATTTTGAAAGTGAAGTTTGTTATAAGTATTTTCATAGTACTCATATGTATTGGAATTGTATTCGGGATTTGGGAGTAAAAGGATTTACACCACGTTTTGTCTATTGAAAGTTAGTCATTCATTAACATGACCGAGTACACATGTTTCCAAACAAATCGATACTATAAAGGTTGTCTTAAACTACGGACAGGGGTATGTGAGGTATGTTTGATATGCCTTGTTGCACAATCATCTGACAGTTTTAATTATTAAAGATACAACAATGGACATAATTAGTTGCAAATAATATGTGAATTACTATCAGAGATCATGTAACACCAATAAAATTATTGTGAAAAAGGATTAGTATTGTTACATAAAGAACACAGCACACCCTTCCTCCGTTTCATGATTGTCTCGCTAGTTGTCCATCTGACTGGTTAACCAAAGACATCAGCAGCTATGCAGCTACATTATTTGTCGGTTCAGCCAAGGTGTAAAAGAGTTGAGGAATCTGGCCCTCTCTACCGGAAGTGTCCCTGGTTCCTTTCTTGCAGAAGGCAAAGGTCAAGGTCACATCATTGTTTCTCACAAATGAAATGCCGTTCAGACCTTTGAATGTTGGAGGTCCTCTTATCTTCACTAGAAGTGTGTACCAGACATTTGCTTCCAGTTTGAGTTTAGTGTTAAACATGACCCTGAGGTACTTTGCACTATCCACTATGTTTGTGACCTGGGCATGGATTATGTCCTCATTTCTGTCATACACAACAGTGTTGATGCAGTAGTGGGAGTTGAACCCTTCGTATGGACCATATATACTGTACCCGTGGAGGTAGAGTTCTTTCAGACAGATCACTTTGATAGCATCTGTACCATAGGAGTCTCTTGGTCCGTCCACACCAGTGAATCTTGTACAGACCTTGTACTCCTTAACAAACCGAGTCTTAGTCTTGAACTTGAACCACTGTGACCATCTCTCTGGAATTGCATAACATTGAACAATCTTAAAACACTCGTCCTTCGTGAACAAGCCTTTAGGAGCAACAGAATCTACAAAGTACCTTGGGTCAAGGAGAGGAAGCCTCACACAATCAAGACTCTCTCCAAGCACCTGTCTCAGGTTCTGTCCTGAAGGCTCCATGTTCTGGGCCCGACATTGAACCTCTGCCCAATCCAGGGCACCCTCGAAAATCTTTTCCTCTTCCGTCCTTAAAAGGTCTGAGTCGAGGATCTGACTTAGACATGGTTTGTAGATATTCTTGAATCCTTCTGTTGCAAACACTGCTGTGGTGTTCTGCTCGATGAACTTCAGAATGGCCTGAGCAAGCTCATCAAGGATGTAACCTTGCTCCAAGACCTCACAGACATTTTCAACAGTGAGGTAGCTCTCTACGAATGTTACACACAAGGTTATCAATCTTTTCACCGAGTATTTTTTCGCAGCATATATGAGTCCAATTACTGTCCTTACATTCTGGTTCACTTCATCACCATAAAGAAATCTGTAAAAAGAAATATTTCATTATTTTTAGTTACACAAATAAAATTTTCTAAAACCACTGGGCCGCTAAAGGCTGCAATACTGCCGAAGCGGCGTTAAACAATAACTCACTCACTCACTACAACCACTGTCATATAAACACTATTCACAAAGCAAATTGCAATGTGGTACATGTATTCAAAATACTTAGAATTGTTTATTAATTTTACTTTTGACAATAACACTGGATTATCTGTGACAACCGTAGGTAATGGAGAGCTGAAATGACCAGTTTTCCATTCCGTCCATAGGGAAAACGGGTCATTTCAGCTCTTTTGCTCACTATATTAAGGCTAAACGTCATCTGTGGGCCAACATACAAGTTCCTCCACCGAGAATACAAGACAACGCATGAGGAAACAAACTCCTCATCTCACAACGTTTCTGAGCATTCCTCATCGCACAACGTTTCTGAATAACTTCTAGCCTCCTTTAGGTGAATAATAAACATTATGAGTTAGTGTGATAAAGAATTTGCCACCCATACGATTGGCTTTGTATCACTTGTCTTGTATTACCAACATTAACCACTTTTGAGGACACCAAATTCTTTACCTCAAGAACTCCCAGAAAACCTCAGGATCTATATCAGGTATATCAATCTCGTTGTTCGTTTCCGCAAGCGGCCCTTCAAACATGGCATAGAAAACACTGGAGCGACTTATAAGCATGAACTTGTGAGCCCCGATCTTTTCTCTCGACTGTCCCAACCGGAAATAGATGTCACACGCCACCTGGTGGTCAAGCATGTGTGTTGTGCATTCCGTAAGGTTCTTGCTGTCCTGCCAGTCTTCACATAGCACGGGCATCACAGGTGGTTTCCATTGTGGAGGACTTGTGGAGAATAAGGCCATATCTGGGTGGCAAGAACAAGTATGTGAGAACATAGATCACCAACGTTTTCACTAAGTCTTTGAAGGACATTTTGAAGTGGATTTCCTGGATAACCACTGCTTTATTGTGAACATACATGGCGTTTCGGAATATATACTGATGGAGTTATTCTGAAACCTTTTGTATGTTCACAACAAAGATCTTGATACCAAGAAAATTTGGATTTTCATATTTTCTTCATTGGTTTAAACTAATGGATCTCGAGAGTTAAAAGGAAGTGATTGTATAAACTGAGAACATCGTGACTTGGGAAGAAGAGCATTTCTGTCTTATTTATGTCTGGTTCCATTGGGAAGAATCTGAAGGGAGTCCGTTTCTCAAACCATAAAGCGCAGACCATCATATATATACTTTCCATGAGCTCCTGTTAACCGTAGGTTTATAATTACTTTGAAGAACGGCACCTTTCGCGTAACTGATTGGAAACAAAATGGTTACTTTCCATCTAGACGATCCGTCTGTGCCTGTAATTGTACTGCTGGGAATTTCTAGTTTCAAGCATTTATTATAATACTAGTTTTTAGTTTTTGCTAGCTACTTACCATTTCTGAATACCAGTTTATACCACTACTTTAGTTTTATACAGATTAACTGTTAATTTTGACTCCTCGCCAAAGTCTTAAAAGTTCGTATATTTGCTCTTGTAGAGCAATAACAGTACTTGATATCAAGAAATATCATCTGCAAAAAAAGAAATAGTTGGAAGATATCTTGGTGTAACTGTTTACCATGAGCACAATTTTGTTCAATCTGTGTTGTCAATTCATTTATGAAGAAGGAAAATAACAAGGGCCTCAATGAACAGCCTTGTCTGACACCTACTTTTCTTATTTCTGACACAAGCTTTAATATCCTCATTTATATGTCTTAATAGATTACTCATCTTAGAGCAAACACCACATATGTTTAGGATATTCCATAATTTCTTTCTTTTCACAGAGTCAAAAGCTTTTTGCAAAATCCACAAATAAAGCAAAGAATTCCCGAATGTACATGATTCGGTTAAGTCATGCGAGTCTATTTCCCATGTAAGCGACCATTTGAAAGTGTTCACATTAAAATGGACGTTCGAACCTAGTTCAAGTCATCTGATTGATCTAGCCATGCCTAAACAGAGTATCATTTTAAATATAATGCAATGATGTAATTGTCAATCATCTTGCTGAACAGAGGTTTATCCCTTCAGATTGCCGTTAGGACCGGAAATCTGAAGGGAGTAACCTCTGTGGGAAGAGAATGCATTCAAACAGTATCCAAGGAATCAGGTCTTTGAAGGGCATTTATACATAAGAACAGGAAGATTTTATGAATAACAACTTCTTTAATGTGAAAATACACAACCTCCAAGCAATACCACCCAAGTCGAAAAGTCATTGCTTGACTCGCATTTGTCAGTAAAATCTTAACTGTGGTCCAACGATATATATATATATTCATACATGGCTCTATCAACTGAACATATCTTTACTCCTTGTATATTAAGTATAATTATAGTATTCCCTAATTAAAGCTATGTGTCACCATTGCATGGTATTGGATGAGCTCGCCGCAATTTTGGACTCTTCTCGCCGCAAATGGCTGCGATACTGCCGAAGCGGCGTTAAACAATAACTCACTCACTCACTCACTTTGGACTCGTCATACTGACAACGCATATAAGGTTAATGTATTTTCAGTTGCGTAAAAAGATAATAACTATATGTAATACGACTAATTAATACCCTACACAGTCGCTACAATACAATATACGATGTATAACTGACACATTCTTCTCACGTATTTTCAGTTGAGAAAACAGAGTCGGTTCTCGCATGAATGTCATTGGTAGGTCATCATACCGATTAGTAAAGTATTCGGATGTCATTGCTTATGCCTCCGAGTATCTCTACAGTTAAAAGTACATCCATTAAGTTTCATAAAAAAATAGTTGGCTTTAATACGCTCAAACTCACCATATGAGCTGTTTACAATACAAACAAATTCACTCAACTTGCATATTCTTCCCCAATCGCCTAATATATCATAATTACTAATTTCCAATTAAAATCGAGTAACATCATTTTGCATGTGCAGAAACCGAAACTGCATGTTCCATTTACATATACAGTAGTTTTATGACCTATTCAACATTATTAACCAAAAGTTGTTATTGTGTCTGTTTTAAATAAGATTCCAAAATTACGTTTGACTTATTGGCGCGCGCCACGCGCGGTGCATTGTCCGGTTTTCGATCAATATCACTATTTTACCTTCATATCGTCAATATACTAAATCGACTATCATCAAAATGGTAGTTTTCGGTAACAGTCGGTACTTCTCGATAAAGTAACACCATTATAACGTTTGGAATATGTGACCCCCAACAACACAATGGATGTACCTTAATAGGTCATCATTCCGACTAGAAAAGTATTCGGATGTCATTGCTTATGCCAGATAAGTGAATGGAGCATATGCAATGCATGCATTACATCCATACATAGTCCGGCTGAACCATCCATCCTATATAATAATGTATACACTAGTATAGGTATCGTGTGATACTTACTCGGTTATCAGTACCTGCCACTACGACAGTCACAGTCACAACTAAACCACTCGCAGCGACCAACTGATATCATTTTCCACATAGTTTAGTACGCTCCAGATGGGAGACTCGGTCTATTTCACATTGCGCATAAAGGGGCCGTATTTAAGATGAAGGAACACTTTCTTGCAATGTCACTGGCTAAAGGTGAAGCTATGTAAGTCACGCACAAGTACACTCGCCCGCAGCGGTGTCAAATTACACAGAATTTCATAATGTTAATGTGTCAGGGAGGACACTGTGGAAGCAGTAATCTATTGCAGCTATGGGACTACGACTCTACCTCACGACGTGTAACCGTAGTTGAAGTTGCATGCAGTGAAATTAATCTCATTGAGGCATCGGATATTAAGGATGTTCGCTCCTCAAATTTATAGTATTAAACTTTTTTTCTAACTTATATTTTTTAAAAAGATCAAAGTATATGAATAAAAAATCAGCATTAAAAAATAAGGGGTAGTGTGGGTTTTTTCTCGAGATATGACGCCTGTAAGATAGTGGGGTGAAGCACAATTTTAACATGAGAGTCTATTGGAAAATGAGAAAAAAAACTGCTAAAAACTTTAAAATACTACATTTCTAGCATTAAACTTTTTTGTTGTTGATATGTTACAAAGTTCATGTGCCCTTACCGAAATCGATGAAAAAAATATATATGGTAGTGTGTTTCTTTTAAGCTTTGACACAAAATGTACCTGAAAATCCCTCCTTTTTAGTCAAATTTAGGTCATTTATGCTGTTTTAGCACTTTTTAGAGGTTTTAAAGTCACATTTTCTTGATTTCATTTGTTTTAAGTGTATGTAGATGATGTAGAATATCATGAAGTAAATAAAAATGACAAAAAATCTTTACTTAATCATATTTCATTTTTGAAGTTCAACAGGAAGGAGCGAACATCCTTAACATCAATGCTTCAATTGTTCTGCCACTATTTTAAAAATATCAATTTTATCGAAATGTCCTCAATGATGAGATCTTTTTAATTGAATTGTACTATATGTATCATTGCATGAAATGTATTGCTCCAACACTTCAATCTAAAGGAAACGAAGCGCTCTTAAAATCTAGATGAGGTGATAAGGTGTTTAACGCTGTGTCACCTCAGCTATAGTCTCATCCTCGGTTACCCAGGGTTTTATACATGCCCCGTTTCTCTCCCCTATATCCCTGGGTGATATAGTGGAGAGTAACGGAGCATACATACAACCCTGGGTAACCGAGGATGCTATAGTCAATCGTAACAATACATGACAATCGTTTCAAACTGTCATTTTGAAATGTCTAAATGGCAAAACACAATTGTCATTTCGTTATATATTCAATTTAATTTGTTTTTAAACTTGAAATTCATCGATACGTTTTCACTACAGACTAGCATTATTGAAGGCAGAAAACCCACAATACTATTGTGGCTCTTCATTTCGGTAAAACCTGTTGTGTAGGCTGAAACTCACATATATTTGGTGGTACGGCACTGTTTTTGTCAGTAGATCTGGTCGTTTGCTCTTGGAAACAATGTGACCAAAAACACGTCACCTTGTCTCACTCCACTCACTCGTTATCCGATTCAGGCCACGCTTTTTGCATTCTCTCTCACAAACGTTACTCAAGTCAATTCCTTCTCAAGTAACGGGAAAACAGACCTCTATGGGGAGAGAATGGGTTTATCATGAAAGCATGTTGATATCGTATGTATTTTTACCTACTTATACAACAACAATATCACATGATTACCTTTCAGATGACATAAGGAAGTAGGTTTTCTGCCAAGTTGATCTCTGTTTACACCTGTGGTTGTCGCCTCCATGTTTCTGTGGATACACGCTATATATACATGTTGTACAAGTATATACTCACTGGCTGGACTACTGATACGTGTGATAACAACTGATATCGCACCTAGTGTTATCGTGAACAGTCTGAACTGGTTTTTATCTGTTTCAACGTACTCTCGATCTCCAACTCTGCAACTGTACAGCAATATTCTATCGTTGAATTATACTGAGCGATACATTATGTTTTCAGTAACAATACAGACATCTTTGTGTTTCTCAAACGTCAGAATTTAGGTTTAAACGGAATCGTAGTGATTTACAACTTTATCACAATTGAATATGTCAGGTTAGGTGAGGAAATATAGTTAAACCACTAGTCTTGGTCTAAACCAAAGGTTCTGCCAAACCTTCTTTCTATAATACTGTTTATTTCAGACCCGGATTTCGGGCTTACGCAAACCCAGACTAGCCTTAACCCGGGTCTAAGTAAAACATGTTTTCATAATACGGCCCTATAATTGTTTTCTTATCAAGACATCAAGTAAAATTGCAATAACCAAGCCCGTTATACCACACTGTTATAATTATGTAGAGGGTAATGTCCGAGTAACCCTTCATTCCTTAAAAATAATGGAGCCGAGGCCCATTATTTTTAAGGAATAGATGGTTACAAGGATATTACCCTACTTAAATTACACTCAAAGTATTGCTCTTATCAAAATTGCTTTAAAAAGTTAAAGAAATTAAATTTCTACTAAAAAAATATGATGTAATGTGCAACTCTCCATTACTGGAAATAATGGAGTGAAAGAACAATAGGATGACGTCACAAGTGTAATTCAACTCGGAAATTTATACGTCTTTAGCTAGTCTTTATTAATAATATACAACTTACTTGATTGCCAAATAAGCAAATAGAAACAAGATTTATACTTAAAATTATTAATCACAGACTTGGTGTAAAACATACCTATATTCGAATCAAATATAGTCCCAATATTCTTACAATTAACAGTCCCAACCATCTAGGCAAACAGGAGAAAGGGATTACTGAAACATTGATCTGCTGGAGAATGCTGATGTTTAACTACGGTCAAGGCACGTTCTAGTACGCTCAACGTCTATTCAACCAGCTGTACACTGCATGCAAGGGGACAAGCATCCTCGGTTACCCAGGGTTTTATATATGCCCCGTTACCCATTATATCACCCATTATATACCCGCCCTTGGCCAGCGTGACGAAGTCAGTAACCAAAGAAAATGCTCAATGTGATAAGACGGAAATGGCCAAGGGATATAACCGGTGACGAATGGCTAACACCTCGCTTGCTTTGAAACGAAGTGATATGAATTGTCATAGGCTCGCAGGTCCAAGCGGGTAATTTGAGTACAGATTTCTCTGATAAGGTTTCCCATGGGTGATATAGTGGAGAGTAACGGAGCATATATAAAACCCTGGGTAACCGAGGATGGGGGACAGGTTCCCTCACCGTACTGCAATGACCATATGGACTTCACAATATTCAGCAATACCAGGAAGTAGCAGCCGCCTATAGCTCCTACGAACCTAGACTACGAACATGCAATAGACAAAGCTACCAAAGAAGTTCCCTCGACAGTTCATATCCGCGGATGCTTCTATCATTTCGGATGAGATCCTGGCACCAAGACTCTTTACGACCTACTTAGAAGATATCGAGTTCAGGATTCAGGTTTTCACAAGTTGAAGGTTAGAATATCAATCCGAGGTGAGGTGAGGTGAGTTGGGGTTTAACGCCGCTTTCAAGAGTATTTCACTTATATCGCGGCTTTTAGTATTATGGCAGGGAGAAAGCCCGCAACGCCATGTGGTTATGCATTGCGGTGAAACCTGCGAGCATCGGCTGGAACTAGCGAACCATGGGTGGGACTACGCTGAGATTCAGTTTAGCATTACACCCAAACCTTACTGCGTGTAGAACAGTTCTGCAGACAAAGTTGCCGTGCCCCTGGCGGGATTCGAACCCCGGTCCTCTTGATCCGAAGCCGAACGCGCTACCGCCACTGCGCTATCGCAATCCGAACCAGCATACGTTATACCAGCCTAACACCAAGAGAAAGGAGTGAAGTGAGTACTGCAGGAGGGGCAATCCAAAAGGGTCGAAACACCGGCACCAGTATGCTGAAGTAGATCGACCCATCCGCAGGGAAGGGACCAGCCTGCAAAGACGACAGTCGATAATTGGACATTTACCCGGGGTTTGTTGAATGTGACAATGGTATGATCCATCCGAAAGGTTTCTGTCAAAAGATTCATTTAAATGTTTGATATAAGATGGCTAATTTTTGCTGACATGACGCTCTCATTTAGGAAGGTGTCAATTACTGACCAAGACTCATGTTAAACGAGCATTGAGATTTGTTGGATCAAACGTACTTCCCAATCATGTGATCCTAAATGACTATACTTCTTACTGTTTGATTCTTACTTACGGACATGATTAGTCTGGCTGCTTTACACAATTATATAGCAACATCTATCGGGCCACTTTGCAGTGACCACATCGAGCAGGTGCTCGTTCTTTGGAGTTGGTTGTTAAGACAAGTTCGATTGTATATATAAAGATGACAGAAATACTATGAAACCGGTTTGTGAAACATTTCCAGCCTTATCTTATGTATGTATATACACTTCTCCCTCATATACACTCACATATACATATAACGGTTGAAACATTCATTACAAACTTTCATTTATTTAAGTATAACTAAACACATGTGTATGGAATTCAAATCATATTTATAAAAAAAAATACATTGTGGTAATGAGCTAATATTAATGTTAAAAATATGCTACAAATGAGTATTGCAAATAACAAATTGTGCCATAAAGCAAGACAGCTATAGTATGTATCATGCAATAAAATAGAGCCACTGGCTCTGTAGCTCTTCAGGACTTACACGATTTATTATCTAAGATTAAAGATCCAGATAAGCCTTTGGTAACCTTTATAGTCAAGGTAGTTCATAATATATACCGAAGGTCACAAAAATTAGTCACATACTAATTGATAATAGTTGTAATAGTTTCACTAGTTTGTATAAAATGTACCCAGCCCACATCCCTCCTCTAGGAGTAGATCAATTGAAAGTCTTGGTCTCCACCATATAAAGATGATATTCTCAAAATAAAAGGCTCCTAACATCATTATAGTTCCCGGAGTGAATTTAAGGTTTGAGTTTAAAACCCGTCCAAACAAATATTTGAGGGGTGATTTTGACCGAATGAACAACCTTTAGTTTACAAATTTTAAGGATATTCTGAAAAGTGTAACTTTTTGTATCAACCGGTTTGGGTGAAATAGTCGTTTAAAGATTTTAGAGTGTACCCACTTCCACGCCCATATTTGAGGAGAAGCCCGATCCAAATGAACAAAGTTGAAAGAAAATGTTATTATGACAATTTGAGCTCCCTAGTTTCAGAAAAGAAGTTGTTTGAAGGTTTTCGGGAAACAGCCTGCCATGCCCGTATGTGAGGTTGGGTCAGGAGCAAATGCAGATCTGCTAGGTGCAGGGTACATCCCAACAACATTTAAACTGTGACGATACAGCGGTTCAGGTGGAGAAGCCGGAATGTAGAAAGTTCACCGACGCCCGATGGATGCCGGCCCATGTCATAAGCCCATCTGACCTTTCAGGCATGATGAGCTAACATATAAATGTAAGAGTAAAAGCAAACATAACTCATATACCCCTTGCTTGTTCTTTTGGTCAAAACGACTTCAAATTAGCAAAAGGCACATGAGTAGGTAAACATATATATATGTTTAAATTTGTTAGAGAGGGGTAATATAATTATAGAGGTAGGTTCACTCTTCAAGTTCATCGATTAATCTACACAGTAAGTTCTACACCTTAAATACTTTAACTCATAAAACAATGGTAATACTGTTTCTACTGTTTACATTGAAGCATATCTAAAGGTTGCCATCTTAACAAAGGAAAATTCACAAAAGGCACATTTAGGTAATTCTATATGTTGAATGTCAAGTTACCATGTTCATAGAAGCTGTTATAGTATTTTAGACGGCATGCCGTCTAAAATGAAGGACGGAAAGCCGGCGTGTTCATGATTGTCTTAACAAAGGCAAATTCACAAAAGGCACATGTAGGAATGTTGAATATCAGGTTACAATGTTCATAGAAGCTAGAACGAATAAATTTGGATACAAGATCTGGAAAAGTTACTTCCTTTTAGAGTCACTGAGTGATGATGCCACATAAACTACACAAGCGAGCCATTGACTCTGTATCTGACATCTGGTATTGTAATTTTTATTATCCGTATAAACGTTAAAGACTAACATAGCAAATAAAAATAATTTCCCATGTGGGCTATGTTAGGGTTTGGAAAGTCGCATACGTTAGAATGAACCATCCATATTGAGAATGGTCAAGGGATATCTATATACAAATCCTCATTCTATACGTTAGTAATGCAAGAAAGAACAAACAGTTGTCACTAATGTAACCTTTGTCTTCCCTAGAAGAAGCTTTGTGCAAGATATGATGAAATTCCAGTAAGCGATTCTTGAGAGATCTTGCCAACAAGCATGACATGCAAGTTCACATGCTGAAATATTCAAAGTTCAGACGTGACTTTGTAATGTCAAGGTTACGATAGTATCATCAATCCTTTGTCTTCCCTTGGAGAAGTTATGTGTAAGCAATGAAGAAAATTCAGTGTACGGCTCTTAAGATATATCACTGACAAGCTGAACATCCATCATCACATGCCGAAAAATGCAAAAAGTTCGATGTGATCATGAGAATAATGTCAAGGTCACCAACATCTTATCAGCCTTCCCGAGGAAAAGCTGTGTGTGTCATATAAAGACATTCCCGCGACTTGTTCTTGAGATATTTCACTGACAAGCTTAACATGTAAGTTCACATGCTGAAAACTTCCGGTGTGACCTTGAGATAATTGAATGAAGGTCACCAATATCAGTCCATTGTCCTTCCTAGGAGAAGATATGTCCAAGGTGCAGGCAGACATGGTGTCAAGGGTTTCCCGAGGATAACATGGTTTTTAGGTTGTGAACTCAGTGTTTCATATCCGAAAATGGAACAACATTTTCCTGAAAATGATTCAAATACCCTAGTCAAGGTCACAAGGTCAAACGTATGACCTCAACTAAGTGATACTGTGACAAGGGATACACCAGGTGTTGCAGGCCTATCACTGATCGTTCAAAAGTTATGATCAATGCTAAAGTTTAAGGTAAAATTACAGGCTGACAACTTGGCGGATACGTGAAAAAGCATTGCCTCCAATCTTTAATTATGTGGGTAAGAATATTCTCATCTCAAACTGCTGTCATCAAATCAGAGGACAAGAGGGCGAGACAGCGACAGAAAATGAGTTTGCTCTCCTAAACCGTTGTTGCCTTGTCTGCTGCTAGAGTTTTATTGAATGTTTTACAAGGCTCTTTGCACTTTTGTGTGCATTACCATGACGTTACCATTTCACCAAATTAGAGGTATGTTAGATGGCCTCAGTTTGGAGGTCCATCTCCTGTGTGTTAATGGCCTCAGTTTGGAGGTCCATCTCCTCTATGAGTTGCCATGTGTTGTTTCACGTGTCCCCGTGTAATGAAGTATTTATCACACTGACTACACTTGAAGGGTCTCTCTCCAGTGTGACTTCTCATGTGCGTCTGAAGATGATGTGATTGTTTAAATGTTTTACCACATTCACTGCACAAAAAAGGTTTCTCTCCAGTGTGAGTTCTCATGTGTTTTTGCAGCGCACCACCTTGTCTGAATGATTTACCACATTCACTACACCTGTAAGGTCTTTCTCCAGTGTGAGTTCTCATGTGGACACGTAGGCTAGGTTTATGTATGAAACTGAGACCACATTCACCACATTTATGTGGTTTCTCCTCCATGTGAATTTTCATATGTGTCTTCAAACTTTTCGATAAAGGAAACGTTTCATCACAAATATGGCACTTGTTGGTACGCTCTGCAGTGTGAACTTTCATGTGCTTTGTTATATGAATTGCTGTTTTAAATGTTTCACCACACTCACTACACTTGTATGGTCTCTTTCCGCTATGTGTTCGCATGTGAACCGTTAAGTGACTTGATTGAGCACATGTTTTACCACATACTTTGCACGTGAATGGTCTCTCTCCAGTGTGTATGCGCATGTGTTTCTCCAAATTACATAATTGTGCAAATGTTTTACCACAAATGGTACAGAGATGAGGTTTCTCTCCAGTATGAGTTCTCATGTGTGCCTTCAGTTGTGTCGATGTCGTAAATGCTTTTCCACATTCTCTACACTTGAATGGTCTTTCCCCAGTATGAATCCTCAAGTGTTTGTCTAGTCCTCTTGATGTTTTTAATGTTTTGTCACAAACCACACATTCATAAGGTCTCTCTTCAGTATGAACGACCATGTGCTTCTTAAGCTTACTTGAATATACAAATGTCTTGCCACACTCACTACACTTGTAAGGTCTCTCTCCAGTGTGTATTCCCATGTGTTCCTTAAAACACGTTGAATATACGAATGTTTTGTCACATACATCACACTTGTAAGGTCTTTCTCCAGTATGGATTCTCATGTGTTTCTTTAAACCTGGCTGTGTAAATGTTTTCTCACATACATCACACTTGTAAGATCTATCTCCAGTATGATCGTGTTTCTCAAGATGTGTATTTTCTTCCACACTTAGTTCCCTACCAGATACAACATCTCCCATGTTATTGCAGGTCATCGCGGTGGGTCTTCTGTGTTGTGTTGAGATTAGTTGAACAAGTTTTGAAACTAATGCTTTTTTCCAGTTTGTATCTCCCACTTTTGATTAAAGATTAATATAATCTTCAACCATTTATCACACTCTTGTTCAACATCCAAAAGCCTATTTCATGAATCTGTTCCAGTTCATGTTGGTTTCGTAGACTTGCAATTGCAATGTCTTTCTCAGATTCCCGAGTATGTCTGCAGCATGAGTTTATTGTATGACATTTTACCATAACACACATATTAGACCTTCAATCAGAAGGATGCCCCTCGTTCCTCTGTAAATCACCTTATCTCTCATGCAGGTTAGTTTTTCAATAGTTTTTCAACACAGTGATTATGTCATCCGCCATTCCTCTCATTCAGTTCATGTTTGTTCCTGTATTCTCTGTTCGTTAGCCAGACATGAAATCCAGGTCACTGACGTTTTACAAAAACTTTTCTTTTTCATCAATTTGATTCCACCAATAATTGAACTCGTCAGAAGATTTCGTCCATTACTGAAATAGAAAATGAGAATAGTTACAGTAAGTATTGTAATCAAACATAAGATCAAACACCAAGAACATCAGGATTTACATGATTTATTATCTTAGATAGTCTTAGATTGTAGATGTAAAAGCAAATGGTTTCATAAGTATTACCATTCTCTTCCCACAGAGGTTACTCCCTTCAGATTTCCGATCCTACCCTCTGTTGTTTTTCGCTTGAAATCGAGAGCAGAACCAAAGTCCCCTAGCGGTGGAAAGAGAAATCTCATACCGTATCCCTTCTTCTTAACCAATGAAAACTCATCTTTAATTGGCCATGTCGACCGGGTGACTTCAAAGATATAGGCATTTTACTCTGAAGGGTCTTGCTCATTGGCATATGTCATTCGAATATGTCTGATGTAAATAACGCAAATGAACTGTTTTGGGTATTTGTCTCTGATTTGGTCTTCTTTATTTATAAGTATGTTTATGATCAATAGTTTTCACAATATCAAATAGCATATTTCGAGGAAATCACAGAAAACACAGGAAAACAAGAAAACCTTGGCCTTACGTTTATCAATATGACGTGTCATTGGCAAATGTCACTTTTACAACGGCGTCGCTGATTGCACAACTAGATTCAATTGCAACCAATCAGGACACTCCCTTTCCTACCCCGATTTCAAGCGTAAAACAACAGAGGGTAGGATCGAAAATCTGAAGGGAGTAACCTCTGTGGGAAGAGAATGAAGTAATATATTATTTTGTCAAAGTGATTTGTCACAGTCAGAAAGCCTAAAAAGATTGTAAAATAGCTAAATATTTGCCTCATATAAGTAAAAGATTTGTTTGTCCCCTCCCATACCAAATTTACCTACGGCTCCTCCTCACTTTACAATATAACCTACCAATACTTAAAGGTGCATCCTTTGTGTTTCATAAAAATATATTTGGCTTCAATACGCCCAAAGTCACCATACGAACTATTTACAATACAAACAAATTCAGTCAGCTTGCATGTTCTTCTCCAATCGCCTAATGTACCATAATTACTAGTTTCCAATTAAAATCGAGTAACATCATTTTGCATGTGCATTTTGCATTAAATCATTAATGTTAACAGATAATGTTTTAGTATTACAAGGGCTAAGTAAATTTGTATGGCATGCATATAAATTGAGAGAAAATAAACACAATTCATAATTACATGTATATCATTTTTAACATGATTTAAATAAAATACCTGTATATCATAATATGTATAGTTGTATCCCTTGTAATTTGAGACAATATTGTCATCGATTTTGTAAAAATTGTATATGTGTTTGTATGTATATATATATTGTCCTGTATATGGGCCTGAGGCCTTCATACTTGAATAAAGACTTGACTTGACTTGATAATACAAACAAATTCAGTCAGCTTGCATGTTCTCCAATCGCCTAATGTACCATAATTACTAGTTTCCAATTAAAATCGAGTAACATCATTTTGCATGTGCAGAAACCGAAACTGCACGTTACATTTACATGTACAGTAGGTATGTGACCTATTCAACATTATCAACCCAAATTTGTTATTTTGTCTGTTTTAAAGATTCCAAAACTGCGTTTGAATCACTGACGCGCGCCACACGCGGTGCATTGTCCGGTTTTCGATCAGAAATCACTATTTTACCTTCATATCGTCAATATACTAAGTCGACTATCATCAAAATGGTAGTTTTCGATAACAGTCGGTACTTCTCGATAAAGTAACACCTTTTATAACGTTTGGAATATGTGACCCCCAACAACACAATGGATGTACCTTTAAAGTAAGTTTCTATTCCTGAACATGATATAATTTTCAATTTCCTCAAAGCTTTGATTTTATCGAGCTGAAAAGGGCGACTACCTTTTCCTCATTATGGTTATATGAAACTTTTTTTGGTGGAAATTTATCGTTTTTGAATTATTTAGAAAAATGTACAAATGTATCACAATGAGAAAATGGAATATACCAATTAACAGGATATAATAGACCGATCCCATTCAGTAGCCACATGTGCCCAACTTGATTATCGTTAAACCAGAGACCATATTTTTTTTAAACATCAATGTATGGTCTCTGGTAAAACACAATTAGCTCAATTGTAACTGAAGTCACTGGTCATTTTAATTGCAAACGGCTCCTCCTGTGTTCGTTCCAAACGACCGACATCCCTCAAAACATTCCTAAATTGCATATCTTTGGTCATATCCCTAAATGCATTGAAAATACTTTATTTGTTTGTTGATCTATTGTGACCAAATAAGTATGAACTTGATGATTTCGGTTTGTACGCTCAGCACCACAACGATCGAGGTTCTGGTGTCATTTTATGGGCGCTTCTTTATGAACTGATCGGGTCGCATAGTACAGAGATTTAAACTGAAACACAATATATCGGCTGTCCTACCCCTATTTGACATCTTTGTTTCACTAAAGTACACAAGAGTTTATCCTTTAACAGCTCAACGACTTCTGAAGTTCATAACTGTTTTTCACATGCGTACGTGTCACGTCTTGTGAGGTAATGAGAGTTCGCGTGTGCAATTTGGTATTGTAATACTCACGTCAATATGAACTGACATGCATACCAGCGAGGAAACTCACTTCCAGCTCAATACCATGTCCTGAATATAGGTTTGGATAAGTTGATAACCTTTTTATAGTTCCAAGTCTGTTCAAACTTTGTTTGTGTTAGACACAGTAGATCTATATCTATACAAAATCAACACGAAAGCATGGGTCTATACTTGATTCATACACCCACAATGTGGCCGGCGTACACCGCTCTTTTACAGGCTCAAGACGGCATCCAACTGAACACATTTTTTCGGCTGCTCTCCGTGCTCGTAGAATACTTAAAGGATGGATGAAATGACATATGGTCCAAATCGGATTCATTAAAATGGGATGTCAATTTGACAATTGCTCGATTTTAAATTTCTGAAATCGGTCCATAAATTACTTATATACGGCTTTTTAAAAAACCGCCTGATTTAGCCCCGGCGACCAGAATGAAAGTCAGCGGGGGTGTGACCCGTGAAGGGATGACTTCTGTGACGTATGTGGAGGAATTTGATTTTCAGCGATAGTCACAATTCAACGTCAATTCGCAACATTTTGATTGTTAATTTCACAAAGATACCTTCAATAAACCAACTTAAATTTCCCATATATCGAATGTTTAGATATCCAACTAGGTAATTCCGCAGATGACAATTACACAATTATTACATAAACATGTCTTTTTGGCGATGTAATACACCTCATAAATTCATTTAGCGGCAGTGATAATTATCATTAATTAATTAACGAGACACCGGCGGAGAAGCTATCTAGCCGCCCCGCCTATCGCTTATCACAGTCACGCCTCAGTGAGCATTTTCAAAATGATTCGCCGAACAAATTGCGATAGTGTTAAAATGGGTGAATTAAAATCGTCTTAATTATCAATTGCAAGTGTATATTGTCTCGATTTTATGCTCAATTGATTCCGATATACAATATACGTAGAGGTAATCATCTGTCATTCTTGAGAAAAATGCATTTCATCTATCCTTTAAAGCAGGCCTGAAATAAAAGTTGCTACGGAAGCATCCTAGTGCCACAGTGAGAATTGTTTTACTATCACCTAATTAGGAGATACTAACTCCTAATTAGGACTTAGTTATCGCCTAATTAGGACATAACTAAGTCCTAATTAGGAAATAAGTAAGTCCTAATTAGGAGTTAGTATCTCCTAATTAGGTGATACTAACTCCTAATTAGGAGATACTTACTAAGTCCTAATTAGGAGATAACTAAGTCCTAATTAGGAGATATTAGCTCCTAATTAGGAGATACTAACTCCTAATTAGGAGATACTAACTCCTAATTAGGAGTTACCTATGTCCTAATTAGGTGATAGTTATGTCCTAATTAGGCGATAACTAAATCCTAATTAGGAGATAGTAAAACAATTCTCACTGTGGCACTAGGATGCGATAACTAAGTCCTAATTAGGAGTTAGTATCTCCTTATTAGGTGATAGTAAAACAATTCTCACTGTGGCACTAGGATGCTTCCGTAAGTTGCCCTAATTCTACTATTCTTTGTTTTCTGTTCTGTGTTTCCTTAAGTCGTACTCCTTATTTTCGTTCTCATTACGTCAATATTGTTGACTTCCATCAACTCACATTGTCGTTGCGGCGATTTGTGTGGGTTTTTTTTAATGAATGTTCACTAGGATTTTTCATAAACAAAATGTTTGAGTCAAAGTAATAAGAGTGCTTTTATACTTTATTTATATGAACTGGAAATTAGTAAACATATGAATCTTGACCAAGACATGTGTGTGAACTTATCCACCATCACAAGTCACATATAAAGTCGAGATAGTAATGACATATATGAGTAGAATTTTTAAAAAACGTTAATTTCATGTCCAGGCTATTTTCTGAAAATATTAGATATTGTTACTCTCTTTGTTTGTCAGAAATAAAAAAACACGTTTCCTCTACTCACTAAAATCATTTTTATCAAAAATATTTCGGTAATAAATATTGTATAAGTGTCTGTCCGAAAGTCAGTAATGTCATTTTAAAGCATCATTGAAATGATAAATTAAAATGAAAATTCACAAGCTATCTGGCACACCAACTGGAATATAATCAGCACAAAAAAATCTATGTTTTACTTTTATTAACGTTTTTGTCTGTCCAAAGGTTTTATGTCAGTTCTGTCACCATGATGAATCTTGATGTCATAGGCTCCCTTGTACCTGCCTTGCCACTGGATGGAACTGTGACTGCAATGTAAGAAGTTTAACTGAGAAAATCAACTTCAGTTAGGTAGCATACACAGTCTGTGTTTTTTTGTGTGTCATTTCTGTTGACTAAAACATATGTAACAAATTCCTATCATACCAGTAGTAATTCCATATTAAAGAAAATTAAGTCATCAGTTACGTGAGTCATTTGTTATGGTTAAAAGACAGGAGCAAGCATTGTTTCAGAACTGATACATGAGAAAAAGTCGAAACTGTTACCGTCAGTTCTGTTGTCGCTCAAACTGGTATTATACATATTGAACATTAGTGGTAACAGTTCTGACCTCTCACTGCTTTTCACTCAAACTAGTAATCTGCTCACAAGATTCATGGATTTCAAAACATTGTCATTGTATATAGATATATTGAAAATCGGTAATAGATTGGACATAACTGGTAACAGTTCTGACACCTCACTGCTTATTATTCAATCTAAGGCTTATAGTTCTATTTAAAGAACTAATGTTCCTTTACTTATATCTACACTTTATATTGACGCAATTGTTCTAATGTATTTCAAGGTACATTTTTGTAAAGCAATGAGTATATTGGATGATAAAATAATGTTGGTAACAGTTTTGACATAAAATGTCAAAAGTGTTACCAATTATTTTTTTTTACCCACTAGTTTGCCCTTTCTCTTTATGGTGATACTTAAAACAAGTTTGTGATATGTAGTATATTGCACACTGTACTATCTTAAATATTTTTTCTTAAATCTGATAAAATATGAAATGTTTAATGAGCATGTTAAAATTTTACACAAATTTAACAGTCCTTATGGACCGATGTCAAAACTATTACTACTGTTTGTTATATTTCCATAAATAAACGAAAAGATTAAATGGATATGCACATTGAAGGAAGGGTTTAAAAACCAAAATAGTTGCAAACATATACTTTGAGTCACATTCTAAAGTCCAATTACAACATTTTCCATTAATGTCAATACTGTTACAAGAAATGTCATTTCTGTTACTGAAAACTTGGCAACCTAGCCACAAACAATAAATACAGTTATGCATATAGAATGAGTATTTCATGATGTTTTATTTGAGGAACATCCGAACAAAATATAAGAGAACTGTTTATATAATTTTCATGTAAATACAATGTCGATTTTCCATTCTGTTATTGTCCTGTCCAAACTGTTATAACAGGCAAAGGCAACTAATGTTTTCATTAAAACATTTTTTATTTCATTTAGCTTTTACATCTTAATCAAGATGTATAAGGAGAACAACAATTTGTATTCAGCAGTTGATTTAATATAGCAAATAATAGACATCTGATCATGCTTTTTGGTGAGTTCGGATACTGTTAAAGGGACTCTCCGTATATTTCCGTAGTAACATAGGTCAAAAGTTACCAAGGGTGTTATTTTATCGAGAAGTAACGACTGTTGTTGTATAAGTTCAATGTCATTATTTAGATGTTTAGTCTTGATTATGATCGAAAACCGGAAAATGTTCCGCGGCTTTTGGGTGTCAATTGTTCAAACGTTATTTTGAAAACTTATATGTGGCAGACAAAGAGCCAGATATTGGTTTGTACTGTTCAATGGAACATATAACTGACATACTTGAATTTGGCTTCGCATCGTCTCATGCTTCTCGAGTTTCAATGAAAACAAGTTATTTGGCGTTACAGGAGATACATATGCAAGTCGATTGATATGATTTGGACGTAAATCAGGACATATAAAATTTCATGAAAAACACGAAGTGTCCCTTTAAAATATGTTATGACATATGTACATGTTTTTCCTATTTCGAATATACCACCCCAATATATGTGCAAGTTTTACTGTACAAATCTGACTAGTAAATAAAAGGAAAAACTTTAATTAATAATAACGTCTTAGAAAATTGCTAACAGAACTGACAACATTACAACACATTATCACTGAAATCGTGAATTGAACATTAATCAAGTAAGATTAAGTGTTCGTATTTCACATTTGTAAACTTGAAGATGTATTTAGTTAATTTTTACATTATTATGTATGTATTTGTTCAATAAAAAAATACAGCCATGGCCTCTGTAGCTCATCAGGGTTTATATTGTTTCTTGTTGAAGACTGAAACAGATTGTTCTCTTCATATGACCTTGAACAATTCGATAATTAACAGAATTGTTTTGTCTCAGTGGTGCATAAGGAAAACATAACTTGAAACTACATTTAAAATAATTAATGTCCATGTATAAAGATTCCTGAAAAATCTTCATAAAAAGATCATTATTATTCATTATAAACTTTTCATAATCTTTTCCTGACTATAGTTTGTCAAGTATGTATATCTGAACAAATGGAAAATTCAGACATTAATCAATAACATCTGCGATTATAACTAACATATATTTTTCAGTTACAGATGTATGTGTAAAATGCAATGCCAATGGATAATTTTGTAAATAGAATCATCCAAAGGGACAGAAACATTTATTTCTAGTAAATAGATATGTAATAATGTGTGAGCATGCCTGTGTTTATTACTTCTGCCTACACTGACCTAAGAATTCTGAAAATAAATTATATAGAAGTTTTCTATTTTAATTGTTTTGTTTTTTATTGTGACGTTAAAGTCACTTAAGATGCAACATTGCACTACTTTTAATCATGAATAAACAAAACCCAAACTAACCAAATATTAGAACAAAATGTATTCAAGTATGTAAGTATACATGCATTGACAATTATTTTGTGTATGTGTTTGAATTTTGGAAATTACATAAGAACAGTGCAAATCTAATTAACTGGTATCATAAACGTTATTTTAAAATAATGTGGGAGATATTGTATTTTATTCACTCTTATCATTAAATTGAATATTAATTTGATTCGCTAAAACACTTTTTTGTGTCGTCTTTCCCTGAATGATGGCAGTTCAAGTTTTCTGAAAAATTGAATACAATATTTCTAAAACATTGGCACCTTCTGATATCCAGGAGAAGAGAAGAGATCGGGTTTCAGTTCACACAATCAGCATATATCACTTATTATGACAATGTTTATATACATCCTTTGCTGAAACCAAAGGATCACCCAATCAGCACGAGCATTTAACTTCACATACAGTCCATTCCAAATGTTTTTTGTTGTATTCTCTTAGATTAGTAACTCCATCACCTATAACATCAATAATAAATCTTTATGGATGATACTCATGTATACACATAATTTATTCTTCTCTTGGATTACTAATCCATCACCTGTAACATCAATAATAAATCTTTATGGATGCTATTCATGTATACATATAATGTATTCTTCTCTTGGATTATGAACTCCACCTGTAACATCAATAATAAATCTTTATGGATGCTATTCATGTATACACATAATTTATTCTTCTCTTGGATTATTAACTCCATCACCTGTAACATCAATAATAAATCTTTATGGATGCTATTCATGTATACATATAATGTATTCTTCTCTTGGATTATGAACTCCACCTGTAACATCAATAATAAATCTTTATGGATGCTATTCATGTATACACATAATATATTCTTCTCTTGGATTATTAACTCCATCACCTGTAACATCAATAATAAATCTTTATGGATGCTATTCATGTATACACATAATTTATTCTTCTCTTGGATTATTAACTCCATCACCTGTAACATCAATAATAAATCTTTATGGATGCTATTCATGTATACATATAATGTATTCTTCTCTTGGATTATGAACTCCATCACCTGTAACATCAATAATAAATCTTTATGGATGCTATTCATGTATACACATAATTTATTCTTCTCTTGGATTATTAACTCCATCACCTGTAACATCAATAATAAATCTTTATGTATGCTATTCATGTATACACATAATTTATTCTTCTCTTTGATTATTAACTCCATCACCTGTAACATCAATTATAAATATTTATGGATGATACTCATGTATACACATAATTTATTCATTACATGTTATTTATATTTCGATTAGGAATTTGATATTTTTATTTCAGCCAAGTGAAAACAATAATTTCAAATTCCACAGCCTTAGTCTAATTTCATCACAAACAAATAAATAGTAATTAAAAAAATCCTTTATGGAAAGTCATTTCTTTGAATATTTAAATATTCATATACTTTCATGATCACTAACTCATGGCTACCAATTTGTACATTTTAAAGTACAGCTGTATTTTTTACTACATTGTTATTTGGATTTGAATTTGAATATTTGTCCTATATTCCATGATTCACTTTTCGAATTGACAGCAAAGGCTAGATCTATTGTAGCTAAATTGATTTTCCAAATTTTAAAGGTACATCCATTGTGTTGTTTGGGGTCACATATTCCAAATGTTAAAAAATGTGTTACTTTATCGAGAAGTACCGATTGTTACCGAAAAACATCATTTTGATGATACTCGACTTAGTATATTGACTATATGAAGGTAAAAGTAGTTATTTCTTATCGAAAACCGGACAATGCTCTGCGTGTGGCGCGCGCCAATGAGCACACGTAATTTTGAAATCTTATTTATAACAGACAAATTGATAAATGTGGGTTGATCATGTTAAGTAGGTCAAAAAACGACTATGCATGTAAATGGGGCGTGCAGTTTCGGTTTCTACACATGCATAATGATGTTACTCGATTTTAATTGGAAACTAGTAATTATGATATATTTGTCGATAGGAGATGAATATGCAAGCTGAGTGAATTAATTTGTACTGTAAACAGCACATATGGTGAGTCGGAACGTATTAAACCCTTATAATTTATTATGAAACACAATGGATGTACCTTTAAAAGTTACTGGTAAGTCCTCAAGTTGAAGACAAATCAATTATAAAAGTTTTAAACAAAGGCGAGTCATGCACACATCAACATTTTACCTACGAAATAGTGAAACATTTAGCTATCAGTAATTGTCATCCCAGGGCTATAAATAAACAGTAGTCCTTCAGGACGAGGCTAGTAAAAATTACCATGGGCTATCAAAATTTGGATCGAAAAATGGATCTGCAAGACACTCGACGAGAGCCACGCTTTGAGAGACTGACAATGTTGTTTACCTCGACTCGGTTTGAAAATTCAACTTACATGTCCATACACGTAACAAAAATAATAATACATTGTTAGAAGAAAGAAAACAAAGACCCACTTACTGAAATCATTCCGAGTCGACAGTGGACAACAACTACTGAAGTAGTGAACTCCAGAATTTGACATGTGCTTTCGGATAATAAATTCTTCTCATAATTATACCAATACAAAGATTTAGCTATTTCCGCATTGCCATTATACTTTCACACAGGTGCTGTTCGAATTTCCCCATCAGTTGAACTTCATTTGTAACCCAGGTAGTCAAAAAGAGATCACCGAAGTAAAGCCCTGTGTTGTTTACATTAAAACGTGGATGTAACGTCACATCCGGTTACATCACCGGAACTAAACGATCACGGCAAGTAAATGACACTGTTTTTTAATAATCGCAAATAATTAAATAATCTATTGTTGTAAAATATGAAGACCTAACCGAAAATCTTATTGAGCAGGATACTATGAACATTAGTGTACAATTTAGCTTGTTAATATTTATCCGGGAGCTGCGCTTTAAGATTTCCCACGTGTTTATCACCTAACATACACTTCAGTTTGGAGGTCCGTCTCCTCTATGAGTTGCCATGTGTTGTTTCACGTGTCCCCGTGTAATGAAGTATTTATCACACTGACTACACTTGAAGGGTCTCTCTCCAGTGTGGCTTCTCATGTGCGTCTTAAGATGAAGTGATTGTTTAAATGTTTTACCACATTCACTGCACAAAAAAGGTTTCTCTCCAGTGTGAGTTCTCATGTGATTTTTCAGCGCACTACCTTGTATAAATGATTTACCACATTCACTACACCTGTAAGGTCTTTCTCCAGTGTGAGTTCTCATGTGGACACGTAGGCTAGGTTTATGTAAGAAACTGAGACCACATTCACCACATTTATGTGGTTTCTCCTCCATGTGAATGTTCATATGTGTCTTCAAACTTTTCAATAAAGGAAACGTTTCATCACAAATAAGGCACTTGTTGGAACTCTCTGCAGTGTGAATGTTCATGTGCTTTGTTATATGAATTGCTGTTTTAAACGTTTCACCACACTCACTACACTTGTATGGTCTCTTCCCGCTATGTGTTCGCATGTGAACCTTTAGCTGACTTGATTGAGAACATGTTTTGCCACATACTTTGCACGGGAATGGTCTCTCTCCAGTGTGTATGCGCATGTGTTTCTCCAAATGACCTAATTGTGTAAATGCTTTACCACAAATGGTACAGAGATGAGGTTTCTCTCCAGTATGAGTTCTCATGTGTGCCTTTAGTTGTGTCGATGTCATAAATGCTTTTCCACAATCTCTACACTTGAACGGTCTTTCCCAAGTATGAATCTTCATGTGTGCGTCTAGTGCTTTTGATGTTTTATATTTTTTGTCACAAACCACACATTCATAAGGTCTCTCTTCAGTGTGAACTACCATGTGCTTCTTAAGCTTACTTGTATATACAAATGTCTTGCCACACTCACTACACTTGTAAGGTCTCTCTCCAGTGTGTATTGCCATGTGTTCCTTAAAACATTTTAAATATACGAATGTTTTGTCACATACATCACACTTGTAAGGTCTTTCTCCAGTATGGATTCTCATGTGTTGCTTTAAACCTGGCTGTGTAAATGTTTTCTCACATACATCACACTTGTAGGATATCTCTCCAGTATGAACGGGTTTCTCAAGATGTGTATTTTCTTCCACACTTAGTTCCCTACCAGATACAACATCTCCCGTGTTATTGCAGGTCATAGCGGTGGATCTTCTGTGTTTTTTCTAGAGATTAGTTGAACACGTTTGGTAACTCATGCGTTTTTCCAGTTTGTATCTGTAACCTTTGATTAAAGATTAATATAACCTTCAAACCATTTATCACACTCTTGTTCAACATCCAAAAGCCTATTTCATGAATCTGTTCCAGTTCATGTTGGTTTCGTAGACTTGCAATTGCAATGTCTTTCTCAGATCCCCGAGTATGTCTGCAGCATGAGTTTATCGTATGGCACTTTACCATAACACACATATTAGACCTTCGATCAGAAGGATGCCCCTCGTCCCTCTGTAAATCACCTTATCTCTCATGCAGGTTAGTTTTTCAATGAGTGTACAACAACACAGTGATTATGTCGTCCGCCTTCCTCTCATTCAGTTCATTTTTGTTCCTGTATTCTCTGTTCATGAAATCCAGGTATCTGAAGATTTTAAACAAAAACTTATTCATCAACTTGATTCCAACAATTATGGAACTCGTCAGATGCAAATATGTCGTCCATGAAAATGAGAATAGTAAGTAAACAAACATAAGATTAAACATAAGATTAAACGTAAGATCAAAATTACGATTAAACATAAGATTAAACATAAGATTAAACATAAGATCAAACATAAGATTACACATAAGATTAAACATAAGATCAAACATAAGATTAAACATACGATTAAACATAGGATTAAACATACGATTAAACATACGATTAAACATAAAATTAAACATACGATTAAACATAAGATCAAACATACGATTAAACATACGATTAAACATAGGATTAAACATACGATTAAACATACGATCAAACATGCGAATAAACATAAGATCAAACATAAGATTAAACATAAGATCAAACATACGATTAAACATAGGACTAAACATGATCTCACACAAGCACAATCTACTTAGGGAGCGAGTTTTGGGTGATAAAAGACGATTGTTCATTAAACTTTCGATTACCCATAAATTCATTTACGTGATAACATTTATGAAAACATATTGGAAACTTTCTGGTTCAGATTTATAGAAAGAACAAATATTTGAATGACTTATTTTAATTTTTAGCAGCTCTCTTCTTGTGTAGATTGCTCTATTTATAAATATATACTGAACATCTTAAAATGTCATACTCTTAGTACAGTTTCTGGACTTTTCAAACACACAAATCCTTGAAATATGTGTATATAGAAGCCCATTCTGCAACTTCGGGCCGGATTGTGTTGTGTTTCTCCTTGACAACACATTAATGGAATGAACATTTCTTTTCTTTCAACTTTTAAATTAATAATTTGATATATATTTCTACTACAATGAGTTTGTTACATTAATGACTAACAAACAAAAGTGTTAAATAGACACGGCAAAGACGTATGTTTAGGGGAAACATATTGTTATAAAACATTAATTATCGGAATTTTTATCTAAATAAAAAATATCATCGTTTTATATGAGTTAATAAAACACATATTTAATTTATTGAAAACAATATGCATATCAATGTATTCATGAATGACAATTTTAATGAAATTGTACGTTTTAATTATTTTTTTTATATCCTGAATATGTTACAGTCGATTAAATTTTTAAATTCAACAGTGCAAATTATATTTTGAAATTACCGGTAATACAATTCTATTTTCAGTTTGCATTCTTTATTCATAATTATTTTCATGTTTTGGCATGTAGAAGTTGAATGTTTATTGTTTAAAGTGTGAAACAACAGTTTACTGATCTAGGCTTATGATTTACATTTCATACTTGAAATCAGTAATTTAATTGATTCGTTATATAGAATTAATGGACATATTAATCATGGACAAATATATTTCTGTTCCACACATTACACTTTTCACTGCTTCAAATAATAAAAATATAGGTTGCTTGATAAGTAAATTAAAATAGATAAATTAACATATTCAAAACCAATAAATAATTTAAACTAGTTGAGAAAAGTTTGTAAAATAATTAAAAGAGATAAATTGAACTCAGCTAAAGAACATTTCCCCTTGATTATCTGTCTGTAAGAATAAGAAGTTTTGATGCTCAGAACAGTTTTCAGTAATAATTAAAGTGAAATGCATTTTTAATTTTTTTAAAGAAGTATATGAAGTTCCCTGATTTAGATCATTGCTTTGTGGTACATTTACATATTTTAAATTAATAATAAAGTTGTCAACACTGGCTTATGTATCCCTTCAATTTCTTCCCCACTAACGTTTATATACTTTCAATATCAAGATTTTCTTTTTCAAAACTTGGATATTCATTTCTGAATACACGTAAAATTGGAGTATAAAAAAGTGAATGTTGACATGATTGAACTGAGAGAAGATAATGTGTAAATGAACGCACAGAAAGTAATTAATATTTTCGGGTGTAGGATGTCTCTATATGGTTTGTAAATCTGCAGTTTTATATGTAAGTGAACGAAGTTTTATGATAACGGATCGGATACATTTATCATAGCATTAATGCCAATCAAGCTATGCGATCCTGTATGTCTGTCAGTGTCATCCCACATTTACATTACTTCCGCATTCGTTTTGCGTTGCAACTAAAATAATTGTTTGTCAAGTGTCCTTAAAATTTATTGAAATAATAATTAGAATACCTAAGAATTAAGTTTCAATTGGTATTTTCGTTTGACATTTAATTAATAAGCAACACTATCACACGGAATGTAAGTGACAGTAGCGCTCCGTGAACTGACAACGTGCGTTTGTTTGTAGGACATAACAAGAGTTACGTCCCTTGATTTCAAGGGGCGTGGTCAACTCGTCCAGCGTGGGGCTCAAAATAGACTAAGGGATTCCCCATCTGGGACAGTGGCAAGGGAGGTCTCGTTTTTTTGCAAATGCCTCTCGTCCTGGGAAAACATCGGCAATGTTCGGGAAACTTCCAAATATGGTCAATGAGTATTCATGTAGAGATGTAATTTGAAACATTGCATTCGCAACTATACAAGTCATGTCAGTCTCGAAATTCAAAAGTCCGTTTTACAAAGCTGACTTTGCTACTCTTCATTTTCCATTTTTCATTTGTCAAACGTAACTTGTAACATTACAAAATGTGTATATTATTTAGATTTAATAATTAAAAATGACAAGTTGACTTTTCGACTTTGACGATTTCTAGAATTACATTTCAACTTTGTAATGTTGAGAATGGAAAGTTACGATTGACAGGATTAAAATGTTAGTTTTGCATGGTTGGACTTGTCTTTTCGAGACTTGTATGGTTTAGAACGACATGTTACACTTTACAAGTTACAAGTCAACATGTCTTCATTTCTGGCACAAATCCCCTTCCATATTTTTGACATCTTTGTTTTACTTAAAGGCACATCCATTGTGTTTCATAAAATTTGATTTGGCTTTAATACATGTCAACATACGATATGTGCTGATATCAGTTCAAATAATTTCACTTAACTTGCATATTCATCCCCAATTGCCAAATACATTTTTATTTACCAGTTTCCAACTAAAATCGAGTAATTTAACATCATTATTCCATTATACTTGTGCAGAAACACGTTTCATTTACATGCGCAGTAGTAATAAGACCTATTAAACATTATCAAGTTAAAGTTTTCTTTAAGTGTGTTGTAAATAAGTTTCCATAATTACGTTTGACCAATTGACGCGAATTGTCCGGGTTTTTTTTTACCAGAAATTGATTCTTTCACCTATATATCGCCCGTATACTAAGTTTAAAGGTTAGCGCGTTCGGCTTCGGATCAAGAGGTCCGGGGTTCGAATCCGGTCAGGGGCAAGTTTATCTGCAGTAGAGAACTGTTCTACACGCAGTAAGGTTTGGGTGCAATGCTACACTGAATTTCAGCGTAGTACCACCCATGGTTCGTTAGCCGATGCTCGCAGGTTTCACCGCAATGCATAGCCACATAGCGTTGTGGGCTTTCTCCCTGCCATAATACTAGCAGCCGTGATATAACTGAAATACTCTTGAAAGCGACGTTAAACCCCAACTCACCTCACCTCACTAAGTTTAAAATGACAATTTTCGGCAACAGTGATGCGTTGTACTTCTCGATAACATAACACAATGTATAACGTTTAGCATATGTGACCCCAAACAACACAATGGATGTACCTTTAAGTACACGAATGTTTATCCTTTTACAGCTCAACGACTTCTGAAGTTCAAAACCTTTTTCACATGCTTACGTGTCACGTCGTGTGAGGTAATGAGTAGTCTAATGTACGTTCGCGTCTGCAGTATGGTATCGTCATACTCACGTCAATATGAACTGACATTCCAGTGAGGAAACCCACGTCCAGCCGTCACGTCAAGGCTATGTCCTGAATATAGGTTTGGATAAGTTGATAACCCCTTACTATAGTCGCAAGTCTGTGTCTGTTCGAAACACAGGTGTTTAACACAAAATCAACAGCGAAAGCCTGCACGGGACTATACTTGATTCATACACATACCATATGTGGCCGGCGTACACCGCTCTTGTACTGGATCTGGTCGGCATCGACATTTGTTATTCTTCACTCAGCGCTGGATTAACTAGGATATTATCAATGAGGAACCTCCGTCAATGTTTTGCCTCATGTAAATTTATCTCAGGCTTAGCTTTTCATATCAAGTTTGCTCTGTCCAGAGTTAACTAATTTGAAACAGAATATTTCTCGATGGACATAAACTGGATATGGAAGTGGGAGGAGTAGTGTATCCTCTTTATTACATTTTGCATTGCAAACTCAAGGACGTTTCGTTGTCAGTTCATTGATAGCAGTCAGAAACTCACGTTGCATTCTCAGAACTTGTCTTTTTAGCCTTTCTGAAGTGATGATATTTTTGTTATTATTCTTTAAAATTAATCATCGTGATTTCATGGAGAATGTTATGAATGAAATATGTAACAAGAATATAACATGACACACATGTAGGCATATCATAGAATATTCTTATTAAACCCCTCTATGAAGTACCTCTTGGGTAATAAATCATTGTATCATCGTAAATGCCCTGGCAAGGCATAACTTGCATAATTCTCTGTCCCTCGGTGTTTAAGCCTTGCTGCATTTCATACCTTTTCTGTGCCAGTATAACATAATGCTGCACCTGGAGAACACATAAGATAACGCGAAGTTGCGAAGTGGCAATACGAAATAGCGAAGTAGCGATGAGAAGTAGCGAAGTGGCGATGCAAAGTAGCGAAGTAAAACTCTTCGCTATTTCGCATCGCTACTTCGCATTGCCACTTCACTTCTTCGCATCACGTTTTCGGTAATTCGCATCGCGTCTTCGCTACTTCGCATCGCCAGTTCGCTACTTCGCATCGCCAGGTCGCTACTTCGCATCGCCAGTTCGCTACTTCGCCCTAGGTTCTAATAACACGAAGTAGCTATGAGGCGAATGGCAGAAATCAGCCACCATATTCCATTTGATTTCGTGTACCTTTTCAACACAAAATCGCGAAATCGCGAAAAAGTCCAAACGAAATTGCGAAATTGCGAAACGACGTCTCAGCGAAATAGTGCCACGAAATCGCGAAAAAATGCCGCGAAATCGCGAAGCCAAGGTGAAGCGAAATCGCTATTTCACATCGCTACTTCGCATCGCATCTTTAGCGTGTTCTTCCCTCCGAGTAAACAGAGAAATCTGGAACGAATGTCAACAGTTCGTTGTTTTGCTTTCAAGCAAAAGCTACACTTGTCTCATATCATTGCAGCAACAGTAAGTGTCTGAACCCGCTAAACACCATGCTTTCCAAAAAGGACATTAGCACCTCTGAAAAAAGACATATCTAGTACTTTATTGCAAACTCAACAAACGGTAAAGCTGATACTTGGATCAGCTGGTCAATCGTTACACATACAAGTGAACGATTCAATGATGGCCACTTGTTTTGTTCTTCAAAAATATTTTTCTCACTTTGCGAAGTAGCGAATTGACGATATAGCGAAGTGGCGAAGTAGCGGTGTGGCGATGCGAAGAAGCGAAGTTGCTATGCAAAATAGCGAAGTAGCGATGCTGAGTAGCGAAGTAGCGATGCTAAGAAGCGAAGTGGCGATGCGAAGAAGCGAAGTGGCTATGCAAAATAGCGAAGTAGCGATGCTAAGTAGCGAAGTAGCGATGCTAAGTAGCGAAGTAGCGATGCTAAGTAGCGAAGTGGCGATGCGAACTAGCGAAGCGATAATCTTCGCTATATCGCTATTTCGTTATTTCGCATCGCTACTTCGCATCGCCACTTCGCTACTTCTCCCTATGCTCTAATAACACGAAGTAAGGAAGACACGAATGACAGATATCAGCGACCATACGCTATGGACACACGCTGCCTTCATTAACTATATATATGAACAAAAAGAAGCTACTGAATTCCTCTCTCTACTTCTATGTCGTACATATTAAAAGAAGGATGTTTGTTTTATTTGAAAGAATGCGACATTTCCGAACTTCGGTTTTGAAAGGGCTACAACCAAGTTATTAGTTTATCTATTAAAGTTGATCGTTACTATTCGTTAGTGATCAAAATTACATATTCATATGAGTCAATTCATACAATTTGTCATTTTACATGTAACAAAATTCCGACAAATTTACAGCTGAGATTTCTAAAAAGTGGGTATAATGCTAGCTACTTTAACATCTATATATCATAATGACACATTATATTATGACATATGCCACATTATATTATGCTGACATGTTTACAACATTTGCCTCTTTGCATCGTGTCACGATAACGCGAGCTCCTAACATGACCATTGTTATTATTTTGGGAGTGAGGCTGAAATAGCTACCACGGTGCGTGGAGTTTATAATATTACTCTTTACACAGTCAGACTGGAAGCATAGAGCACCGCAGTTAGCGAAGTTCATAAACGCTGATCTAAAACTGAACTGAACGTTTTCGTTATATTATTCTGCGTATTTAGTATGTTTAAATTTAAGATTGATGTGCAACGACCATTAATTTTATTTCCCAGTCTATTAAAAAACAAAAGTAGAATACATAAATATAGCGACAATAAACATTTGATCGTTTGAGTAATTTGAGAAAAGGGTTAACAATTACACTTTTTGGAAAATGCCTGCTTAACCCTTATCCAACCAAGCTTTTCTCATACCTATGTTGGCCACTCCGGGCATAGGAGGCCCGACCAAATATTTCTTGATACGACAATGCTGTTAAAATTATATTAACAAATCAACTGTTCGAAAAAAATGAAATGAATTAATTTCATTAAAATCTATCAAAACAGAATAATATGATTTGGATTATAGGATATAGAATGCACACACTTTGTCCTATAAATATATATTTATAATTAACAGTGAATAATGCAATTGTGTAACATAATTGTTCAACATCAGTGAATGCATAACTGCTCCCGGCAATCAAGACAGTCACCATTAATCATAATGGTGATAATTGTAACGCCTAAACGCCGGTAACTGGCAGTACATTATTACCATCGGTCCGCACTTCCTGCTTTATAAACCCATTTTTCTAGGGTACAGGTGGGTTGATTGAGTCCTAGGTGGACGAAGTGCCTTGCCCAGGGACACCACACAGTATGAAACCTAGGTCATAAACGTTTGGTGTCTCCATCGGATTAGAACATTGGGTGTTTAATGTGAGAGACTACTACGCAACTCACTGCACCAAATCTGGTTTTGTTTTGTTTGTACCTTTACGTTTCTGAGAGCGATGTTCTGAACCCTTCTCTTGTTCTTAGATATAGCAGCACCTTCTCTGTATATAAGGAACATCATCAACAGTTTCTCTTCAAGCAGAAACAAAGATTTAACTACTCTTACCGGTACAAACATCTATAATGCTATGTCGCATGGGTAAGATCCCTCCGCTGTATTTATAGGAGCAGACTTACTCTTCTTATATAGCTTGAAAGGAAGACCTCCCCCCCCCCCCCCCCCCCCCTTTGCGTTCAATCTTCAATTCTGGATGCTACAGAACAAATGACGCATCACTTGAATCATTCAGCAGGTTGAAGAACAAAACAAGTGGCCATCATTGAATCTTTCACTTGTTTGTGTACCGATTGACCAGCTGATCCAAGTATCAACTTTACTGTTTGTTGAGTTTGCAATAAGGTACTAGTTATGCCTTTTTTCAGAGGTGCTAATGTCCTTTGTGGAATGCATGGTGTTAAGCGGGTTCAGACACTGGCTGTTGCTGCAATGATATGAGACAAGTGTAGCTTTTGCTTGAAAGCAAAACAACGAACTGTTGACATTCGTTCCAGATTTCTCTGTGTACTCTGAGGGAAGAGCACGCTTATTCTGTGGAACAAACCATGAGGCAACCCTCTGACAAGTAGAACGTATATAAAGATTATCAACTGTCACATTTCTTACAATCTGAAAGCAAAGGTCAACGCAGATCCAGAGTTATCCGTTTTCCAAAGTTGATCTACCTTCATTGTCAAAATAGGGAATGTGTTTCTTGTTCCTAGTGTGACAAAAAGTCCACGGATTTCAGTAACATCAGTCATGTACTTCTGAATTGGTGTATTTCACAATTAGCTTGAAAACTAATGAAATTATACACGCTATCACGGTTTGGAAAAATTGTAATGGCGGCGATCTGCGTGCGCACAATGCGAGTAAGAGCCTTCCGGTTAGAGGCGTTTGTAGCATGGGCAGTTTGCACTGCGGACGCAATGTCTTTGATTTTAAAAAGTATATTAAAAAGTTAAGATTTGTTTACCGATTTTAAATATGAATACATGTCTTATAATGCAATTCAAGAACTAAATTTTCTTTTTTGTTAAATAATATTTGCCTAATTAACGGCTAGAACGACGGCGACTTGTCAGTAACTGGCATTACTATATGTCTATTTCATGTTGTTATCGCTTAGTTTTAAAGAATGACTTATTAACTATTATTTAAAACAGTTTTGTTCGTTAATTAAAACATCAATCCCTAACTTGTTTTGATTTGAAGAATTCAGTTGCAAAGATATATACAAACAATTTAAATCGTGCAGGTGTCCGATTGAAAAGTAGGCCTATTTCTATTCTGTATGATGGCGTTTCGTGTCCATATCACACTTTTAAAATAAAATCATCTAATAATTACGTTGTCTTCAATCATGGGAATTTATTCTTTTTATTCAGAAATATTTGATATTTTAAAACTTCATTCTAAATTCTACAAAAACAGGTACATTTCCGACCGTTCAGATCGACTTACATTGTTTTGACTACGATGATTTCGTCAAAGAACTGTAACTGTAACTTAGTTTTGAAGGAGTTGAAGGATTGTTTTCTTTGTATTAACATTTCAAAGTCGGTAATATTTTAAAAATTGAATCATTGCGTTGAATACGATTACTAAAGGGATTAAAGAATGAAACTGTCGAAATATTAATGAGGATGGGTATTTTTTTTTACAGTTACAGACTATTGAATCGTTAAATATTTAATCATATCAATCAATCATATGCTCACATAATTCATTGAAAGTTATAGATTACGATTATGATAGCATGTCAACAGGATATTGTGGCGGAGAGTTCGTATTATTATATTACATTCTGCCATGACGAATACTTGCTTTTTGGTCAGAAATCGTATCAAATGATGTATTTTAACCAGGTGATAAGCTATATACCACCTTTGTGTAAATTTGGGGAAAGCAGTACGCTGACATTTTCGTTCCTTCCTAAACTTATTAAACTTTAAAGCTGATGTTGGAGTTAGTGTAAATTATTAGTTAATACTGTAAAGTACGTGCAGAAACATTTGAATCTGCTATTTTCTCTTGACGTATATATTACTTTATATATTGACTATATATTTAGTCTCGACTATATACTTCAATCAGTTTGAGTATCGCTTCCAAAAACAAAGGTAAAGTCCAGAATCAAGAAACTAAAATATTGACTGCACAACCACATGTCATAAATTGTGTGTCGAATAAAAGCTCCACTGCAAAACCTGCAAAAAAGAGCACTGTGGACCGATTCCGATTGAATATCCATTTTTATTTGAAAATATAGATATGATTCAATAACATTTATAAGATTTTAGAACCAGTAAATGATAATTATTTTAATTGTGCATGCATGTTTTTTTTCAAATTTCCTGTGCTATCGTAACAGACACATGTCGCCATAACCTTAGATATTACGGCAATACACGTTTGTACTTTCTGTTTCGTCTGTGCTAACCAACTTATTGAACAAATATTACCGTGATTGTTGGATCTGAATTTCCGTTTAATGATCTAAGAAATATCTTCCAAGGACAAATAATAACCAATAACTATTCCAATTTCTATATTCGCTAAATAATAGTCGCGATTACAGGCCGAGGTGTCGTATTTATGTCTGTGAGTTTATTAATTTCAAGTAAGGGCGGTAATAAATGTGACATAACAATAGTGGTGTATGGGGTAATCCTTTCACAAAGAGTATATGGTCAACACTTGAGCATAATGGTTGTTAAGAAACTTGAATAAATAACAATCTTCCAAAAAATTATTTTGTCCGTAATATCAATGAAGATTTTAAAATAATCCGTTGCCGACGTAAACATGTAACCATGACACTTGAATAAAGTCAGGGGCTGCTGAATTTTAGTATGAAAACTTGGAATATAGGCCTATCAAATTTGGACTCAATTGTAAAACAATATTGACCAGGTAACTGTGGCTCGCTTCCTCTGTGCGGCACTGAACTTTCGAGCGACAGTCCAGTAAGTTTCGGTCTTATAAGAAGCAAATCAATATACAGACTCGTGCCAGCAATGTGCCAAAAGTGTTGCAAGAATCGCCGTTCCCCTAGATCCCATGTTATTTCAGTGTAGCATGGGTAATTTTAATTATCTCAATTTCCAAAATATCTTACTGAAAATTGACATGGAAACAGGAAATCTAGTATCTACTCCGCAACACGTACCAAATTTCTGATTTTGGATAGAACGTTATTGAACTAAACGATTACTGAGATAAGTCCATTTTCAACCCTATACGTCTGCTTACATATTAAATGGTGGCAATGGGGAAGCGACGTGACTGCAAAAATACCCAGTCATTATTTTTCCATTTTCCAAAACCATGCTAAAAATTAAATTTATAAACATAATAAGATGTTATAGATTACAAATTTTCGTTCACAGTCACTATCATGAAAATGTTTATGCTGCACTAAAATAACATGGGATATTATGGGAAAACGGCGACACTTATATAATAAATACATTTTCTTTAAACAATTCTGATCCTATTCAAATTTATCAAATTTGTGAGGAATAATCTTGGTTACAGTCGCATGATATTTAATTCTCTATTGTTTATCTAGGAAATGACAGTAATGTTATCAACATATATAAATATATAGGCCTACATAGTTGTGAAAACATGGCGATTGATATGGGAAACATTTTTATTTAATGTACACATGTAGGTAAATCGGACGACATAAGTTAAATTGTCCTCAGAAAAATTAATTCTTAAAAAGTATGCACTTCAAGTGCAGATGATTTCAAATCAAGCTATTTAAAAAGTTATACATTGATCAATTCAGAACTTCTATAACTTCTATAACGGGTAGGCCTACGAGCCTGTAAATTATTTAATATCATATTGAAATAATTTCAAGCTGTGATAGTGCAAGTTATCTATAGTTTACAGGAATTTACCATGAGTTGACACAATTTAAGACAATCGGTTGAAAAATATTTTTAAATGTCAAATAACGGTAGGCTATCATCTTGAATTTTTAATGTTTAGGCCTTATACTTATATCTTGATTACAAGTTCACTTCAGCATTGTAACGTTAATTTTTATTTTTAATAGGTTAATATACAGCGATATGAATTGAGTCCGATTGATAATTTTGATATTTATGGACAATTCTAATTTTTATAGGTGTTTTCATCCGACAGTGACAGTTGTAACGTGTACATGTAGTTCGATATCGTCAACGCACTTTTGCAGTTCGTAATCACTAAAATTTAGAGCACCCAGAAACAGTACAACTGCACAAACTGGACATCAACGAGGTCACAAAGACATTTTCGTAGTAATTTTTTTTTTATTTAGACGTTTTTATCACATATTTTGACCAAAACATATATCACGTAATGTAAAGGCTATGGAAACCGGAAGTCGCTTACTCGCAAAGCGAAGGGAGGTAACTCTGGCTTGACTTTCGCTTAAAGCATTGGAGTAACGTGGAACCGTGATATCGTGTATTGTGGGACATGATCAAAGATGGGCTTTTTGCAAAGGACCAAAGAGATCGTTGTGTGCATTATGAAGGTTATGCAACATAGTGACCAAATGCTACCACCTATGGTTATGTGATGATCCTCCTGTTTTGGGAAAAAGTTTATTAATTTTTTTTATCTAATGGCAGACTATCATCAGATTTATCAAAGGTTTCATGTATAAATTCAATGTCTGACCACTGATAAAGTGTCATGTGTTGTAACTTTGATTTTGATCACTGTAAACAGATGACCTTGAAAACATGTTGCATTCTCTTTGTGCATGCTTCATTTAAGATGTATACACTATGGCTTTAATCATCCATGATCTGGCCTTTATTCCTTTACAAATTAACATAAGACGGTCGGGCCTATTCGGCTCACCTTGGCACTTAACGGTTGTTGATTTAATGTTCGTTGTAAAATGACGAATTGTTACATTATCACTTTGAAATGTTCATGATATGATCATCTTAACTTACTTGAGGAATACCTGAAACAGACATCTGGATACATTATAGTTTTCAATTTATTTAACTGTAAATTTCATTTCGGGCCTAAAAGACCCGTTTGGTTGGATAAGGATTAAAGGTTGTTTTTATATGTAGACAATTATTATCGCATCCATATAAAAAGAGAAAATAGATTATGTAAACCATCTAATATGAAGGTATTAGAAAGTGAACACCATTTGTTGCTTGTGTGACCATTATATGATAAGTTACGTAGAAAATACCCTAAAGAATTATATTATATCCATCCTTCTACAGATACACTTTCATCTTTATTAAACTGTAGAAATCAGGATGTTATAATAAGTTACCGTGTGTCCGCGAGTTTGATATGGAGAGTTCTTATGTGTCCGAGTTAAATATCAAACGAGAACGAAGTTCACTGCCGATCTCAACACAATCGGTAGTGAAAGAATGAGATAGTCAAAATGGCGGCCGATCATGTCGGTGTAACTTTTTTATTTGTGGACTTCATACCCTTGCCTTCAGCATAAAAAAACGCTATTCTAGTACCGTGCAACAGTTCTAGACTGAAAGCAAGGAGTTGTACAAATTAATCACAAAAGTAGCTGAAACGGGCATTTCTCATATCAGTTCACCGGTCACGTGACCTTGCATACACATTCCACCTTAGAGACATTCATACTATTTTCACCCTTCAGTCACTACAGGAGAACTTGAGCCTACAGTGTATGATTTGAGGGAATGGACTGCCGTAATTCAGATCAAGATAATTTAATTGTATTAGGTCGGAACGATTGATCATGTATATGCTGTTTGCATAACTTGTTTGCATTTTTTTTTCGCTGATTATGGTCAATTTTTTCAGAGACAGATTTATAAAATGTGAGAGCATTATTTATCTTGTAAAAGTTTATAAGTTTGATAACATGTCGTTTTTCTTTCAATGGTTTTAAACTATGTTTTAATTATCCATTCAATTTGCGCTGATAAACGTCTGTTACTATTAAAACTATATTTTTTTATGATATCATAATGCACCGGGAATAATTGCATAATGGTTTAAATATGTTCAATTATTTATTGATAATGATAATTTATTATTTAATTCGGTAACAAAGGAAAATTTGTTCTAAGAATTGGAAACTCCACACATCATGGCATGCACGACTGCCTTAACTAGCTTTATAATAGTATTTTCAGTAGGGGTGACTATTGACCAAAAGAAACTATTGCGATAGCGATAGTCTATTGCTACTTACTATTGCGATAGCGATAGACTATTGTGACTCATTATTGCAATAACTATTGCGATAGGTTTTTTTTGTACAAATACGCAATAATCTGCTAGATTTATTAGAGTTTTAGAAGAAATGTTTAATTAATGTAAGAACTATGGAACCAAAATCAGTAAAGAACTCGTAAATGAAAAGAGTTTTTGTTATTTGCTATTTCCTATCTCCAGTTCTTCTATTTTGACATTCTAAAATGAAAAATCTTGAATTAAATGCAGTGAGGCTTGTGTGAATTATTCGTAATTAAGGGAACTTTAATAGTTTCGATAGTATCGATAGTTAACCTTACTATTACGATAGCGATAGTGTTTTTGTATATACTATCGATATAGTACTATTGCCAAGTCATCTATTGCGATGCATCGATAGTTCGATGTATTGTTACACCCCTAATTTTCAGTACACTTCAACACCATTTATTGCGTTTGACTTGACATGAATGTATGTTACAAAATCAATTCTCAGCATTGCCATTGTCATCATTATCATCGTCGTCATCATCAGGAATATCAGAATCATTATCATCATCAGCAGCAGTAATATAAAACACCCACCGTTTATGAGTTATGGGTTTTTTAGTTGTGGGACCATCTCTCATATAGAATATAATAAAAGTAATTGTGTATACATTGTTTTGAATGCCCTCCATAACCACTGTGTATCATCGTACACCGGAAGTAGAGAGGTGTACATTGGTGGTATGTTTGTAAAGGGGAGTAGAAAACCAAACATACCGTGTATAACAGCTGATTTCGCCTATTTCTCTTTAAGTTTAGTACTATATATTTTGAACTTAGTGCGACCTATTACAGAAACACTACAGAACTACTAATCCGATTTTGTTAAAATTTTGCAAAAATATTCTACGTCAGGGTCTTCTCATGCAACGTCAAACAACAATTCCTCTTCGAATTTCTGTATTTTAACGGATATTTCTGTATATTGAAATATTTCATGAAATATAACTTATTGAAAAACTATTGATCGCATTCTCTTAAAATGTTGAGAATATGTTCTACATTACTTTGAGGGATAGTGTCAAGTGTAAACCACCAAAACAGCATACAATTCTATTGAGAGTCGTGATTAAGCTGAAAATCAAATCATAATAATACATTTAAGAAGACATATTTCGGTTTAAAGTGTATTGTAAGGTGAATCACAAAGAACAAGCCGAAATCAGTTTCTATTATAAAGGGACCACTTGGTCGTATAAAGCACGTGTGTTTATTTCATCTAAACAAACGATATGAATCAATCAATAATATAATTCGTATACATGTACAACTTTATTTGTATTGTTCCCGATATATATAAACCAGATTTACAATCGCATAGTGGTAATTATGTTGGGTTATTGACGTTTAAATGCTGGCTAGTATAAACAAACTACTACAGAATTATGTACATGTACCAGTCTGATTAAAATCGACTTTGTTCCGAGGTATAAAATTTGCAAACTTATGCATCTACTGGATAAGAACAGGTTCTGTAGATTCCTCTCCATAAGGTCTGAGAACACCCCGTATAGGTGAATGATCCGAACCAGTTTAGCACAGCCTAATCCCAGTCAAATAGCTGACCAATCACAACGTAGTTTTTAAACGGTCACTGTTTTGAAAGCATTCGGAACAGACCAAAGGAGAGCTGTTTGGAGTTATCTGCCCCTAGCTTCTCGCACCGAAAGCATTTGTTGGGCGTCCTTTGATTGGCTACTTGAATTGCGCTCGAACACGCGAGCTCGAGTCTACGGGCTGCTATCAGACGGTTTGGCGTGGAACATACGACTGATATGAGTTCGTATCCCGGTAGATGCACTATTTTGCAATTTTTATTCCACGGAAAACCGTCGATTTTAATCAGACTGGTACATGTACCTGCCAAGTGGCGGTCACTGAGAACGTTGTGACGCTACAAACAGCAATAACCCATGCTCAAAGATGCGACCGTAAAATATCTGCTGGACCAACAGCTCGACAGCTTCAAAATAAAGTGATATGCAGCATAAAACAGTTGCTCCGACCATGTGGCACCTTTTTTGTAACTTTTAATATCAATGTTTTTCGGGATTTTATAGAAGCAAGACAATTGGAAACTTTGAAATTAAAGAAGAGATGTTAATGAACTGTTATTGCACAAGCATCACAAAAAATGAAAATTTCACATTTAATGCCCAAAAAATCTTTCAGAGCCTATATCTCCTAAACCAGAAACGACCATGTGGTCCCTTTTCCGGTAGCCTTCCCTCTATTTCTGATATTATTCTATTTGACTCAGCCGCCACTCAATCTTCTCCGATCACGATTTCTCGTTCAGGGTGTGTATTAATGACATCATGGTTGATAATATCATAAAATTATATCCTCCTTGTCACGGTTCTTATTTTTTTTATATATACTTAATATATTTGCCACCAATTTGAAACCAAGTAATGAATGATTCAGATGATATAAATGATTTTACATTATTCCGTATGTTTGGCAAAAAATACTACCAACGGTACACACAAAATCTACAAACTGTACACAAAGGAAAATCCACACCGATGTTTTACAGACGGAAATAACAAACTTGAATAGCATATTGTTAGCATGCACAATGTCATAGGTAAACTTGATGCTTAGTTAAGGCATTTCTCATGTAAGTGAATCAGAATGTAACATATGTATTCATTAAATGATTACAATATGTGAACACAAGCCACGCAAAATAAAACAACCTACTTGTAATGTTGTTCTTTATGTATACGTACAATGTAAAAATTCAAGGAAAACTTGCTTATGGTAATTATCTGTCCTTGGTGTTATTTCCAAATAAAACTTAAAATGTACCCATTTTACTACTCTATCATCGCTGTACACCTCTCTACACCCAGTGTACGATGATACACAGTGATACGAGTTTGTCTTTGTCTAGTGTATCATCAATTGCTTCTGCAGAGTAATTGTTCCTCTCATCCTTCTTCTGTTTCTCTTCCTTGAAATCAGTGCCGTGTTCAAGCTATTACTTTGAAACCTATCTTGAACGCGATTGCTCAAAGTAGCGCTACGTAGCAAGGCGAGCAAACTTTGAGGAATTTGCACTGTGTCGTTCAAGAGAGAAGAAGCGCTCATTGAGCGCTACATTGAGCGCTACATTGAGCAATTTAAGCGCTCGCTGCTATTGAACGGGGCGCTGCATTTATTTCACGTGCACGTTTAAACATGAGTATACACTCTTCGAGATAGGCTTGTTCCTTTCTCCGAAACCATTTGGCAAAACATGCCATGTCATCTTATTCATCAGTATTTTTCACTGTGGGGCATTCCTTGTCATACAGATGACTTTGAATGTTATGAGTATTGCTAAACACTTGCCCACAGTAGTCAAAAGGCAGAGATTTATTCATGGGTAAAATAAGTAGTCTTGATCTAAATCTATGGGGATGCCTTGAATAAACTCTACCGGAGGATACACCGATTGTAGTATATCATCATAGAGAGGCTGCCAGCGACGATAAAGCCATACGATGCGTTGAGGCCAAGGTTTAATTTTAAGACTTTCTGAAATGTGTCGAACAAGATATTCTGATAGAGACACTATACAAGATCAATCAACTCTAATTTTGAACGAATATATCTTGTATCATCTATGAATGAATGAATGAATGAATGATATGAATGAATGAATGATAATTAATTTCTATAGCGCCTGTCTTCCAGATAAATAATGACTGCTCAGCGGCGCTTGTTGAAGTGGGCGGAGAAAAGATATGTCTTGAGATGGCTTAGAAAAGAGTCTTTAGTAGGGCAGTTTCTGATATCGAGGGGAAGAGTGTTCCAGAGTCTTGGGGCAGCATAGCATAACGCCATTTCACCCATCTTAGTTTTGGTTCTAGGAACTTGTAGGAGGTTTTCATCAGCTGATCTGAGTGCTCTTGTTGGTTGGTAGGGCTGCAGCATGTCCCTGATGTAGGCTGGGGAGTTCTCATCGTGCAGTGCAGAGTATGTGATGGAAAGAGTCTTGAAAGAGATGCTGATGGGTAGCCAGTGTAGAGACTTTAGGACAGGGGTGATGTGGTCAGTCCTCTTGGAGCCAGTCAGCATCCTCGCAGCACTGTTCTGCACTCGTTGCAAAAGGTTGATATTTGATGTAGTGGTACCATTTAGGAGGGCATTTCCGTAGTCAAGACGGGAAGTGACACAGGCTTGAATAACTGTCCCCAGACTGCCATTGTCAAGGTACTTCTTGATCTTACTGATCTTGAAAAGTTCAAAGAAGACAGATCTGCATGTTGACTTGACGTGGTATTTCATAGTCATGTTTCTGTCAAACCTCACACCCAGATTTCTCACGTCATTGCTAGGCTTGATCTGATTGTCACCAATCTCAAGATTTATATCAGGAACTTTCGACTGTAATTTTGCAGAGCTAATGGTCATGAATTCTGTTTTTGAACTGTTGAATTTCAGTGAATTTGCTGTCATCCAATGTTCAATATCGCTGATGCATTGTTCAAGATGTAACTTGGAAGCAACTGTTTTGGTAGGTTTAGTTCCAATATACAATTGGTTGTCATCTGCATAACCATGGAAGTTGATATTGTGCTGTCGGATGATGTTTCCTATAGGCAGGGTGTAAATGTTGAAAAGCAGAGGACCCAGGACAGAACCTTGTGGGACACCGCAATGCAGTGCACATTCTTGTGATCTGGATCCATCAACTTGTACTTGTAGAAATCTGCCAGTAAGGTATGATCTGAACCATTCCAATGCAGAGCCGCAAATACCAACTGTTTGTTCCAATCTCTGAAGCAATATGTCATGGTCCACAGTATCGAAAGCTGCAGAAAGGTCCAACAGAACTAGGAGAACTGTTTCTTGATTGTCCAGTGAGTTCATGATGTCATTTTGGACTCGTAATAGTGCAGTCTCGGTGCTGTGTTTCCGACTGGAATCCTTCTCCAATGCTGTTATGATCCAGATGCTCTTTGAGACGGATGGATACGATTCTCTCCAAAACTTTTGTTAGAAATGGGAGATTTGATACTGGGCGAAAGTTCTGTAGCAATGTTTCATCTAATGTCACTCTTTTTAGAAGAGGAGTCACAAGTGCTCTTTTGAAGGATGTAGGAACAGTTCCTGAATCTAAAGAACAATTCATGATGTCAGCGATAGGACCAACTAGGGGCTCTCTACAGTTCTTCAGGACAGATGTTGTTGGCAACACATCCAAGGCGCAGATTTTACTTGCAGCGTTCCTTACAAGAGTGTCGATTTCTGTGACTGTAACAGGGCGGAAGAATCTACACTTCTTTAAAGAAGTAGGGGAACACCTGATTATGTGTGTATGTTTGCAGATTGGCGAAGTGCAGCGTCCAACCATCAGACTATACCTACCATGGACAATTTCGGTACGGGATGCTGCGAACATTCACAGAAACAGAACAATGGCCAATGATGAACATATTGGTTGCGTTTGACGAATAAAAAAATCCAGATTTTGCCTAAGATGTGTGTTTCTGGAGATCATTACCTCTTGTCGTAACAAGAAAAGTAAGATGAACGCAAGCATAATAACTGATAAATCGAGTGTAAATGTGTAGGGCATAAACAGAGTCTATAGTATAATACTACTTGAACTTGCTGATAAGAATAATATCAAAAGGCTTTTTCCAAATTGTGTTTTTATTTCAGCTACTCAAAGTAGAATGGCATAGAATGCTATACGATTACAGTGTTTTTCATATGTCAGTACTTATTAAACAAATTATCTACATTTAGAACTTTAAGATAACACATAAAATATTGAAGTTCGTCACAGTCGTTGTGATGTCAAGTTTGATATTTCAATGGACATTTGCGATCAAGATATTATGGATGTTTAAAAAAAACATAGTGCGATGGCTTGAAAAACTTGATAAAATTATTTTCTTGGGCACACGATACAACATAACTTGATACATAAAGCGTTTATTGTAAAGTCGTTTACATAAATATATCTTTCAAATTGACCTGTTTAACTAAGGGTGGTCATATTCTTAATTGTAACCTAAGCGCACTTGGCATTGTAAAAAGAAATGGACATAACGTAATGATCCACCAAACACTCTTCAGTAAAACACCCAGAGGGATGTAATCGCTTACCTGTTATACCACACTCACTACACTTGAAAGATGCATTTAGTGTAAACCCCTGAGTGATGTAATACCAGTATTATTATCCAACACTCACTACACTTACAAGCTATTCAGTATATAGCCCCTGAGTGATGTAATACCTCAACTGGTATATAACACTCACTACACTTACAAGATCTATTCGGTATATAGCCCCTGAGTGATGTAATACCTCAACTGGTATATAACACTCATTACACTTACAAGATCTATTCAGTATATAGCCCCTGAGTGATGTAATACCTCAACTGGTATATTACACTCACTACACTTACAAGATCTATTCAGTATATAGCCCCTGAGTGACGTAACAGCTCAACTGGTATATAACACTCACTACACTTACAAAATCTATTCGGTATAAAGCCCCTGAGTGATGTAATACCTCAAATAATCTACCCCTTACACTACATTTGTAGGCACACACTTTATGAGTTCCCACGTGTTTATCACCAAACACACACCTCAGTCTTGAGGTCCATCTCCTCTGTGAGTTGCCATGTGTTGTTTCACGTGTCCCGATGTAATGAAGTATTTATCACACTGACTACACTTGAAGGGTCTCTCTCCAGTGTGGCTTCTCATGTGCGTCCTGAGATGATGTGGTAGTTTAAACCGTTTACCGCATTCACTACACCCGTGAGGCTGCTCTTCAGTATGGGATACCATGTGTGTCGTCAACCCATTTTGTGCTGAAAATAATTTCCCACACTGACTACACATGTAAGGTTTCTCCCCAGTGTGAGTTCTCATGTGGACCTGTAGGGCAGTTTTCTTTAAGAAACTAAGTCCACATTCTTCACATTTATGTGGTTTCTCCTCGGTGTGAGTTCTCATATGGGTATGGAGACTTCTTGATGAGGGAAACTTTTCATCACATATTAGACACTTGTTAGTCCCCGCAACCGTGTGTACTTTCATGTGTTTTTTAATTTCAATTGCTGTTTTAAATATTTCCCCACACACATTACACTTGTACGGTTTCTCTCCTCTATGAATGGTCATGTGTCTTTGCATGCTAGATGAGCATTTAAATGTTTGACCACATACATCACACATGTACGGTGTCTCTCCAGTGTGACCTCTCATGTGTATCGTTAGCTCACCTGACATTATATACGTTTTGCCACACACATTGCACTTGTGAGGTTTTTCTCCAGTATGTATTCTCATATGTTGAGTAAGCGCACCCGATAATGTGTTGTCACACACAGAACACTTATAGGGTCTCTCTCCAGTATGAATTCTCATGTGTGCCCTGAGATAGCTTGATTCATTAAATGTTTTGTCTCACACTATACACCTGTAAGTTTTCACACCAGAGCAACATGTTCTATGTCTCTTAAGAGAAAGTAACTTTTTAAATGACTTGTCACAAACGTTACACCTGTAGGCTCTCTCTCCAGTATGAATTTTCATGTGTGACTTAAACCCGCAAGACGTTTTAAATGTTTTACCACACTCATTACACTTAAGATCTTCTTTATTATGAAGTATCCTGTGTTTCCTAAGTTGATTTGAATTTAAACATATCGTCTCACACACATTACATTTGTAAGGATGCTCTCCAGTATGAAGTCTCATGTGTAGCTTATGCTCACAGGGTGTTCTAGATGTTTTGTCACATACCACACACTTTTTAGGTTTCTCACCAGTGTATATTCTAGTGTGTCTCTCAAAGCCTGCCAAGTCTATAAAGGTCTTGTCACACGCTACACATTTGTATGGTTTCTCACCAGTATGAATTCTCATATGTCTCTTAAGTACACACGGCCGTTTAAATGTTTTCTCACATACCATACACTTGTGAAGTCTTTTTCCAGCATGAATTCTCTTATGCATCAAAAGTCTATATGAATTTAGAAATACCTTTTCACACATATTACACTAATGAGGTCTCTCTCCTGTGTGGATTCTTGTGTGGTCCTTCAGGCTACCTAATGATATACATGTCTTATCACACACATTACACTTGTAAGGTCTCTCTCCTGTGTGGATTCTCGTGTGGTCCCTCAGGCTACAGAATGTTATAAATGTCTTGTCACACACATTACACTTGTATGGTCTCTCTCCAGTATGAACCATCGTGTGTATCCTGAGCAGACTTTCATATTTATATGTCTTGTCACAAACACTACACTTATAACATATCTCTCCAGTGTGTATTCTCCTGTGTACTCTTAGTGCACCTGAATGTGTAAATGTCTTGCCACACACACTACACCTGTTAGGCCTCCCTCCAGTGTGAACCTTCATGTGTTTTTTAAGTTGATCCAACTGTGAAAATGTGTTCTCACACAGATTACACTTGAAAGGTTTCTCTACTTTATGAATGATATTGTGTATCTTAAGCTGACGTTCATATACAAATGTTTTGTCACACTCGCTGCACGAATGAAGTCCCTCTTCATCATGAACACTCATATTTGACTTCGCTTCCTTTTGATGTGTAAGTTCGAATTCTTCAATGCTCACTACACTTATAAGTTCCCTCGCGGTTTCTGTCATCATGGAACCTCAATGGCAGGTCACTTTAAGTGTGTAATATTGTCTTACTTTAAATGACGTCCTCACTTCTGATGACCTCAATTATATTTCAGATAAAGGTTTATCAACCTCCTTGAATTTCACCATTTCATACCCTGCCTTGTCTGTGATGGATCATCCATCCGATACTTTGGTGACACCTGAAGGGAAAATTTATAAAAGTTATTATCATATACCTCCCAATAATCATTAAAAATCCATTTAACCTGTGCTGCTACGTCGCACTTTATCAACACTGCAGTTGAGCACCCGAATAATAAATAATCTCTATTAATATGATCATGACTTTTTACATTGTATTTCCACCATGGAGCTACAACTCTTAAAATTGGTAAAAATCGGTTTTGTGAAAATGTTGAACATTGCAGTTCCTGGTAACTGCAACTACATGACAATATTAATATATATGGTTTAAACATATTTTTATTTCGATGAAAATGAAATCGGGATTGGCAAACAAGCATACACTGATTATGTGAATGCCGCTCCCGAACATATAAGCCATTATATAAAACGTTACCTTCACATGAACAGAATACAATATATTTATATAAATCATCATATAGAACACTTGGCTTAATTAAAATGACGACTTATAATATATATCTGCATTTCATATAAGATGGTCTTCAAATCTGCTTGAACATAATGACAACGTAACACTGTGTCAGATAATATACTGAGTGTTTATTTGAAGAAACATCCATATTTTACCCCAAAAATCCATATATACAGCTGCACTCTTAGAGACTATCCACCTTTTTGTGTAACTTAGTGCAAATCATGTGATTTGACGTTCATTGTAATGTCAATAAAGAAACATTGATAATGAATCATCCATCCTATACCCATGTGTTAAGTAATCATTCCTAATCGTACCCTGTGATCGTCACGTCAGTGCTGCACTTTTATTTTAAGTGTACACAATGACACAGACAGGAGGATCCATTTTTGAAAATTAAAATTTCATTAATTTTCGAATAAAAGTGTTCATGTTGATTAAATGAGAATATGAATACATTGAATGGCTACTTTACAGAAGAAAATAAAAACTGTAGTTTTGAAAAGATTGACCCCTGCCAAAACTGTAACTGTTTACTATGAGGTTTAACATTAGATAGTGTTATGGTACATTCAACTGTCTTCTTATTATGCGAACATGCGAACATGTAAACATGCTAAATGATTGTATTCGCGTTGATACGATGCTTCAAAGACTTCCTACATTATATTTGCACTAAATCACACACATATGCGAACAAACCTCCGGGTTTCATCTTTACATCAAGCATCGGTAAGGTCCGTTCACACTGTACCGAATTTGACAATAGATGGAAACAAGAATTTGAAAATGTTCAAATTCGTAAAGGATCGTAAGCAATCAAGCCATTCGTAAACGCATCTAAACGCATTCGTTTGGACATTGGCGGAGTTCTTCTCTGTTCGGCAGCAACATCAGGATAGTTATCATGTTAGTTTCGTGGTGCATCCTTTCCTCATCGTGCCCTCCGGATGCCTATCGAGATATATGTCTATCTAATGATTCCTATCATCATCGTATTTGCCTTCGTATGTCCATCGGGACCAAAGCACAGTTTTCACATGCGAAGGCCATACGAAAGTAACACGAAGTCAAAAGAAGGCAACGCGACTGCGATTATACCTTGCAAGAATAGACATGGTGATTGCACGATGTCGTAATGACTAGTGACGAGGACATTTATTACATTAAAAGTTTTATGTCAATATGAGACATGTAATGATATATAGATTACATATTATAACCTATGTAATATATGTAGCAATACCTCAGTATTTATCGCAAAAAGTACGAAATAAATAATACCTTTTATTTACCTTGAAGGCATACATGCATCTGGGCATCTGTATTAAAAAAAACTCCTTACACACATGTATATAAACATGCAATGTACTACAACATGGAATGTATTCATATATATATATATATATATATATATATATATATATATATATATATATATATATATATATATATGAGTTGCATCTAACGTGGAATAAGGTTATACGTGGAAAAGAGTAAACATCGGATGGTTTTGACTGTATCAACTATATTTAATACCATACGATGTGCTCATCAAGTATGTATACTTGGAGAGACCAATACACCGGTCGAAATGAGATCTGTTTGTTTGTTATATGTCTCGGGGACATTCACCGTTCTTCGTACCAACCAAGTTTGAGCTTCAAACAATATCTACAGGACCAATAGATAGTGGCACGTCCTATTTTACTTAACCGGAAGTGAGCAGTCGTCAATTACCTTTTTCCAGAGTAGTTGAGTATCGAAACTGGTCAGTTTAAATCTTTACTATTGAGTGATGTTAACAACATCAACTTGTTGCGTTCAACTTGCTATCGCTCACAATCACAACATCTTACATAAGATGTGTTATCTTTCCTTACAGTAAAATACTCGTTTCTGATTGGCTAATGGCATTTACGTTTTTTCTTATGTACCCCGTCAGTCTCACGGTGTACAAATTTCATGTATCCCGCTGTCATAGTAACAGCTCCTAGCTACAAGTAGCTGTCGCATTATAGTGAGGGGACGTTATAAAATGACGCACGCGGTGTACGGAATTTTGAACAGTTCGATCAGCTGTTTGCGAGTGTATTCATTACAAACTTAGTTTCGCCCTATTTGCTGCTTGGTTTGGAAACAAATCTTATTTTGCATTGCTTGCACACTCAATTAAACTAATATTAACTCATGTTAATGCATTTAAAAGATTTTAGTAATAAGTCATATGACTTTTAACATTTCAGTCGAGACCGATGACGCCATTTTGTTTACGTTTAGGGTCAGTGTCATTCACGCTATATCAGCTGATCAGTCACTCGCAGTCAAAACGCAATAGATAACTATAATAGTACTAATTTTATTGACATGATGGAAAGATAAATACGTTGTAGACTTCTCCCTCGGGTAATACGGTCTCATGTACCATCTTTGTACCAGTGACATCCCTCGCCTGAAGGCTCGGGAGACACTGGTACAAAGATGGTACATGAGACCGTATTACCCTCGTGAGAAGCATACAACTTATAATATATCATTTAGATTTGAAACATTTAGGAACACGTCAATCATTGTGCAGGAAGAAAAGCCGCGAAAATATTATTTTCTTAAAGGATAGATGAAATGCATTTTTCTCAAGAATGACAGATGATTACCTCTATGTATATTGTATATCGGAATCAATTGAGCATAAAATCGAGACAATATACACTTGCAATTGAAAACTAAGACGATTTTAATTCACCCATTTTAACACTACCGCAATTTGTTCGGCAAATCCTTTTGAAAAAGCTCACTGAGGCGTGAATGTGATAAGCGACAGGCGGGGCGGCTCGATAGCTCCTCCGCCGGTGTCTCGTTAATTAATTAATGATGATTATCACTGCCGCTAAATGAATTTATGAGGTGTATTACATCGCCAAAAAGACATGTTTATGTAATAATTGTGTAATTGTCATCTGCGGAATTACCTAGTTGGATATCTAAACATTCGATATATGGGAAATTTAAGTTGGTTTATTGAAGGTTTCTTTGTGAAATTAACAATCAAAATGTTGCGAAATTACGTTGAATTGTGACTATCGCCGAAAATCAAATTCCTCCACATACGTCACAGAAGTCATCCCTTCACGGGTCACACCCCCGCAGACTTTCATTGTGGTCGCCGGGGCTAAATCAGGCGGTTTTTTAAAAAGCCGTATATAAGTAATTTATGGACCGATTTCAGAAATTTAAAATCGAGCAATTGTCAAATTGACATCCCATTTTAATGAATCCGATTTGGACCATATGTCATTTCATCTATCCTTTAACCTAAATACATTTAGATTGACTGTAATATATTATGGTTACTTATAACCCTATAAAAAAAACTGTTGATCAAAATTGTTACTTTTTAATTGTCTATATGATTGAAACTAATATTTCATGATGTTTGAAGTCGAATGGAAAAATGTAGGACTTGGGTTAAAATATACCGTTCACAGAATGACCGAAACTGAGAAATTGGCAAAATTAAACACGGTTGACAATTATGATAGTTACTTCTGTTCGGGAGACATACAAACTGCCCATGTGGTTGAAAATAAACTCAAAGTGTAACTGATGTGATAATGGTTTGCAGTAAGCAGAAAACGCTCTGTGCGGCTAACTGTACACATCTTTCCGTCACGGAGTTATTGAGCAAGAATGTTATATTTGTTTCCGTTACATAAATACCTGTCAAAATAACTTAAAGATTAAAAAAAAAACAAATCCAACTTAAATATGTTTCACAACACCATGTTAATCTGAACAACATTTCAAGGAGTAACAATGACTCAAAGGACATTGAATATCAAGCATTCAAACGTGGATTGTTCTCTTATTTCAATTGTTCTGATTTTCTTCAGTATTTATTCAACTTCTGAGATTCACAGTATGTCAACATATCTGTAAGATCGACGCACTACTCTTCTCTTCATTACATCATTCAATATATTCAACAGAACTTGTCAGGTTCAACTTGAAATTTATTCCTTTCTTTGTAATATGTAGTACTATCAGATTTTCTGCAACACATTAGAATACAATGTCTTATAAAGTGACTAGCAAAACTAGTAGAGAACAAGTATAGTTGCTATTATGAAACATAATCTGGAAAATGTACTTACTTGAAAAATGTTCTTACATGTTTATTACTTTGTAATAACTTATTTTGCATGAGAAAAAGTTAGTCACAGTCTTTGTGATGTCAAGTTTGATTTTTTAATGGACATTTGCGATCAAGATATTATGGATGTTTAAAAAAAACATAGTGCGATGGCTTGAAAAACTTGATATAATTATTTTCTTGGGCACACGATACAACATAACTTGATACATAAAGCGTTTATTGTTTTTTTATAAAGTCGTTTACATAAATATATATTTCAAATTGACCTTTTTAACTAAGGGTGGTCATATTCTTAATTGTAACCTAAGCGCACTTGGCATTGTAAAATAAATGGACATAACGTAATGATCCACCAAACACTCTTCAGTATAACCCCCAGAGGGATGTAATCGCTTACCTGTTATACCACACTCACTACACTTGAAAGATGTATTTAGTGGAAACCCCTGAGTGATGTAATACCAGTATCATTATCCAACACTCCCTACTCTTACAAGATCTATTCGGTTTATAGCCCCTGAGTGATGTAATACCTCAACTGGTATATAACACTCACTACACTTACAAGATCTATTCGGTATAAAGCCCCTGAGTGATGTAACAGCTCAACTGGTATATAACACTCACTACACTTACAAAATCTATTCGGTATAAAGCCCCTGAGTGATGTAATACCTCAAATAATCTACCCCTTACACTACATTTGTAGGCACACACTTTATGAGTTCCCACGTGTTTATCACCAAACACACACCTCAGTCTTGAGGTCCATCTCCTCTGTGAGTTGCCATGTGTTGTTTCACGTGTCCCGATGTAATGAAGTATTTATCACACTGACTACACTTGAAGGGTCTCTCTCCAGTGTGGCTTCTCATGTGCGTCCTGAGATGATGTGGTAGTTTAAACCGTTTACCGCATTCACTACACCCGTGAGGCTTCTCTTCTGTATGGGATGCCATGTGTGTCGTCAACCCATTTTGTGCTGAAAATAATTTCCCACACTGACTACACATGTAAGGTTTCTCCCCAGTGTGAGTTCTCATGTGGACCTGTAGGGCAGTTTTCTTTAAGAAACTAACTCCACATTCTTCACATTTATGTGGTTTCTCCTCGGTGTGAGTTCTCATATGGGTATGGAGACTTCTTAATGAGGGAAACTTTTCATCACATATAAGACACTTGTTAGTCCCCGCAACCGTGTGTACTTTCATGTGTTTTTTAATTTCAATTGCTGTTTTAAATATTTCCCCACACACATTACACCTGTACGGTTTCTCTCCGTTATGAACGGTCATGTGTCTTTGCATGTTATATAAGCTTTTAAATGTTTGACCACATACATCACACATGTACGGTCTCTCTCCAGTATGACCTCTCATGTGTATCGTGAGGTGACCTGACATATACGTTTTGCCACACACATTGCACTTGTGAGGTTTTTTTCCCGTATGTATTCTCATATGTTGAGTAAGCACACCCGATATTGTAAATGTTTTGTCACTCACAGAACACTTGTAGGGTCTCTCTCCAGTATGAATTCTCATGTGAGCCCTGAGATAGTATGATTCATTAAATGTTTTGTCACACAATATACACCTGTAAGATTTCACACCAGAGCAACATGGTTTATGTCTCTTAAGATAAAGTAACTTTTTAAATGACTTGTCACAAACATCACACCTGTAGGCTCTCTCTCCAGTATGAATTTTCATGTGTGACTTAAACCCACAAGACGTATTAAATGTTTCACCACACTCATTGCACGTTAGATCTTCTTTATTATGAAGTATCCTGTGTCTCCTAAGTTGATTTGAACTTAAACATATCGTCTCACACACATTACATCTGTAAGGATGCTCTCCAGTATGAAGTCTCATGTGTAGCTTATGCTCACAGGGTGTTCTAGATGTTTTGTCACATACCACACACTTTTTAGGTTTCTCACAAGTGTATATTCTAGTGTGTCTCTTAAAGACTGCCAAGTCTATAAAGGTCTTGTCACAAGCTACACATGTGTATGGTCTCTCACCAGTATGAATTTTCATATGTCTCTTAAGTACACACGGCCGTTTAAATGTATTCTCACATACCATACACTTGTGAAGTCTTTTTCCAGCATGAATTCTCTTATGCATCAAAAGTCTATATGAATTTAGAAATACCTTTTCACACATATTACACTCATGAGGTCTCTCTCCTGTGTGGATTCTTGTGTGGTCCTTCAGGCTACCTAATGATATACATGTCTTATCACACACATTACACTTGTAAGGTCTCTCTCCTGTGTGGATTCTCGTGTGGTCCCTCAGGCTACAGAATGTTGTAAATGTCTTGTCACACACATTACACCTGTATGGTCTCTCTCCAGTATGAACCATCGTGTGCATCCTGAGCAGACTTTCATATTTATATGTCTTGTCACAAACACTACACTTATAACATATCTCTCCAGTGTGTATTCTCCTGTGTACTCTTAGTGCACCTGAATGTGTAAATGTCTTGCCACACACACTACACCTGTTAGGCCTCCCTCCAGTGTGAACCTTCATGTGTTTTTTAAGTTGATCCAACTGTGAAAATGTGTTCTCACACAGATTACACTTGAAAGGTTTCTCTACTTTATGAATGATATTGTGTATCTTAAGCTGACGTTCATATACAAATGTTTTGTAACACTCGCTGCACGAATGAAGTCCCTCTTCATCATGAACACTCATATTTGACTTCGCTTCCTTTTGATGTGTAAGTTCGAATTCTTCAATGCTCACTACACTTATAAGTTCCCTCGCGGTTTCTGTCATCATGGAACCTCAATGGCAGGTCACTTTAAGTGTGTAATATTGTCTTACTTTAAATGACGTCCTCACTTCTGATGACCTCAATTATATTTCAGATAAAGGTTTATCAACCTCCTTGAATTTCACCATTTCATACCCTGCCTTGTCTGTGATGGATCATCCATCCGATACTTTGGTGACACCTGAAGGGAAAATTTATAAAAGTTATTATCATATACCTCCCAATAATCATTTAAAATCCATTTAACCTGTGCTGCTACGTCGCACTTTATCAACACTGCAGTGGAGCAACCGAATAATAAATAATCTCTATTAATATGATCATGACTTTTTACATTGTATTTGCACCATGGAGCTACAACTCTTAAAATTGGTAAAAATCGGTTTTGTGAAAATGTTGAACATTTCAGTTCCTGGTAACTGCAACTACATGACAATATTTATATATATGGTTTAAACATATCTTCATTTCGATGAAAATGAAATCGGGATTGGCAAACAAGCATACACTGATTATGTGAATGCCGCTCCCGAACATATAAGCCATTATATAAAACGTTACCTTCACATGAACAGAATACAATATATTTATATAAATCACCATATAGAACACTTGGCTTAATTAAAACGACGACTTATAATATATATCTGCATTTCATATAAGATGGTCTTTAATCTGCTTGAACATAATGACAACGTAACACTGTGTCATATAATATACTGAGTGTTTATTTGAAGAAACATCCACATTTTACCCCAAAAATTCATATATACAGCTGCACTCTTAGAGACTATCCACCTTTTTGTGTAACTTAGTGCAAATCATGTGATTTGACGTTCATTGTTATGTCAATAAACAAACATTGATAATGAATCATCCATCCTATACCCATGTGTTAAGTAATCATTCCTAATCGTACCAGGTTTTTGGCACGTCAGTGATGCGCTTTTATTTTAATTGTACACAATGACACAGACAGGAGGATCCAATTTTGAAAATTAAACTTTCATTAATTTTCGAATAAAAGTGTTCATGTTGATTAAATGAGAATATGAATACATTGAATGGCTACTTTACAGAAGAAAATAAAAACTGTAGTTTTGAAAAGATTGACCCCTGCCAAAACTGTAACTGTTTACTATGAGGTTTAACATTAGATAGTGTTATGGTACATTCAACTGTCTTCTTATTATGCGAACATGCGAACATGTAAACATGCTAAATGATTGTATTTGCGTTGATACGATGCTTCAAAGACTTCCTACATTATATTTGCACTAAATCACACACACATGCGAACAAACCTGCGGGTTTCATCTTTACATCAAGCATCGGTAAGGTCCGTTCACACTGTACCGAATTTGACAATAGATGGAAACACGAATTTGAAAATGTTCAAATTCGTAAAGGATCGTAAGCAATCAAGCCATTCGTAAACGCATCTTAAGCATTCGTTTGGACATTGGCGGAGTTCTTCTCTGTTCGGCAGCAACATCGGGAGAGTTACCATGTTAGTTTCGGGGTGCATTCTTCTCCTCATCGTGCCCTTCAGATGCCTATCGAGATATATGCCTATATTATGATTCCTATCATCATCGTATTTGCCTTCGTATGTCCATCGGGACCATAGGACAATTTTCACATGCGAAGGCCATACGAAAGTAACACAAAGTCGAAAGAAGGCAACGCGACTGCGATCATACCTTGCGAGGATAGACATAGTGATTGCACGATGTCATAATGACTAGGTGACGAGGACATTTACTACATTAAAAGTTTTATGTCAATATGAGACATGTAATGATATATAGATTACATGTTATAACCTATGTAATATATGTAGCAATACCTCAGTATTTATCGCAAAAAGTACGAAATAAATAATACCTTTTATTTACCTTGAAGGTATACATGCATCTGGGCATCTGTATTAAAAAAACTCCTTACACACATTTATATAAACATGCAATGTACTACAACATGGAATGTATTCATATATATATATATATATATATATATATATATATATATATGCACTGTCAAAACCATCCGATGTTTACTCTTTTCCACGTATAACCTTATTCCACGTTAGATGCAACTATATATATATATATATATATATATATATATATATATATATATAGTTGCATCTAACGTGGAATAAGGTTATACGTGGAAAAGAGTAAACATCGGATGGTTTTGACTGTATCAACTATATTTAATACCATACGATGTGCTCATCAAGTATGTATACTTGGAGAGACCAATACACCGGTCGAAATGAGATATGTTTGTTTGTTATATGTCTCGGGGACATTCACCGTTCTTCGTACCAACCAAGTATCTACAGGACCAATAGATAGTGGCACGTCCTATTTTACTTAACCGGAAGTGAGCAGTCGTCAATAACCTTTTTCCATCGTAGTTGAGTATCGAAACTGGTCAGTTTAAATCTTTACTATTGAGTGATGTTAACAACATCAACTTGTTGCGTTCAACTTGCTATCGCTCACAATCACAACATCTTACATAAGATGTGTTATCTTTCCTTACAGTAAAATACTCGTTTCTGATGGCTAATCGCCGTTACGTTTTTTCTGATGTACCCCGTCAGTCTCACGGTGTACAAATTTCATGTACCCCGCTGTCATAGTAACAGCTCCTAGCTAAAAGTAGCTGTCGCATTAAAGTGAGGGTCTCATGTACCATCTTTGTACCAGTGACATCCCTCGCCTGAAGGCTCGGGAGACACTGGTACAAAGATGGTACATGAGACCGTATTACCCTCGTGAGAAGCATACAACTTATAATATATCATTTAGATTTGAAACATTTAGGAACACGTCAATCATTGTGCAGGAAGAAAAGCCGCGAAAATATTATTTTCTTAAAGGATAGATGAAATGCATTTTTCTCAAGAATGACAGATGATTACCTCTACGTATATTGTATATCGGAATCAATTGAGCATAAAATCGAGACAATATACACTTGCAATTGAAAACTAAGACGATTTTAATTCACCCATTTTAACACTACCGCAATTTGTTCTGCAAATCCTTTTGAAAAAGCTCACTAAGGCGTGAATGTGATAAGCGACAGGCGGGGCGGCTCGATAGCTCCTCCGCCGGTGTCTCGTTAATTAATTAATGATGATTATCACTGCCGCTAAATGAATTTCTGAGGTGTATTACATCGCCAAAAAGACATGTTTATGTAATAATTGTGTAATTGTCATCTGCGGAATTACCTAGTTGGATATCTAAACATTCGATATATGGGAAATTTAAGTTGGTTTATTGAAGGTTTCTTTGTGAAATTAACAATCAAAATGTTGCGAAATTACGTTGAATTGTGACTATCGCCGAAAATCAAATTCCTCCACATACGTCACAGAAGTCATCCCTTCACGGGTCACAACCACGCAGACTTTCATTCTGGTCGCCGGGGCTAAATCAGGCGGTTTTTTAAAAAGCCGTATATAAGTAATTTATGGATCGATTTCAGAAATTTAAAATCGAGCAATTGTCAAATTGACATCCCATTTTAATGAATCCGATTTGGACCATATGTCATTTCATCTATCCTTTAACCTAACTAAATTTAGATTGACTGTCCTATATTATGGTTACTTATAACCCTATAAAAAAAACTGTTGATCAAAATTGTTACTTTTTAATTGTCTATATGATTGAAACTAATATTTCATGATGTTTGAAGTCGAATGGAAAAATTTAGGACTTGGGTTAAAATATACCGTTCACAGAATGACCGAAACTGAGAAATTGGCAAAATTAAACACGGTTGACAATTATGATAGTTACTTCTGTTCGGGAGACATACAAACTGCCCATGTGGTTGAAAATAAACTCAAAGTGTAGCTGATGTGATAATGGTTTGCAGTAAGCAGAAAACGCTCTGTGCGGCTAACTGTACACATCTTCCCCTCACGGAGTTATTGAGCAAGAATGTTATATTTGTTTCCGTTACATAAATACCTGTCAAAATAATTTAAAGATTTAAAAAAACCAAATCCAACTTAAATATGTTTCACAAAACCATGTTAATCTGAACAACATTTCAAGGTGTAACAATGACTCAAAGGACATTGAATATTTAGCATTCAAACGTGGATTGTTCTCTTATTTCAATTGTTCTGATTTTCTTCAGTATTTATTCAACTTCTGAGATTCACAGTATGTCAACATATCTGTAAGATCGACGCACTACTCTTCTCTTCATTACATCATTCAATATATTCAACAGAACTTGTCAGGTTCAACTTGAAATTTATTCCTTTCTTTGTAATATGTAGTACTAGCAGATTTTCTGCAACACATTAGAATACAATGTCTTATAAAGTGGCTAACAAAACTAGTAGATAACAAGTATAGTTGCTATTGTGAAACATAATCTGGAAAATGTACTTACGTGAAAAATGTTCTTACATGTTTATTACTTTGTAATAACTTATTTTGCAGGAGAAAAAGTTAGTCACAGTCTTTGTGATGTCAAGTTTGATTTTTTAATGGACATTTGCGATCAAGATATTATGGATGTTTAAAAAAAACATAGTGCGATGGCTTGAAAAACTTGATATAATTATTTTCTTGGGCACACGATACAACATAACTTGATACATAAAGCGCTTATTGTTTTTTTTACAAAGTCGTTTACATAAATATATCTTTCAAATTGACCTTTTTAACTAAGGGTGGTCATATTCTTAATTGTAACCTAAGCGCACTTGGCATTGTAAAAAAATGGACATAAATAATGATCCACCAAACACTCTTCAGTATAGCACCCAGAGGGATGTACTCGCTCACCTGTTATACCAAACTCACAACACTTGAAAGATGTAGTGTAAACCCCTGAGTGATGTCATACCAGTATCATTATCCAACACTCCCTAACCTTACAAGATCTATTCGGTATATAGCGCCTGAGTGATGTAATACCTCAACTGGTATATAACACTCACTACACTTACAAGATCTATTCAGTATATAGCCCCTGAGTGATGTAATACCTCAACTGGTATATAACACTCACTACACTTACAAGATCTATTCAGTATATAGCCCCTGAGTGATGTAATACCTCAACTGGTATATAACACTCACTACACTTACAAGATCTATTCAGTATATAGCCCCTGAGTGATGTAATACCTCAACTGGTATATAACACTCACTACACTTACAAGATCTATTCAGTATATAGCCCCTGAGTGACGTAACAGCTCAACTGGTATATAACACTCACTACACTTACAAAATCAATTCGGTATAAAGCCCCTGAGTGATGTTATACCTCAAATAATCTACCCCTTACACTACATTTGTAGGCACACACTTTATGAGTTCCCACGTGTTTATCACCAAACACACACCTCAGTCTTGAAGTCCATCTCCTCTGTGAGTTGCCATGTGTTGTTTCACGTGTCCCGATGTAATGAAGTATTTATCACACTGACTACACTTGAAGGGTCTCTCTCCAGTGTGGCTTCTCATGTGCGTCCTGAGATGATGTGGTAGTTTAAACCGTTTACCGCATTCACTACACCCGTGAGGCTTCTCTTCTGTATGGGATGCCATGTGTGTCGTCAACCCATTTTGTGCTGAAAATAATTTCCCACACTGACTACACATGCAAGGTTTCTCCCCAGTGTGAGTTCTCATGTGGACCTGTAGGGCAGTTTTCTTTAAGAAACTAACTCCACATTCTTCACATTTATGTGGTTTCTCCTCGGTGTGAGTTCTCATATGGGTATGGAGACTTCTTAATGAGGGAAACTTTTCATCACATATAAGACACTTGTTAGTCCCCGCAACCGTGTGTACTTTCATGTGTTTTTTAATTTCAATTGCTGTTTTAAATAATTCACCACACACATTACACCTGCACGGTTTCTCTCCGTTATGAATGGTCATGTATCTTTGCATGTTATATAAGCTTTTAAATGTTTGACCACATACAACACACATGTACGGTCTCTCTCCAGTATGACCTCTCATGTGTATCGTGAGGTGACCTGACATATACGTTTTGCCACACACATTGCATTTGTGAGGTTTTTTTCCCGTATGTATTCTCATATGTTGAGTAAGCACACCCGATATTGTAAATGTTTTGTCACACACAGAACACTTGTAGGGTCTCTCTCCAGTATGAATTCTCATGTGTGCCCTGAGATAGTATGATTCATTAAATGTTTTGTCACACAATATACACCTGTAAGATTTCACACCAGAGCAACATGGTTTATGTCTCTTAAGATAAAGTAACTTTTTAAATGACTTGTCACAAACATCACACCTGTAGGCTCTCTCTCCAGTATGAATTTTCATGTGTGACTTAAACCCACAAGACGTTTTAAATGTTTCACCACACTCATTGCACGTTAGATCTTCTTTATTATGAAGTATCCTGTGTCTCCTAAGTTGATTTGAACTTAAACATATCGTCTCACACACATTACATCTGTAAGGATGCTCTCCAGTATGAAGTCTCATGTGTAGCTTATGCTCACAGGGTGTTCTAGATGTTTTGTCACATACCACACACTTTTTAGGTTTCTCACCAGTGTATATTCTAGTGTGTCTCTTAAAGACTGCCAAGTCTATAAAGGTCTTGTCACACGCTACACATTTGTATGGTCTCTCACCAGTATGAATTCTCATATGTCTCTTAAGTACACACGGCCGTTTAAATGTTTTCTCACATACCATACACTTGTGAAGTACACAATTGTACACAATGACACAAACAGGAGGATCCAATTTTGAAAAATCAAATTTCATTAATTTTCGAATAAAACGTTTCATGTTGATTAAATGAGAATATGAATACATTGAATGAGTAAAAGAGGAAATACATAATTCATGTTGGACCCAGTTGATCACTGACTGAAGAAAATAAAAACTGTAGTATTGAAAAGATTGACCCCTGCCAAAACTGTTTACTATGAGGTTTAACATTAGATAGTGTTATGGTACATTCAACTGTCTTCTTATTATGTGAACATGCTAAATGATTGTATTCGCGTTGATGCGATGCTTCAAAGACTTCCTACATTATAATTGCACTAAGACACACACACCTTCGGGTTGCATCTTTACATCAAAACATCGGTTTAGGTCCATTCACACTGTACCGAATTTGTCCATCGGGACCATAGGACAGTTTTCACATGCGAAGGCCATACGAAAGTAACACAAAGTCAAAAGAAGGCAACGCGACTGCGATCATACCTTGCAAGAATAGACATGGTGATTACACGATGTCGTAATGACTAGTGACGAGGACATTTACTACATTAAAAGCTTGATGAGACATGTAATGATATACATGTATATATGTACATATTATAACCTATGTAATATATGATGATATGATGGATGAGTTGCTTCTCAAGTGAAGTAAGGTTATACATGGAAAAGAGTAAACATCGGATGGTTTTGACTGTATCAACTATCTTTAATACCATACGATGTGCTCATTTCGACCGGTGTATTGGTCTCTTCAAGTATGTATACTTGAAGAGACCAATACACGGGTCGAAATGAGATCTGTTTGTTTGTTATCTGTCTCAAAGATATTCACCAACAATACGCCAAGTTTGAGCTTCAAACAATATCTACAGGACCAATACATAGTGGCACGTCCTATTTTTACTTAACCGGAAGTTGGCAGTCGTCAATAACCTTTTCCAGCGTAGTTGAGTTCCGAAACTTGTCAGTTTAAATCTTTACTATTGAGTGATGTTAACAACATCAACTTGTTGTGTTCAACTTGCTATCGTTCACAATCACAACATCTTACATAAGATGTGATATATCATTTAGATGTGAAACGTTTAGGAACACGTCAACCATAATTTGTAGTGTTATATGTAATATTTTAAAATTTCTAACAATTTCCGATAGTTTAATATAGTTTCCTGAAGTATCCTGAAGTATCCTGAATCATGAAACCCGGAGTATCCTGAGCAGGATATTTTTGGATACTCCGAGTATCCTATTGTATACTGGTCCGTGCACGTTTAAACATGAGTATACACTCTTCGAGGTAGGCTTGTTCCTTTCTCCGAAACCATTTGGCAAAACATGCCATGTCATCTTATTCATCAGTATTTTTCACTGTGGGGCATTCCTTGTCATACAGATGACTTTGAATGTTATGAGTATTGCTAAACACTTGCCCACAGTAGTCAAAAGGCAGAGATTTATTCATGGGTAAAATAAGTAGTCTTGATCTAAATCTATGGGGATGCCTTGAATAAACCGGAGGATACACCGATTGTAGTATATCATCATAGAGAGGCTGCCAGCGACGATAAAGCCATATGATGCGTTGAGGCCAAGGTTTATTTTTAAGACTTTCTGAAATGTGTCGAACAAGATATTCTGATAGAGACACTATGCAAGATCAATCAACTCTCATTTTGAACGAATATGTCTGGTATCACCTAGAATATATACTCATTTAAAGAAGTAGGGGAACACCTGATTATTTGTGTATGTTTGCAGATTGGTGAAGTGCAGCGTCCAACCATCAGACTATACCTGTATACCATGGGCAATTTCGGTACGGGATGTTGCGAACATTCACAGAAACAGAACAATGGCCAATGATGAACATATTGGTTGCATTTTGACGAATAAAAAATTCCAGATTTCGTTACTATCTAAAAGGAAAATGTTCCTTGTTTTTCAAGTGGCTGTAACAATTTATCTCTTCTGCGCTTTGAGAATGCTAACGGTCTGTACTTTACGCATTATAAATGAATTTATTATTTACTTATAATTATACAAAATTACAAAAATTACAAAAACAGATACTTGAGTTTAAATGTATAGGGCATAGACAAATTTCATGGTATAATACTACATGAAATAGCTGATAAGAATAGTGTTTTTTATTCCAGGTACTCAAAGTAGAATGGCATAGAATGCTATAGGATTACAGTGTTTTTCATATGTCAGTACTTATTAAACAAATTATCTACATTTAGAACTTTAAGATAACACATAAAATATTGAAGTTCGTCACAGTCGTTGTGATGTCAAGTTTGATATTTCAATGGACATTTGCGATCAAGATATTATGGATGTTCCAAAGAAACACAGTGCGATGGTTTAAAAAAAACTTGATATAATTATTATTTAATATACTCTCCGTGATAGTTAACAATATGCCCAATTATCCTAATCTGTCTAATCCCGACAATCTTTACACAGATAAAAGACAGAGTTATCGCTCAAGTGAACTGCACTCACCACTCACCGGCAGGTGGCCTACCTTATATGGTCATTGCTTTTCTGTCGGCCATCGAAGCATGTTGTGTTTTGATAGCTCTCTAATTCGATAGTAATAAGACTATTGTCTCGACTTTGTTCTCTTTCTCAGTTGTGTTTTCTGTCTGAGGTTGGTTAGACTGCCTCTCGCGAAGTGGTCTCTCTCCTTTAGACAGGTTAGTGGTTGTTGACTGCGGTTGACGTGTCAGCTGTTGTCAATTTCGGAGTGCTCGTTCTGCACGTGCAGTCCGTGCAGGTCGGTGATCTCGGGGCCGCTCGCGCGTGCCGCCTGTCCCTTGCGCTTGGCGCGGGGGTCATACCGCTTGCCCTCCTGTTTCTGCTGTAGCGATTGACGCTTGCCGTCTGCGCTTGATTGCTCTTGCCGCTTGCGCGGGGATAGCGCCTGCCGCCTCCTCTCGGTAAGTTGGCGCCTGGGTTGGACAGCGCTTGCCGCCTGGGTTGGATTGCGCTGCCGCCTGCGTCGTTTAGCGCTTGCCGCTTGTGCGTGGATAGCGCCTGCCGCCTCCTCTTGGTAGGTTGGCGTCTGGGTTGGACAGCGCTTGCCGCCTGGGTTGGATTGCGCTGCCGCCTGCGTTGTTTAGCGCTTGCCGCTTGTGCGTGGATAGCGCCTGCCGCCTCCTCTTGGCAGGTTGGCGCCTGGGTTGGACAGCGCTTGCCGCCTGGGTTGGATTGCGCTGCCGCCTGCGTTTGTTTAGCGCTTACCGCGTGCGCGTGGACAGCGCTTGGCGCCTCCTCTTGGTAGGGTGTCGCCTGGGTTGGACAGCGCTTGTCGCCCGGGTTGGATTGCACTGCCGCCTGCGCTTGTTTAGTGCGCTTGCGCGGGGATAGCGCCGGCCGCTCGCGCGTCTCTCTCTTTGGCTTGCTGAGTATGACTTCACCATTCTCGGCGTTCTGTGGGGCGTGTGGCTATAGGAAGTCAGCGCGATTTGACCCCCACACCCTTTGCCGCCTGTGCCGCAACCTTTGCTCGGACGCGGACAGGTGTGAGGAATGTGCTGACCTCTCGGTGGCGGAGCATCGCGAGTATCGCACCTCCGTTAAGAAGAGTGAGAGTCAGTCTAAGCTGAGGGCGTCCAAGCGGCCCTCTCCGTCCGCTACCGCCACCGCTACCGCTAGCGCCGGCGCCGCCATGTCCGATCCCAGGTCGCCGACTTCAGACCTGGTGATCTCGGAGGACGCGGCAGAATTCGATTTGCCAGAGGCAGGGGCGGGAGCGGGTCGAGAGGCGGCCGCCAAGGACACCTACGTCTCTTCTCAGGGTAGCGGGGTTGAGAGATCTCCCGTCAGGAGACCCTCCCCTGACGCCGAGTCTTTTCCAGACCGGCGACTTTCGCCTAAGAGGAAGAGGAAACACAAGTCTAAGAAGAGGAGGTCGAGGCCTCCTTCTCCTCCTCCCTTCGATTCAAGGAGATTGACTGAGGATATCCTGTCCTCAGTCAAGGACATGGTTTCCTCCATGCTGGACGGACGACTGCCGGCGCAGACTAGGGTTGAGGAAGGGGTTACTTCGCCCTTGACCTCCCCGCCGTCCACGCCCAAGAGGAGGAGGGTGGTGGTTGTTTCACCTGCCGGCACCTCCTCAGATCCAGACAAGTCGGCCCCGGAGGCGGCTTCCCAGGAGGGTGGGATGTCCACTTCTGGGAGATCCTCTCCCGAGTTGACCATTGTGGAGACGCCTCAAGTGGATGCCCCTGACCTCAAGGAACGCCTGGCGGCTATCGCCGACTGGTGTCAAGTGGAATTGGTTGAGGTTGAGGATGAACCCTCCTCGACCAAACTGGCCAGAATGGAGACATTCTGCGCCGAGGAGGAGGCGCCTACCCAACGCCTCGTGGCGCTGCCGCCACACAGGCTCCTTCAGGCGGCGGGCAAGGATTACGACGCCAATGTCGCCGCGGCGGCGCCAGGCCGCCTCCTGCCGCCCCTGGTTCTGGGTGAGAAGCAGCGCGCTTCCCTCCCAGTAGCGCAGTCTTCTTTCTCCCTCTGTCCCCCTGGCCTGGACGAGGATATTCGCCGGGTGGCCGTCCCCTCCGTACCTCACCAGGTGTCGGACGCTCACTTGAGCCATCTTGACAAAGAGGCTAGGAGCATCCTGGGGTTGGCCAATCACGTGGCGCATGCCTGTCAGGGTATGGCGTCCTTTGCGAAGGAGGCGGGGATGGAGGGAGGGGCGAAGGCTCTTTACCGCGGTTTCGGCGCCGTGGCGGGGAACATCGCTCAGATGATGTTGTGCGCCTCCCGCATTTCGGCGGGGGTCACAAATCTCAGGAGAGATGGGTTCCTTGCCCGGACAAACCTTCCGGCGGAGCTCCGGAACCGCTTGCGGGCCGCTCCCGCGTCGTCGTCATCTCTCTTTGATGGGCAGATTGCCGGGGTCCTCCGGCAGCGGCAGGAGTGTCAGCAGCAGGAGTTGACCAACAGACTGGCCGCTGGCGGGGGTAGAGCCTCGTCTCAGGCGCATACGCCCAAGAAGAGGAAGGGAGGCGCGAACACTCCCATGGGTAACGCCAAGACTGGCGGAGTTTCCTTTCGGTTTGGGGGTCGGCAGGACAGAAGTCGTGACTTCAATGCCGGCCCCTCTCCCAAGCACACCCCCAAGAAGGGAAATCAGCGTGGCAGGGGCCGCGCATATGGAGGTACCCCGAGGAAGCAGTGACTCGTGGATGGCCCCCGAGCTGCCTCCACAGGTTGTCCCGGCGTGGGAAGGGCCAGTGGGAGGTCGACTCTCTCGGTTTGTGGCCAACTGGGCGCAATTGGGACTCGATCCTTTCGTCTGCAAGGTTTTGGAGCGGGGGTTTCGTATTCCCGTGGCACACCGCCCCCCGCTAACCTGTTTTCCAACAGAGAGGCCGCTAGAACGAGATCGGCTCGCACTGACGCTGGAACAGGTGGAGACACTCATCTCCAAACGGGCGGTGGAGGAACTCCTGCCCCAAAACCTCACCCCAGGATACTATTCTCCGGTCTTCGTGCGACCGAAGCGGGACCCGAAAAAGTGGCGGCTGATCCACGACTTGAAGGAGTTCAACCGCTCCTTCCTAGAGCGGCCGCCATATTTTCGTCTCTTGACCGTACCATCAGTGATGCGGTTGCTGGAGCCCTTGGACTCGATGATATCCCTCGATCTGCAGGACGCGTATCTGCACATTCCCATCTACCATGGGGATCGCAGGTACCTCCGTTTTGTCCTGGCGGGTCGCCACTTTCAGTGGAACGTTCTACCGTTCGGGATATCGTCGGCTCCATGGCTTTTCACTCGCGTGACCCAGCCCATCGTCCAATACCTTCATCGAGTGGACGTGCAGTTCGCGATGTATCTGGACGACGGGTTCACTCACAACAGATCCCCATCTGTTCTGGAGGCGCAACGAGACTTTGTGATAACGTTGTTCAGGCGCCTGGGATGGCTAGTCAACCTAGACAAGTCAGACCTGGAGCCAACGACGTCGCTGGTCTTTCTGGGAGCTCGCCTGGATACCGTGACCTACAGAGCTTTCGTCACCACAGAACGGATGGGGCGCTACAAAGATCTCCTGGAATTAGCACTCCGGGAGCCGCTGTCACTCCGCAAGTGGCAGAGGCTGTTGGGGTTCTTGAGCGCGACCCAACACTTCACTCGAAGGGGTCGGTTGCAGCTCAGGCCCCTGCAGATCTTCGTCAACACGCACGTCAGGGAGAAGACTTGCCGTCATGTCTTCCCGATCCCAACCGGTTTGAGACGCCACCTCTCCTGGTGGCAGCAGGAATCCAACGTGCTGGGAGGAGTGCCTCTCAGGCAGCCCCCAGCGACGTCTCAGCTATACGTGGATGCCTCCACCCAGGGGTGGGGAGCCCACCTAGACTCGGACCAAACGGCGGGGGTGTGGTCGCCAGCGCAAGCGCGGCGCCACATCAACGTCCTCGAATTGGACGCCATAAGGCTGGCGATCAGCCATTGGTCAGGTCGCCTGCGGGGGCAGGTCCTGTGTGTTCACACGGACAGCTCAGCGGCGGCCTGGGCCATAAACAAGCAGGGGTCAACCAAGGCAGACTCTCTACTTCAACTGGTGGCGGAGCTGTTTCACCTAGTGGACAGTCTCGGACTCTCTCTCAGAGCGGTGCACATCCCGGGAGCCAAGAACGTCCTGGCGGACGCCTTGTCTCGACCGGACAAACCTCCTTCGACGGAGTGGATGTTGCACCCGAGGGTGTTCGAGAGTCTGTGTTTGAGGTTCGGCAGACCTCACATAGACCTCTTTGCGACTCGGCTCAACCACCAGTTGCCGACGTACGTGTCCCCCGTACCGGACCCGGCCGCGTGGGCTCTCGATGCGCTCGCGTTAGGATGGGAGGGGATGGTCGCCTACGCCTATCCCCCTCAAGCCATCCTGAGTCACGTGGTGGCGAAGGTACAGGAGACACGAGTACTTCAACTCCTGCTCATAGCTCCGTTGTGGCCAGCCAGGGCCTGGTACGTTCCCCTGAGGAGGATGTGCCGCCAAGACCCTGTCCCCCTCCCTCTGAGATGGGACCTATTGACGAGCAAACCAAGCGGGCGGGTTCACGAGAACCCCCAGGCGCTCCACCTTCACGCCTGGTTTGTCTCCAAAGGGGGTTGACAGGGGCGGGGTTTTCCAAGTCCGTTGCCGAAGCGGTCGCCTCTTCGCAGAGACCCTCCACGAGGAATCTCTATGACGCCCAGTGGGGCGCCTTCGCCGCCTTCTGCGCGAAGGAGGGGTATGCCATCCAGGCGGTAACGGTCCCGCAGGTAGCTGAGTACCTGGTGTACCTACGAGAGGTGAGGAAGCTCAAAGCTTCCTCAATTAACACCAACCTGGCGGCGGTCATGTCAGTCCTTAGGAAGCGTGAGCCCCAGGTGGACATCTCGGTCCTTAAAGAACTGATTAAGACCTACCGGAATGAGGACGGGCGGAGGAAACTCAGGCCACCGGAGTGGGACCTGACAGTGGTGCTCAACCATCTCAAGTCGGACCACTACGAGCCGTTGACAGAGACGACTCTTCTCCGTCTCACCATCAAAACAGCCTTTTTGGTTGCGATGGGGTCCGCAGCCAGGATTTCAGAGCTTCACGCTCTCCAGGCGGACCTCTTGCGTTTTGAGGTGAGAGACGGGGGGTCGGCGTCACTGGGGTTAGCCCCTGAGTTCATTTGTAAGAACCAAGCCGCAGACGAAAGGGGTAGAACCTTTTCGTTACCGTCTCTTTCCGGTAGCATAGATCCGACGGACGAGGATCGGCTCCTTTGTCCGGTGAGAGCCCTGCGGATCTACACCGAAAAGACCAAGACACTACGTCAAGGGAGAAGGAAACTTTTTCTCCCGCACTCCCAGACTAGTGATCGGGAGTTAGACAAGCGTCAACTCAGTGTGTATCTCCGCTCGGCAGTGTTGGACGCCTACAAGGCCGCGGGCCTCGACCCGCCAGCGAGGGCCAATCCACACGAGATAAGAGCCATCTCGGCTACGATGGCTCTTCACAGTAACATGGCAGTGGCGGACATCATGGCCGGCTGTTTCTGGAAGTCGGGCCTGGTGTTCGCCAATCACTATCTGAGAGACATTTCCAACGAGGACATGGAGGGGATTCATCGGTTGGGCGCACAGGTGTACGCCCAGCAACGAGTTCCGTCGGCCTCGTACCGAAGAGGCCTACCCCCCCCTCGTTAATTCGGCTGCTCCTTGACCAGTCTGGAGTTGCTATTAAACATAGTCTCGATGATTTTAGTGATGCGTTTGTTGTCTTTTCTTTAGTTGGTGACCACGCGGGTGAGAGTCCCTCCGGTTACGAGTTGGGTCAAGCTTAACCCTCCGGTTGACAGATGAACCCCATCGGGGTTCAGGCTGGTTACGTGGCATTGGCTCACCAACTTGACTCTTGTTAAGACAGAGCTATCCCTCTTAGGAGCCTCTCGCTCCCCTCCACCTCTGTGGCAATCGGGCATATTGTTAACTATCACGGAGAGTATATTAAATAATAGTATGTTTTTGTTTAAACATCATTATTTATACTCACCGTTGATAGTTAACAATCGTAAGTTCCCTCCCGGCCTCCCCTCGGTCGCGTTCGGCTTCGTGTCTGTCCATCAGAAGAAGCAATGACCATATAAGGTAGGCCACCTGCCGGTGAGTGGTGAGTGCAGTTCACTTGAGCGATAACTCTGTCTTTTATCTGTGTAAAGATTGTCGGGATTAGACAGATTAGGATAATTGGGCATATTGTTAACTATCAACGGTGAGTATAAATAATGATGTTTAAACAAAAACATACTATTTTCTTGGACACACGATACAACATAACTTGATACATAAAGCATTTATTGTTTTTTTATAAAGTCGTTTACATAAATATATCTTTCAAATTGACCTTTTTAACTAAGGGTGGTCATATTCTTAATTGTAACCTAAGCACACTTGGCATTGTACAAAAAATGGAAATAAAGTTTGATCCCCCAAACACTCTTCAGTATAACACCCAGAGGGATGTAATCGCTTACCTGTTATACCACACTCACTACACTTGAAAGATGTATTTAGTGGAAACCCCTGAGTGATGTAATACCAGTATCATTATCCAACACTCCCTACTCTTACAAGATCTATTCGGTATATAGCCCCTGAGTGATGTAATACCTCAACTGGTATATAACACTCACTACACTTACAAGATCTATTCAGTATATAGCCCTTGAGTGATGTAATACCTCAACTGGTATATAACACTCACTACACTTACAAGATCTATTCAGTATATAGCCCCTGAGTGACGTAACAGCTCAACTGGTATATAACACTCGCTACACTTACAAAATCTATTCGGTATAAAGCCCCTGAGTGATGTAATACCTCAAATAATCTACCCCTTACACTGCATTTGTAGGCACACACTTTATGAGTTCCCACGTGTTTATCACCAAACACACATCTCAGTCTTGAGGTCCATCTCCTCTGTGAGTTGCCATGTGTTGTTTCACGTGTCCCGATGTAATGAAGTATTTATCACACTGACTACACTTGAAGGGTCTCTCTCCAGTGTGGCTTCTCATGTGCGTCCTGAGATGATGTGGTAGTTTAAACCGTTTACCGCACTCACTACACCCGTGAGGCTTCTCTTCTGTATGGGATGCCATGTGTGTCGTCAACCCATTTTGTGCTGAAAATAATTTCCCACACTGACTACACATGTAAAGTTTCTCCCCAGTGTGAGTTCTCATGTGGACCTGTAGGGCAGTTTTCTTTAAGAAACTAACTCCACATTCTTCACATTTATGTGGTTTCTCCTCGGTGTGAGTTCTCATATGGGTATGGAGACTTCTTAATGAGGGAAACTTTTCATCACATATAAGACACTTGTTAGTCCCCGCAACCGTGTGTACTTTCATGTGTTTTTTAATTTCAATTGCTGTTTTAAATATTTCACCACACACATTACACCTGCACGGTTTCTCTCCGTTATGAATGGTCATGTGTCTTTGCATGTTATATAAGCTTTTAAATGTTTGACCACATACAACACACATGTACGGTCTCTCTCCAGTATGACCTCTCATGTGTATCGTGAGGTGACCTGACATATACGTTTTGCCACACACATTGCACTTGTGAGGTTTTTTTCCCGTATGTATTCTCATATGTTGAGTAAGCACTCCCGATATTGTAAATGTTTTGTCACACACAGAACACTTGTAGGGTCTCTCTCCAGTATGAATTCTCATGTGTGCCCTGAGATAGCTTGATTCATTAAATGTTTTGTCACACACTATACACCTGTAAGATTCTTCAACAGAGCAACATGGTTTATGTCTCTTAAGATAAAGTAACTTTTTAAATGACTTGTCACAAACGTCACACCTGTAGGCTCTCTCTCCAGTATGAATTTTCATGTGTGACTTAAACCCACAAGACGTATTAAATGTTTCACCACACTCATTGCACGTTAAATCTTCTCTTTTAAGAAGTATCCTGTGTCTTCTAAGTTGGTTTGAATTGAAACATATCGTCTCACACACATTACATCTGTAAGGATGCTCTCCAGTATGAAGTCTCATGTGTAGCTTATGCTCACAGGGTGTTCTAGATGTTTTGTCACATACCACACACTTTTTAGGTTTCTCACCAGTGTTTATTCTAGTGTGTCTCTTAAAGACTGCCAAGTCTATAAAGGTCTTGTCACACGCTACACATTTGTATGGTCTCTCACCAGTATGAATTCTCATATGTCTCTTAAGTACACACGGCCGTTTAAATGTTTTCTCACATACCATACATTTGTGAAGTCTTTTTCCAGCATGAATTCTCTTATGCATCAAAAGTCTATATGAATTTAGAAATACCTTTTCACACATATTACACTCATGAGGTCTCTCTCCTGTGTGGATTCTTGTGTGGTCCTTCAGGCTACCTAATGATATACATGTCTTATCACACACATTACACTTGTAAGGTCTCTCTCCTGTGTGGATTCTCGTGTGGTCCCTCAGGCTACAGAATGTTGTAAATGTCTTGTCACACACATTACACTTGTATGGTCTCTCTCCAGTATGAACCATCGTGTGTATCCTGAGCAGACTTTCATATTTATATGTCTTGTCACAAACACTACACTTATAACATATCTCTCCAGTGTGTATTCTCCTGTGTTCTCTAAGTGCACCTGCATGTGTAAATGTCTTGCCACACACACTACACCTGTTAGGCCTCCCTCCAGTGTGAACCTTCATGTGTTTTTTAAGTTGATCCAACTGTGAAAATGCGTTCTCACACACATTACACTTGAAAGGTTTCTCTACTTTATGAAAGATATTGTGTATCTTAAGCTGACGTTCATATACAAATGTTTTGTCACACTCGCTGCACGAATGAAGTCCCTCTTCATCATGAACACTCATATTTGACTTCACTTCCTTTTGATGTGTAAGTTCGAATTCTTCAATGCTCACTACACTTATAAGTTCCCTTGCGGTTTCTGCCATCATGGAACCTCAAGGGCAGGTCACTTTAAGTGTGTAATTGTCTTACTTTAAATGACGTCTTCACTTCTGATGACCTCATTTATATTTCAGATGAAGCTTTTCTTATCAACCTCCTTGAATTTCACCATTTCATATCCTGCTTTGTCTGTGATGGCTTGTCCATCGATACTTTGGTGCCACCTGAAGGGAAAATTTATAAAAATTATTATCATATACCTCCCAATAATCATTAAAAATTCATTTAACCAGTGCTGCTACGTCGCACTTTATCAACACTGCAGTTGAGCAACCGAATAATAAATAATCTCTATTAATATGATCATGACTTTTTACCTTGTATTTCCACCATGGAGCTACAACTCTTAAAATTGGTAAAAATCGGTTTTGTGAAAATGTTGAACATTGCAGTTCCTGGTAACTGCAACTACATGACAATATTAATATATATGGTTTAAACATATTTTTATTTCGATGAAAATGAAATCGGGATTGGCAAACAAGCAAACACTGATTATGTGAATGCCGCTGACGAACATATAAGCCAGTATATAAAACGTTACCTTCACAGGAACAGGATACAATATATTAATATAAATCATCATAAATAACACTTGGCTTGATTAAAATGACGACTTATAATATATATCTGCATTTCATATAAGATGGTCTTCAATCTGCTTGAACATAATGACAACGTAACAATGTGTCAGATAATAATACACTGAGTGTTTATTTGAGGAAACATCCATATTTTACCCAAAAAATCCATATATACAGCTGCACTTTGAGAGACTATCCACCTTTTTGTGTAACTTAGTGCAAATCATGTGATTTGACATTCATTGTAATGTCAATAAACAAACATTGATAATGAATCATCCATCCTATACCTATGTGTTAAGTAATCATTTCCAATCGTACCCTGTGATCGTCACTTTCAGTGATGCACTTTTATTTTTATTGTACACAATGACACAGACAGGAGGATCCAATTTTGAAAATTCAAATTTCATTAATTTTCGAATAAAAGTTTTCATGTTGATTAAATGAGAATATAAATACAATGAATGAGTAAAAGAGGAAAAACATAATTCATGTTGGACACAGTTGATCACTGACTGGCTATTTTACAAAAGAAACTAAAAACTGTAGTTTTGAAAAGATTGACCCCTGCCAAAACTGTAACTGTAACTATGAGGTTTAACATTAGATAGTGTTATCGTACATTCAACTGTCTTCTTATTATGCGAACATGCTAAATGATTGTATTCGCGTTGATGCGATGCTTAAAAGACTTCCTACATTATAATTGCACTAAAACACACACCTTCGGGTTGCATCTTTACATCAAAACATCGGTTAAGGTCCATTCACACTGTACCGAATATGTCCATCGGGACCATAGGACAGTTTTCACATGTGAAGGCCATACGAAAGTAACACGAAGTCAAAAGAAGGCAACGCGACTGCGATCTTACCTTGCAAGAATAGACATGGTGATTACACGATGTCGTAATGACTAGGTGACGAGGACATTTATTACATTAAAAGCTTGATGAGACATGTAATGATATACATGTATATATGTACATATTATAACCTATGTAATATATGATGATATGATGAGATAAGTTGCTTCTCAAGTGAAGTAAGGTTATACATGGAAAAGAGTAAACATCGTATGGTTTTGACTGTATCAACTATCTTTAATACCATGCGATGTGCTCATTTCGACATGTGTATTGGTCTCTTCAAGTATGTATACTTGAAGAGACCAATACACCGGTCGAAATGAGATCTGTTTGTTTGTTATCTGTCTCAAAGATATTCACCGTTCTTCGTACCAACAATACGCCAAGTTTGAGCTTCACACAATATCTACAGGACCAATACATAGTGGCACGTCCTATTTTTACTAAACCAGAAGTTGGCAGTCGTCAATAACCTTTTCCAGCGTAATTGAGTTCCGAAACTGGTCAGTTTAAATCTTTACTATTGAGTGATGTTAACAACATCAACTTGTTGTGTTCAACTTGCTATCGTTCACAATCACAACATCTTACTTAAGATGTGATATATCATTTAGATGTGAAACGTTTAGGAACACGTCAACCATTGTCAGGAAGAAAAGCCGCGAAAATATTTATTTTCTAAATCTAAATAAATTTAGATTGACTGATTATGGTTACTGTATAACCCTATAAAAAAACTGTTGATCTAAATGTATTGAGATTGTTACTTTTTAATTGTCTATTTGATTGAAACTAATATTTCCTGATGTTTGAAGTCGAATGGAAACATTTAGCACTTGGGTTGAAATATACCGTTCACAGAATGACCGAAACTGAGAAATTGGCAAAATTAAACACGGTTGACAATTAGGATAGTTACTTCTGTTCGCAAGACAAACACACTGCCCATGTGGTTGAAAATAAACTCAAAGGGTAGCTGATCTGATAATGGTTTGCAGTAAGCAGAAAACGCTCGGTGCGGCTAACTGTAGACATCTTCCCCTCACGGAGTTTCCGTTACATAAACACCTGTCAAAATAATTTAAAGATTTAAAAAAAACAAATCCAACTTAAATATGTTTCACAACACCATGTTAATCTGAACAACATTTCAAGGTGTAACAATGACTCAAAGGACATTGAATATTTAGCATTCAAGCTTGGATTGTTCTTTTATTTCAATTGTTCTGATTTTCTTCAGTATTTATTCAACTTCTGAGATTCACCGTATGTCAACATATCTGTAAGATTGACGCACTTCTCTTCTCTTCATTACTTCATTCAATATATTCAACAGATCTTGTCAGGTTCAACTTGTAATTTATTCCTTTCTTTTAAATATGTAGTACTAGCAGATTATCTGCAACACATTAGAAAACAATGTCTGATAAAACATCTATCTAACACAACTAGTAGATAACAAGTATAGTTGCATTGTGAAACATAATCTGGAAAATGTACTTACTTGAAAAATGTTCTTACATGTTTATTACTTTGTAATAACTTATTTTGCATGAAAGAAGTTAGTCACAGTCGTTGTGATGTCAAGTTTGATTTTTCAATGGACATGTGCGATGAAGATATTATGGATGTTTCAAAGAAACATAGTGCGATGGCTTGAAAACTTGATATAATTATTTTCTTGGACACACGATACAACATAACTTGATACATAAAGCGTTTATTGTTTTTTTACAAAGTCGTTTACATAAATATATATTTCAAACTTGACCCTTTTAACTAAGGGTGCTCATATTCTTAACTATAGCCTAAGCGCACTTGGCATTGTAAAAAAAATGGACATAAAGTAATGATCCCCCAAACCCTCTTCAGAATAACCCCCAGAGGAATGTACTCGCTTACCTGTTATACCGCACTAACTACACTTGAAAGATTATTTAGTGTAAACCCCTGAGTGATGTAATACCAGTATTATTATCCAACACTCACTACACTTACAAGATCTATTCGGTATATAGCGCCTGAGTGATGTAATACCTCAACTGGTATATAACACTCACTACACTTACAAGATCTATTCGGTATATAGCCCCTAAATGACGTAATACCTCAACTTGTATATAACACTCACTACACTTACAAGATCTATTCAGTATAGCCCCTGAGTGACGTAACAGCTCAACTGATGTATAACACTCACTACACTTACAAAATCTCTCCAGTATAAAGCCCCTGAGTGATGTAATACCTCAAATATTAAACCACTTTCACTGCATTTGTAGGCACACACTTTATGAGTTCCCACGTGTTTATCACCAAACACACACTTCAGTCTTGAGGTCCATCTCCTCTGTGAGTTGCCATGTGTTGTTTCACGTGTCCCGATGTAATGAAGTATTTATCACACTGACTACACTTGAAGGGTCTCTCTCCAGTGTGGCTTCTCATGTGTGTCTTGAGATGATGTAGCAGTTTAAACCGTTTACCGCATTCACTACACCCGTGAGGCTTCTCTTCAGTATGAGATACCATGTGTGTCGTCAACCCAGTTTGTGATGCAAATAATTTCCCACACTGACTACACATGTAAGGTTTCTCCCCAGTGTGAGTTCTCATGTGGACCTGTAGGGCAGTTTTCTTTAAGAAACTAACTCCACATTCTTCACATTTATGTGGTTTCTCCTCGGTGTGAGTTCTCATATGAGTATGGAGACTTCTTAATGAGGGAAACTGTTCATCACATATAAGACACTTGTTAGTCCCCGCAACCGTGTGTACTTTCATGTGTTTTTTAATTTCAATTGCTGTTTTAAATATTTCCCCACACACATTACACTTGTACGGTTTCTCTCCGCTATGAATGGTCATGTGTCTTTGCATGCTAGATGAGCATTTAAATGTTTGACCACATACATCACACATGTACGGTGTCTCTCCAGTGTGACCTCTCATGTGTATCGTTAGCTCACCTGACATTCTATACGTTTTGCCACACACATTGCACTTGTGAGGTTTTTCTCCAGTATGTATTCTCATATGTTGAGTAAGCACACCCGATATTGTAAATGTTTTGTCACACACAGAACACTTGTAGGGTCTCTCTCCAGTATGAATTCTCATGTGTGCCCTGAGATAGTATGATTCATTAAATGTTTTGTCACACAATATACACCTGTAAGATTTCACACCAGAGCAACATGGTTTATGTCTCTTAAGATAAAGTAACTTTTTAAATGACTTGTCACAAACGTCACACCTGTAGGCTCTCTCTCCAGTATGAATTTTCATGTGTGACTTAAACCCACAAGACGTATTAAATGTTTCACCACACTCATTGCACGTTAGATCTTCTTTATTATGAAGTATCCTGTGTCTCCTAAGTTGATTTGAATTTGAACATATCGTCTCACACACATTACATTTGTAAGGATGCTCTCCAGTATGAAGTCTCATGTGTAGCTTATGCTCACAGGGTGTTCTAGATGTTTTGTCACATACCACACACTTTTTAGGTTTCTCACCAGTGTATATTCTGGTGTGTCTCTTAAAGACTGCCAAGTCTATAAAGGTCTTGTCACACGCTACACATTTGTATGGTCTCTCACCAGTATGAATTCTCATATGTCTCTTAAGTACACACGGCCGTTTAAATGTTTTCTCACATACCATACACTTGTGAAGTCTTTTTCCAGCATGAATTCTCTTATGCATCAAAAGTCTATATGAATTTAGAAATACCTTTTCACATATATTACACTCATGAGGTCTCTCTCCTGTGTGGATTCTTGTGTGGTCCTTCAGGCTACCTAATGATATACATGTCTTATCACACACATTACACTTGTAAGGTCTCTCTCCTGTGTGGGTTCTCGTGTGGTCCCTCAGGCTACAGAATGTTGTAAATGTCTTGTCACACACATTACACCTGTATGGTCTCTCTCCAGTATGAACCATCGTGTGTATCCTGAGCAGACTTTCATATTTATATGTCTTGTCACAAACACTACACTTATAACATATCTCTCCAGTGTGTATTCTCCTGTGTACTCTTAGTGCACCTGAATGTGTAAATGTCTTGCCACACACACTACACCTGTTAGGCCTCCCTCCAGTGTGAACCTTCATGTGTTTTTTAAGTTGATCCAACTGTGAAAATGTGTTCTCACACAGATTACACTTGAAAGGTTTCTCTACTTTATGAATGATATTGTGTATCTTAAGCTGACGTTCATATACAAATGTTTTGTCACACTCGCTGCACGAATGAAGTCCCTCTTCATCATGAACACTCATATTTGACTTCGCTTCCTTTTGATGTGTAAGTTCGAATTCTTCAATGCTCACTACACTTATAAGTTCCCTCGCGGTTTCTGTCATCATGGAACCTCAATGGCAGGTCACTTTAAGTGTGTAATATTGTCTTACTTTAAATGACGTCCTCACTTCTGATGACCTAAATTATATTTCAGATAAAGGTTTATCAACCTCCTTGAATTTCACCATTCCATACCCTGCCTTGTCTGTGATGGATCATCCATCGATACTTTGGTGACACCTGAAGGGAAAATTTATAAAAGTTATTATCATATACCTCCCAATAATCATTAAAAATCCATTTAACCTGTGCTGCTACCTCGCACTTTATCAACACTGCAGTGGAGCAACCGAATAATAAATAATCTCTATTAATATGATCATGACTTTTTACATTGTATTTCCACCATGGAGCTACAACTCTTAAAATTGGTAAAAATCGGTTTTGTGAAAATGTTGAACATTGCAGTTCCTGGTAACTGCAACTACATGACAATATTAATATATATGGTTTAAACATATTTTTATTTCGATGAAAATGAAATCGGGATTGGCAAACAAGCATACACTGATTATATGAATGCCGCTCCCGAACATATAAGCCATTATATAAAACGTTACCTTCACATGAACAGAATACAATATATTTATATAAATCATCATATAGAACACTTGGCTTAATTAAAATGACGACTTATAATATATATCTGCATTTCATATAAGATGGTCTTCAAATCTGCTTGAACATAATGACAACGTAACACTGTGTCAGATAATATACTGAGTGTTTATTTGAAGAAACATCCATATTTTACCCCAAAAATCCATATATACAGCTGCACTCTTAGAGACTATCCACCTTTTTGTGTAACTTAGTGCAAATCATGTGATTTGACGTTCATTGTAATGTCAATAAAGAAACATTGATAATGAATCATCCATCCTATACCCATGTGTCAAGTAATCATTCCTAATCGTACCCTGTGATCGTCACGTCAGTGGTGCACTTTTATTTTGATCGTACACAATGACACAGACAGGAGGATCCATTTTTGAAAATTAAAATTTCATTAATTTTCGAATAAAAGTGTTCATGTTGATTAAATGAGAATATGAATACATTGAATGTCTGCTTTACAGAAGAAAATAAAAACTGTAGTTTTGAAAAGATTGACCCCTGCCAAAACTGTAACTGTTTACTATGAGGTTTAGCATTAGATAGTGTTTTGGTACATTCAACTGTCTTCTTATTATGCGAACATGCGAACATGCGAACATGCTAAATGATTGTATTTGCGTTGATACGATGCTTCAAAGACTTCCTACATTATATTTGCACTAAATCACACACACATGCGAACAAACCTGCGGGTTTCATCTTTACATCAAGCATCGGTAAGGTCCGTTCACACTGTACCGAATTTGACAATAGATGGAAACACGAATTTGAAAATGTTCAAATTCTTAAAGGATCGTAAGCAATCAAGCCATTCGTAAACGCATCTTAAGCATTCGTTTGGACATTGGCGGAGTTCTTCTCTGTTCGGCAGCAACATCGGGAGAGTTACCATGTTAGTTTCGGGGTGCATTCTTCTCCTCGTCGTGCCCTTCAGATGCCTATCGAGATATATGCCTATCTTATGATTCCTATCATTATCGTATTTGCCTTCGTATGTCCATCGGGACCATAGGACAATTTTCACATGCGAAGGCCATACGAAAGTAACACAAAGTCGAAAGAAGGCAACGCGACTGCGATCATACCTTGCGAGGATAGACATAGTGATTGCACGATGTCATAATGACTAGGTGACGAGGACATTTACTACATTAAAAGTTTTATGTCAATATGAGACATGTAATGATATATAGATTACATATTATAACCTATGTAATATATGTAGCAATACCTCAGTATTTATCGCAAAAAGTACGAAATAAATAATACCTTTTATTTACCTTGAAGGTATACATGCATATGGGCATCTGTATTAAAAAAAACTCCTTACACACATGTATATCAACATGCAATGTACTACAACATGGAATGTATTCATATATATATATATATATATATATATATATATATATATATATATATATATACACACACATACCGGAAGTGAGCAGTCGTCAATAACCTTTTTCCAGCGTAGTTGAGTATCGAAACTGGTCAGTTTAAATATTTACTATTGAGTGATGTTAACAACATCAACTTGTTGCGTTCAACTTGCTATCGCTCACAATCACAACATCTTACATAAGATGTGCTATCTTTCCTTACGGTAAAATACTCGTTTCTGATTGGCTAATGGCCGTTACGTTTTTTCTTATGTACCCAGTCAGTCTCATGGTGTACAAATTTCATGTACCCTGCTGTCATAGTAACAGCTCCTAGCTAAAAGTAGCTGTCGCATTATAGTGAGGGGACGTTATAAAATGACGCACGCAGTGTACGGAATTTTGAACAGTTCGATCAGCTGTTTGCGAGTGTATTCATTACAAACTTAGTTTCGCCTTATTTGCTGCATGGTTTGGAAACAAATCTTATTTTGCATTGCTTGCACACTCAATTAAACTAATATTAACTCATGTTAATGCATGTAAAAGATTTTAGTAATAAGTTATATGACTTTTAACATTTGAGTCGAGACCGATGACGCCATTTTGTTTATGTTTAGGGTCAGTGTCATTCACGCTATATCAGCTGATCAGTCACTCGCAGTCAAAACGCAATAGATAACTATAATAGTACTAATTTTATTGACATGATGGAAAGATAAATACGTTGTAGACTTCTCCCTCGGGTAATACGGTCTCATGTACCATCTTTGTACCAGTGACATCCCTCGCCTGAAGGGTTAAAATATACCGTTCACAGAATGACCGAAACTGAGAAATTGGCAAAATTAAACACGGTTGACAATTATGATAGTTACTTCTGTTCGGGAGACATACAAACTGCCCATGTGGTTGAAAATAAACTCAAAGTGTAGCTGATGTGATAATGGTTTGCAGTAAGCAGAAAACGCTCTGTGCGGCTAACTGTACACATCTTCCCCTCACGGAGTTATTGAGCAAGAATGTTATATTTGTTTCCGTTACATAAATACCTGTCAAAAAAACTTAAAGATTAAAAAAAAACAAATCCAACTTAAATATGTTTCACAACACCATGTTTATCTGAACATCATTTCAAGGTGTAACAATGACTCAAAGGACATTGAATATTTAGCATTCAAACGTGGATTGTTCTCTTATTTCAATTGTTCTGATTTTCTTCAATATTTATTCAACTTCTGAGATTCACAGTATGTCAACATATCTGTAAGATCGACGCACTTCTCTTCTCTTCATTACATCATTCAATATATTAAACAGAACTTGTCAGGTTCAACTTGTAATTTATTCCTTTCTTTGTAATATGTAGAACTATCAGATTTTCTGCAACACATTATAATATAATGTCTTTTAAAGTGGCTAACAAAACTAGTAGATAACAAGAATAGTTGCATTGTGAAACATAATCTGGAAAATGTACTTACTTGAAAAATGTTCTTACATGTTTATTACTTTGTAATAACTTATTTTGCATGAAAAACGTTTGTCACAGTCGTTGTGATGTCAAGTTTTATTTTTCAATGGACATTTGCGATCAAGATATTATGGATGTTTCAAAGAAACACAGTGCGATGGCTTGACAAATTGATATAATTATTTTCTTGGACACACGATACAACATAACTTGATACATAAAGTGTTTATTGTTTTTTTACAAAGTCGTTTCCATAAATATATATTTCAAACTTGACCCTTTTAACTAAGGGTGGTCATATTCTTAACTATAACCTAAGCGCACTTGGCATTGTAAAAAAATGGACATAAAGTAATGATCCCCCAAAACCTCTTCAGTATAACCCCCAGAGGGATGTAATCGCTTACCTGTTATACCACACTCACTACACTTGAAAGATGTACTTAGTGTAAATCCCTGAGTGATGTAATACCAGTATTATTATCCAACACTCCCTACACTTACAAGATCTATTCGGTATATAGCCCCTGAGTGATGTAATGCCTCAACTGGTATATAACACTCACTACACTTACACTATCTATTCAGTATATAGCCCATAAATGACGTAATACCTCAACATGTATATAACACTCACTACACTTACAAGATCTATTCAGTATAGACCCTGAGTGACGTAACAGCTCAACTGATGTATAACACTCACTACACTTGTACGATCTCTCCAGTATAAAGCCCCTGAGTGATGTAATACCTCAAATATTAAACCACTTTCACTGCATGTGTAGGCACACACTTTATGAGTTCCCACGTGTTTATCACCAAACACACACTTCAGTTTTGAGGTCCATCTCCTCTGTGAGTTGCCATGTGTTGTTTCACGTGTCCAGATGTAATGAAGTATTTATCACACTGACTACACTTGAAGGGTCTCTCTCCAGTGTGGCTTCTCATGTGCGTCCTGAGATGATGTGGTAGTTTAAACCGTTTACCGCATTCACTACACCCGTGAGGCTTCTCTTCTGTATGGGATGCCATGTGTGTCGTCAACCCATTTTGTGCTGAAAATAATTTCCCACACTGACTACACATGTAAGGTTTCTCCCCAGTGTGAGTTCTCATGTGGACCTGTAGGGCAGTTTTCTTTAAGAAACTAACTCCACATTCTTCACATTTATGTGGTTTCTCCTCGGTGTGAGTTCTCATATGAGTATGGAGACTTCTTAATGAGGGAAACTTTTCATCACATATTAGACACTTGTTAGTCCCCGCAACCGTGTGTACTTTCATGTGTTTTTTAATTTCAATTGCTGTTTTAAATATTTCACCACACACATTACACTTGTACGGTTTCTCTCCGCCATGAATGGTCATGTGTCTTTGCATGTTATATAAGCTTTTAAATGTTTGACCACATACATCACACATGTACGGTCTCTCTCCAGTATGACCTCTCATGTGTATCGTGAGGTGACCTGACATATACGTTTTGCCACACACATTGCACCTGTGAGGTTTTTTTCCCGTATGTGTTCTCATATGTTGAGTAAGCACACCCGATATTGTAAATGTTTTGTCACACACAGAACACTTGTAGGGTCTCTCTCCAGTATGAATTCTCATGTGTGCCCTGAGATAGTATGATTCATTAAATGTTTTGTCACACAATGTACACCTGTAAGATTTCACACCAGAGCAACATGGTTTATGTCTCTTAAGATAAAGTAACTTTTTAAATGACTTGTCACAAACATCACACCTGTAGGCTCTCTCTCCAGTATGAATTTTCATGTGTGACTTAAACCCACAAGACGTTTTAAATGTTTCACCACACTCATTACACTTTAGATCTTCTTTATTATGAAGAATCCTGTGTTTCCTAAGTTGATTTGAACTTAAACATATCGTCTCACACACATTACAACTGTAAGGATGCTCTCCAGTATGAAGTCTCATGTGTAGCTTATGCTCACAGGGTGTTCTAGATGTTTTGTCACATACAACACACTTTTTAGGTTTCTCACCAGTGTATATTCTAGTGTGTCTCTTAAAGACTGCCAAGTCTATAAAGGTTTTGTCACACGCTACACATTTGTATGGTCTCTCACCAGTATGAATTCTCATATGTCTCTTAAGTACACACGGCCGTTTAAATGTTTTCTCACATACCATACATTTGTGAAGTCTTTTTCCAGCATGAATTCTCTTATGCATCAAAAGTCTATATGAATTTAGAAATACCTTTTCACACATATTACACTCATGAGGTCTCTCTCCTGTGTGGATTCTTGTGTGGTCCTTCAGGCTACCTAATGATATACATGTCTTATCACACACATTACACTTGTAAGGTCTCTCTCCTGTGTGGATTCTCGTGTGGTCCCTCAGGCTACAGAATGTTGTAAATGTCTTGTCACACACATTACACTTGTATGGTCTCTCTCCAGTATGAACCATCGTGTGTATCCTGAGCAGACTTTCATATTTATATGTCTTGTCACAAACACTACACTTATAACATATCTCTCCAGTGTGTATTCTCCTGTGTACTCTTAGTGCACCTGAATGTGTAAATGTCTTGCCACACACACTACACCTGTTAGGCCTCCCTCCAGTGTGAACCTTCATGTGTTTTTTAAGTTGATCCAACTGTGAAAATGTGTTCTCACACAGATTACACTTGAAAGGTTTCTCTACTTTATGAATGATATTGTGTATCTTAAGCTGACGTTCTAATACAAATGTTTTGCCGCACTCGCTGCACGCATGAGATCCCTCTTCATCATGAACACTCATATTTGACTTCACTTCATTTTGATGTGTAAGTTCGAATTCTTCAATGCTCACTACACGTATAAGTTCCCTCGCGGTTTCTGTCATCATGGAACCTCAATGGCAGGTCACTTTAAGTGTGTAATATTGTCTTACTTTAAATGACGTCCTCACTTCTGATGACCTCAACTATATTTCAGATGAAGCTTTTCTTATCAACCTCTTTGAATATCACCATTTCAAACCCTGCCTTGTCTGTGATGGCTTGTCCATCGATACTTTGGTGCCACCTGAAGGGAAAATTTATAAAAGTTATTATCATATACCTCCCAATAATCATTAAAAATCCATTTAACCTGTGCTGCTACGTCGCACTTTATCAACACTGCAGTTGAGCAACCGAATAATAAATAATCTCTATTAATATGATCATGACTTTTTACATTGTATTTCCACCATGGAGCTACAACTCTTAAAATTGGTAAAAATCGGTTTTGTGAAAATGTTGAACATTGCAGTTCCTGGTAACTGCAACTACATGACAATATTAATATATATGGTTTAAACATATCTTCATTTCGATGAAAATGAAATCGGGATTGGCAAACAAGCATACACTGATTATGTGAATGCCGCTCCCGAACATATAAGCCAGTATATAAAACGTTACCTTCACATGAACAGAATACAATATATTTATATAAATCATCATATATAACACTTGGCTTAATTAAAATGACGACTTATAATATATATCTGCATTTCATATAAGATGGTCTTTAATCTGCATGAACATAATGACAACGTAACACTGTGTCAGATAATATACTGAGTGTTTATTTGAAGAAACATCCACATTTTACTCCAAGAATCCATATAAATAGCTGCACGCTGAGATATTATCCACCTTTTTGTGTAACTTAGTGCAAATATCATGTGATTTGACGTTCATTGTAATGTCAATAAAGAAACATTGATAATGAATCATCCATCCTATACCCATGTGTTAAGTAATCATTCCTAATCGTACCAGGTTTTTGGCCCGTCAGTGATGCACTTTTATTTTAATTGTACACAATGACACAGACAGGAGGATCAAATTTTGAAAATTAAAATTTCAATTATTTTCGAATAAAAGTGTTCATGTTGATTAAATGAGAATATGAATACATTGAATGGCTACTTTACAGACAAATAAAATCTGTAGTTTTGAAAAGATTGACCCCTGCCAAAACTGTAACTGTTTACTATGAGGTTTAACATTAGATAGTGTTATGGTACATTCAACTGTCTTCTTATTATGCGAACATGCGAACATGCAAACATGCTAAATGATTGTATTCGCGTTGATACGATGCTTCAAAGACTTCCTACATTATATTTGCACTAAATCACACACATATGCGAACAAACCTCCGGGTTTCATCTTTACATCAAGCATCGGTAAGGTCCGTTCACACTGTACCGAATTTGACAATAGATGGAAACACGAATTTGAAAATGTTCAAATTTGTAAAGGATCGTAAGCAATCAAGCCATTCGTAAACGCATCTTAAGCATTCGTTTGGACATTGGCGGAGTTCTTCTCTGTTCGGCAGCAACATCGGGAGAGTTACCATGTTAGTTTCGGGGTGCATTCTTCTCCTCATCGTGCCCTTCAGATGCCTATCGAGATATATGCCTATCTTATGATTCCTATCATCATCGTATTTGCCTTCGTATGTCCATCGGGACCATAGGACAATTTTCACATGCGAAGGCCATACGAAAGTAACACAAAGTCGAAAGAAGGCAACGCGACTGCGATCATACCTTGCAAGGATAGACATAGTGATTGCACGATGTCATAATGACTAGGTGACGAGGACATTTACTACATTAAAAGTTTTATGTCAATATGAGACATGTAATGATATATAGATTACATATTATAACCTATGTAATATATGTAGCAATACCTCAGTATTTTTCGCAAAAAGTACGAAATAAATTATACCTTTTATTTACCTTGAAGGTATACATGCATCTGGGCATCTGTATTAAAAAAACTCCTTACACACATGTATATAAACATGCAATGTACTACAACATGGAATGTATTCATATTGCATCTAACGTGGAATAAGGTTATACGTGGAAAAGAGTAAACATCGGATGGTTTTGACTGTATCAACTATATTTAATACCATACGATGTGCTCATCAAGTATGTATACTTGGAGAGACCAATACACCGGTCGAAATGAGATATGTTTGTTTGTTATATGTCTCGGGGACATTCACCGTTCTTCGTACCAACCAAGTTTGAACTTCAAACAATATCTACAGGACCAATAGATAGTGGCACGTCCTATTTTACTTAACCGGAAGTGAGCAGTCGTCAATAACCTTTTTCCAGCGTAGTTGAGTATCGAAACTGGTCAGTTTAAATCTTTACTATTGAGTGATGTCAACAACATCAACTTGTTGCGTTCAACTTGCTATCGCTCACAATCACAACATCTTACATAAGATGTGTTATCTTTCCTTACAGTAAAATACTCGTTTCTGATTGGCTAATTGCGTTACGTTTTTTCTTATGTACCCCGTCAGTCTCACGGTGTACAAATTTCTTGTACCCCGCTGTCATAGTAACAGCTCCTAGCTAAAAGTAGCTGTCGCATTATAGTGAGGGGACGTTATAAAATGACGCACGAGGTGTACGGAATTTTGAACAGTTCGATCAGCTGTTGGCGAGTGTATTCATTACAAACTTAGTTTCGCCCTATTTGCTGCTTGGTTTGGAAACAAATCTTATCTTGCATTGCTTGCACACTCAATTAAACTAATATTAACTCATGTTAATGCATTTAAAAGATTTTAGTAATAAGTTATATGACTTTTAACATTTCAGTCGAGACCGATGACGCCATTTTGTTTACGTTTAGGGTCAGTGTCATTCACGCTATATCAGCTGATCAGTCACTCGCAGTCAAAACGCAATAGATAACTATAATAGTACTAATTTTATTGACATGACGGAAAGATAAATACGTTGTAGACTTCTCCCTCGGGTAATACGGTCTCATGTACCATCTTTGTACCAGTGACATCCCTCGCCTGAAGGGTTAAAATATACCGTTCACAGAATGACCGAAACTGAGAAATTGGCAAAATTAAACACGGTTGACAATTATGATAGTTACTTCTGTTCGGGAGACATACAAACTGCCCATGTGGTTGAAAATAAACTCAAAGTGTAGCTGATGTGATAATGGTTTGCAGTAAGCAGAAAACGCTCTGTGCGGCTACTGTACCCATCTTCCCCCCACGGAGTTATTGGGCAAGAATGTTATATTTGTTTCCGTTACATAAATACCTGTCAAAATAATCTAAAGAAGTTGATAATTTAAAAAAAAACAAATCCAACTTAAATATGTTTCACAACACCATGTTAATCTGAACAACATTTCAAGGTGTAACAATGACTCAAAGAACAATGAATATTTAGCATTCAAACGTGGATTGTTCTCTTATTTCAATTGTTCTGATTTTCTTCAGTATTTATTCAACTTCTGAGATTCACCGTATGTCGACATATCTGTAAGATCGACGCACTTCTCTTCTCTTCATTACTTCATTCAATATATTCAACAGAACTTGTCAGGTTCAACTTGTAATTTATTCCTTTCTTTGTAATATGTAGTACTAGCAGATTTTCTGCAACACATTAGAATACAATGTCTTATAAAGTGGCTAACAAAACTAGTAGATAACAAGTATAGTTGCATTGTGAAACATAATCTGGAAAATGTACTTACTTGAAAAATGTTCTTACATGTTTATTATTTTGTAATAACTTATTTTGCATGAAAAACGTTTGTCACAGTCGTTGTGATGTCAAGTTTTATTTTTCAATGGACATGTGCGATCAAGATATTATGGATGTTTCAAAGAAACACAGTTCGATGGCTTGAAAACTTGATATAATTATTTTCTTGGACACACGATACAACATAACTTGATACACAAAGCGTTTATTGTTTTTTTACAAAGTCGTTTACATAAATATATATTTCAAACTTGACCCTTTTAACTAAGGATGCTCATATTCTTAACTATAAGCGCACTTGGCATTGTAAAAAATGGACATAAAGTAATGATCCCCCAAACCCTCTTCAGAATAACCCCCAGAGGGATGTACTCGCTTACTTGTTATACCGCACTAACTACACTTGAAAGATGTATTTAGTGTAAACCCCTGAATGATGTAATACCAGTATTATTATCCAACACTCCCTACACTTACAAGATCTATTCGGTATATAGCCCCTGCGTGATGTAATACCTCAACTGGTATATATCACTCACTACACTTACAAGATCTATTCAGTATATAGCCCCTAAATGACGTAATACCTCAACTTGTATATAACACTCACTACACTTACAAGATCTATTCAGTATAGCCCCTGAGTGACGTAACAGCTCAACTGATGTATAACACTCACTACACTTACAAAATCTCTCCAGTATAAAGCCCCTGAGTGATGTAATACCTCAAATATTAAACCACTTTTACTGCATTTGTAGGCACACACTTTATGAGTTCCCACGTGATTATCACCAAACACACACTTCAGTTTTGAGGTCCATCTCCTCTGTGAGTTGCCATGTGTTGTTTCACGTGTCCAGATGTAATGAAGTATTTATCACACTGACTACACTTGAAGGGTCTCTCTCCAGTGTGGCTTCTCATGTGTGTCTTGAGATGATGTAGCAGTTTAAACCGTTTACCGCATTCACTACACCCGTGAGGCTTCTCTTCAGTATGAGATACCATGTGTGTCGTCAACCCAGTTTGTGATGAAAATAATTTCCCACACTGACTACACATGTAAGGTTTCTCCCCAGTGTGAGTTCTCATGTGGATCTGAAGGGCAGTTTTCTGTAAGAAACTAAGACCACATTCTTCACATTTATGTGGTTTCTCCTCGGTGTGAGTTCTCATATGAGTAAGGAGACTTCTTAACGAGGGAAACTGTTCATCACATATTAGACACTTGTTAGTCCCCGCAACCGTGTGTACTTTCATGTGTTTTTTAATTTCAATAGCTGTTTTAAATATTTCCCCACACACATTACACTTGTACGGTTTCTCTCCGCTATGAATGGTCATGTGTCTTTGCATGCTAGATGAGCATTTAAATGTTTGACCACATACATCACACATGTACGGTGTCTCTCCAGTGTGACCTCTCATGTGTATCGTTAGCTCACCTGACATTCTATACGTTTTGCCACACACATTGCACTTGTGAGGTTTTTCTCCAGTATGTATTCTCATATGTTGAGTGAGCGAACCCGATAATGTTTTGTCACACACAGAACACTTGTAGGGTCTCTCTCCAGTATGAATTCTCATGTGTGCCCTGAGATAGCTTGATTCATTAAATGTTTTGTCACACACTATACACCTGTAAGTTTTCACACCAGAGCAACATGGTCTATGTCTCTTAAGATAAAGTAACTTTTTAAATGACTTGTCACAAACGTCACACCTGTAGGCTCTCTCTCCAGTATGAATTTTCATGTGTGACTTAAACCCACAAGACGTTTTAAATGTTTTACCACACTCATTACATTTTAGATCTTCTTTATTATGAAGTATCCTGTGTTTCCTAAGTTGATTTGAATTTAAACATATCGTCTCACACACATTACATTTGTAAGGAAGCTCTCCAGTATGAAGTCTCATGTGTAGCTTATGCTCACAGGGTGTTCTCGATGTTTTGTCACATACCACACACTTTTTAGGTTTCTCACCAGTGTATATTCTAGTGTGTCTCTTAAAGCCTGTCAAGTCTATAAAGGTCTTGTCACACGCTACACATTTGTATGGTCTCTCACCAGTATGAATTCGCATATGTCTCTTAAGTACACTCGACAGTTTAAATGTTTTCTCACATACCATACATTTGTGAGGTCGCTCTCCAGTATGAATTTGGATGTGTCTCTTAAGAGGGCCTAAATCTATAAAGGTCTGGCCACACACTATACACTTGTATGGTCTCTCACCAGTATGAATTCTCATATGTATCTTAAGCACCCTTGACAGTCTAAATGTTTTCTCACAAACCATACATTTGTGAGGTCGCTCTCCATCATGAATTCTCTTATGCTTCAAAAGTTTATACGAATTTTGAAATACCTTTTCGCACACATTACACTTGTATGATTGACCTCCAGTGTGAAGTCTCATGTTGCACATATCATTCTCATGAGGTCTCTCCCCAATATGAATTCGTTTGTGGTCACTCAGGCTACCTAATGTTGTAAACGTTTTGTCACACACATTACACTTGTAAGGTCTCTCTCCTGTGTGGATTCTCGTGTGGTCCCTCAGGCTACAGAATGTTATAAATGTCTTGTCACACACATTACACTTGTATGGTCCCTCTCCAGTATGAACCATCGTGTGTATCCTGAGCAGACTTTCATATTTATATGTCTTGTCACAAACACTACACTTATAACATATCTCTCCAGTGTGTATTCTCCTGTGTACTCTAAGTGCACCTGAATGTGTAAATGTCTTGCCACACACACTACACCTGTTAGGCCTCCCTCCAGTGTGAACCTTCATGTGTATTTTAAGTTGATCCAACTGTGAAAATGTGTTCTCACACAGATTACACTTGAAAGGTTTCTCTACTTTATGAATAATATTGTGTATCTTTAGCTGACGTTCTAATACAAATGTTTTGTCGCACTCGCTGCACGAATGAAGAGCCTCTTCATCATGAACACTCATATTTGACTTCACTTCATTTTGATGTGTAAGTTCGAATTCTTCAATGCTCACTACACTTATAAGTTCCCTCGCGGTTTCTGCCATCATGGAACCTCAAGGGCAGGTCACTTTAATTGTGTAATTGTCTTACTTTAAATGACGTCTTCACTTCTGATGACCTCAATTATATTTCAGATGAAGCTTTTCTTATCAACCTCCTTGAATTTCACCATTTCATATCCTGCCTTGTCTGTGATGGCTCGTCCATCCGAAACTTTGGTGACACCTGAAGGGAAAATATAGTTATTATCATTTATTACATACGTGTTCTGAATATCGTTATGAGATAATTTTGGTTATTTGAAACAAGTGTTGTGTAACTAGTTGAAAGTTATTCAACGAGTGTTGTTTAACCAAAACAAGTTATTCAACGATAGTGACGTCATAATGCCGTACTACTTTCGCCATCAGCTGATCGAGTACAGTCGAACCCACTCGCCACTTCAGTTTTTCAGTTCATCATATCATTTTCCTGAACGTATTTAGGTCTTCAAGACTACGTCTGGAAGACCTATTGTTCTTATCGGGGTTTTTTGGGGGTTTTTTTTGTTTTTTTTATTATCATTATTTGACCTTTTTTTGTCCGGAGGATTCCCGCTTAACCACTCGACCGATTTTCATGAAATGTTCAGTGATGATAGTCTGTAACCTGAGTTGGTGCACTACGAAGCCCGATTTTGGATTTTCGACTTCTTTCGCGAGTTATCTCCCCTTGAAGTCAAAATTTCTACCTTAATATCTCGAGAACTAATCAATATATTTGCACAACACTTTCACCACTATGTAGGCAACAACATTCGGTTTTCGGCCGTAATAATAGATTTTTTGCTATTTCGATAAAACTGAAAATTTTGTGAACTTTCGCGGTTTGAGGGTACGCGTCTTCTCCTAAAAAATCTTCTCCTAATTCACGGCAATACATACAGCTATGTGTGATAGCTCATTTTGAAGATAAATGAATTCCTGATAGGACTGTGTGGGCCGAATTTTGAATTTCTTCATAGAATGTTTAAAATAAGTCCTTGAATATGGTCATTTTTAAAAAAGTGCGTTTTTCTACTATATGTTCAAAGGGACATAACTCTGTTAATAATGAACGCAGTTCCGAAGTTACTGATATCAATCTCTTTGTGATAAATAGTTTAACAATTTCATAACATATCATTATCATATAAAAGTTGATAGTTTCGGCACAATTTGGACATATTCCCAAAAAAAAGTAAAATTTGGTGATTTTGAGACTTTTCGTGGGCTACTTTCCTTGTAGAATTGTTGATCGTAAACCACTGACGATACCATTATGTTTGAAAGCTGATTTTGAATTAGAAATGTCATGCATTAAAGACAATACATTTCAATCATGTGTCTGTCATAGTCCATGTGTGACTGGTCATAGAATATTGTCATTTTTCGAAAATCGCCATTTTCAGCAAAGTTCAAATGCTCACACCTGCTTAACTAATTTGGATATCTAAATTTTATTTAAAGCTCCGGATGCGCAAATTCAAGACCAACAATTCTTCTGTTGAACCCTTTCATCAAAAAGTTGATAGTGAAGCTCCGAACATCGCAAACGTTCTCAAGGGGTAAAAATTTAAGCAATTTAGAGTATTTTCTTGAATATTCAGAAAAAGATAACGCATTAATTATGTTTGCAATCTAAATGATGATTACATCTATTTAAGTGGAATATTTACAGCACAATATTTTGTAAGTTGCAACTTAGTATGAAAATATTAACCATTTTGTGGAAATCGTGAGAAAGGTCATGTAGGGCTCCATTAATAAGCGATTTTTCCATTTTCAGAGGGTCATTGTCTTTGGAGAATATGTAAAAAAAACTATTTAAGATAGAGACATGTTTTATAAGTCGTTTTACATCGGTGAAAGTGATGAATAACCGGGAGTCCAACATAGAGTTCAAGGTCAAGCAGAAGTCTTGAAGACCTAAGTCTTGCCTTGGCAATCCTAGTTTTGACTATTAATACACTTGCATCATTGCAAAAATAGATGTGAAAAAAATAAAAATAGAGAATTCGGGTTCCGAACTCGAATATTTATAATGTGAAATTTTATATGTAAAATATATTTTGACTGAAGGCAATTTATGTACGCTTCTTTAAGTCCTGATGCTGTTCATTGAGAGTTAGCTCCCTTAGTTCACACATACTCGCTAGCATGGCGCAGACGGTATGATGAAAAAATTTGAAGAAAACAAATTAGCGGTAACGTTACAAAACTTTCGAAATTTTGAAATGATGAGAAGTGCGATGTGAGGCCTAAACGTCCGGCGGCGGGGGCTTAGATGTATGAAATGCTGGAAGCTTTGAAGCCATCCCCAAAAATCAGTGCTATCAAATCCACTGTACCGAAGGTGATGCTGGTAACGTACGTTACCAACATCCCAACATGGCGGAAAGCAAATCTATTCACAGCATCAATGTTCATGTGTGTGCAAACTAAGTTTGATTATATACCCCGAGAAAGCTGTTAATTCGTCTTAGATACTCGCGAAGCGATCTTGCCTTCTGCCATGTTGGAATGTTGGTAACGTACGTAACCAGCATCACCTTCGGTACAGTGAAATCGGCGCCAAGTTCCCAGGCCAACACGCCATCAAGACTGGGCGTCACTGACACAATTGTGGAACAAACATCGGACATCGAGGCGGAGTGTGCTGCGTTAGAATCAAAATTAAAGCACATGGAATTAATCAACAGGGGGGAAAAACTCCGAAGAGACATATCGGCAATCGAGCAGTCTATTCCGCCTGCATCCGCGGTCAAGCAGTGCAAGTTCAAGTTCATCTACACGAGGTAAGAAAACACGCCAAATTACGGATTACCTTTGGGTAGACAATCTTGACATGATCGGCGAAAGCAGGAAAACTATTGAGCTTGGAGAGGGCCTTGTGTTAGACATAGGAAAGGCCAAAGCTAATCTTTGTTAAGTATCTTTAGAGAGATGGATTTATGCGAGTGTTGGCATACTCAAAGAGATGATCAGTGATGGTGAGGTTGACCCACAAGGGATACAAGATTACCTAAAATATATTCAGGACATCAGCCGTTTGTCATCCAAATATGTTTGGGTGAGCGTGCTCTTGTACGACCAGGAGTACAGGCAGAAGCAGATGGCAGAAGGTTTCAGATGGGGTACGGCTCTGCAAATGTAAGAAATTTTCAGTTAGTGCCTAAGCCGGACTCAAAAACTGCAGGAGCCCTACAACAAATGCAGGATCAAGGTCGCGCTACTTCTGGCCAACAGAATTTCCAGAGAAATGGACGTCGTCGTCGTCGAGGCCTATTTGATGATGAAGGTGCTGAAATCTGCCGGCGCTTTAATTTTGGTAGCTGTAGAGAGGAGTTATGCAGGCTTTCCCACGTGTGCATTACCTGTCGTAAAGCCGGCCATACTGGTCAGCAACACAACTGGCAGCAGTCGGATTTCAACAACAATCAGAGGTCAAGTGTCGGTTACAGGAAATCCTTTGACGAGTCAAAAAAACAATAAATTCTGTCCCCACTTCCTTAAAGCTTGAGGCATCGAGGGACTTGCTGCCACCTGATGACGTAGATAGAGACTACATATTATCTGGTGTTGAACATGGTTTCAAATTGGTTGAAGATATAAATAGCTTGGAAATTCAGGATGTGTTTACACCGAATCACCGGTCAGCAAATGATAATAAAGACGCTGTAGAGACAGTTATTAGGGATGAAGTTGAACTTGGAAACTATGTTTTAACAGATAGTAAATCGACTATTGTCAGTCCCTTTGCAGCTGTACCAAAAGATGGGGACACTAAGAAAGTTCGCTTAATACATGATGGAAGCCTGCCTGTTGGTAGTAATATGAATGGTTATATGGTAAACTGTGGATGTCAATATATGGACTTAAGACATGCTGTGGAATTAATCAAACCAGGCAGTTTTCTATCTAAGGTCGACCTAAAGTCAGCCTATCGAACAGTTGCTATCCACCCAAGCAATTATCCCTTAACCGGCTTGTATTGGAAATTTCAGGGACGAGAGTCGGTGCAATATTTATATGACAAGAAACTCCCCTTTGGGGCGTCTAAGAGTTGTAAACTGTCATTGCTTACATTGATGACTTCCTTATGTGAGAATCGTGATGAATGCAGTGCCCAGCAGCTCAACCTGATCAGAACTCTTCGTCATTTAGGTTTTTCTATAACCTGGCAAAAAGTTGATGGTCCATCCCAGAGACTCAAGTTTCTTGGCATAGTTATTAATTCTAGCAATTGCACGCTTGCGTTGCCTACAGGAAAACTCCAGGAACTATATTGCATTTTACAGGATTTTTCTATTAAGAGTCGAGCCAGTAAGAAGCAGATGAAACTGGGCCAGTATGCTCATTCAAGGTGGGAGGACTTTCTTCCGGGGAGTACTTAACCTCAAGAATTCACTGTTATCGTCTAGTGCTCAATGTAAGCTTGATGCCGATTTTTAAGCCGACATTGATTGGTGGCTCCATTTTTTGCATTATTTTAATGGTGAAACAACATTTTTGGATCAGCAGCCGATTGCATCTGTTGGAACAAATGCCTGTGATATTGGATGCGGTGGTTACTTTGCCGGTGATTTCTTTTACGTTAACTGGCAACATGATATGAGTAATGTGGCTGATATGCACATTAACGTAAAAGAAACTTTAGCTATTGTGTTGGCTGCATGTAGATGGGGTCGTGAATGGAGGAACAAAAGAGTTATCGTGCATAGTGATAACCGATCTGCAAAGGCTTTCATTAATAAGGGCAGCTGTCATATCCCCTTTATAATGTATTATCTGGGTTATCTGTGTTATTTGAAAGCATCTTATAATTTCTCATTAACAGTTGAATATGTTCCAGGACACAGGAACAATTTGGCGGATGCAATTTCTAGATTACATGAGCCCGGAAAGATGACTGTAGTGTATGATATGATGAGTAGTCTGCAATTAACACCGTTTGATATCCCCCATCTGTGCTATCATATGTCACCTAAGCTTATTAATTACAGATGGGGATTACAGCTTCCGACAGATGCTTCAAAAAACTGTATCTCGCCTACACAGCCAGGGCTGGGCACAGACTACAAAGAAGACTTACAGTACTCAAATGAAGTGTTACATGAAATTTTGTGATATTGTGCGTATAGAACCGGTACCTTTGTCTCCAGATGATGTGGCACTTAATATTGCATATTTGGTTGATGTTAATAAAAGCCTTAAGTTTGCCAGTGTTAGGCAGTATGTGTGCATAATCACCAATCTTCACAAAGCTAACAGCCTAAAAGATCCTGTTTGTGACTCGAAAGTGTTGCATATCTTAAAAAGAGAATTGGGTGACTATCAAGTTGGTGCAAATCCTGTTACGCCTGAACATTTATTACGCTTGATATAATATAATATATATATGTGTGTATATACAATGGGTGATATTATTTAAGTTGAACGCAGATACAGTTCTCTACCAGCCTTTGATAACGAAAACAGTAGTCAAAAACTATATTGATGTTTTTTGGGGTTTTAAAATATTACTTTTCAATGATGTTTCCTTCTTATTTTTTAAAGTGGCATCCAGTGTTTTTCTTATCTATGTTATTTCATTTCAAATAATTGCACTTAAACTGCATATTCATCTCCAAACGCCAAATAGTTGATAATTACTTGTTTTCAATGAAAATCGAGCAACATGTCGCCATAGCCACGTGTGCAAAAACCGAAACTGGAAGTCCCATTTATACACACGACCTATAAAATTTAAATATGACCTATTAAATTTACATATGACCTTAGTCCTATTAAATTTACATATTACCTAATAAACATTACAATCCCCTGTTTTCGTCTGTTGTTGATAAGTTTCCAACATTCCAATGACACGCATAGCCGAGGTGCATTGTTCGGTTTTCAATCAGACATCACTGTGAGATTCCGGCCCTTTATATAACTACACAGAATTTACCGTCAAATAATACAATTCATAATGTTTGGCACATGCCCCAACAACACCCTGGATGTTACTTAGTATTAATAATGTGTAAATGTATTTGGGTGGATGAATGAAGTTTATGAATCGTCGCTGACTAGTACTGTGAATAGTTTTAAAGGGGCAGTAGCACGTTTTTTCGCTCAAATAAGTCGATGAAATCTATTTGAAAAATAATTTCACAAATTGTAAAAGTCCCTTCTCTCTTCGGAAAATCAAGTTAAAAATGAGTCAACATGGTTCGGTAAAGCCATGGGAATCGTTTTTGTAATTTGAAATAATAACTTGTGTTCACAATAAAATGGCCGCCATGCAATTTTTGCTTTATACGCAACATCGTTATTACCACAACGGATAATTGGTTTGTGTAATACGATGTTTTACCCTCTAAAGTTGATTTAAATAACATAAACCATCATTATAAATGGGAAATTTGAAAAAAATAAATTTTGCCAAAAAACGTACTACAGCCCCTTTAAATGCTACTTTGACATATACATGGTACTTATTAAAGCAATGAGTTCTCACTTAACTACATGTGTTCGACATCACCGATCCTATGGACGTACTAGGAAGCTATATCGCACTGCGCAAGGATAGCGGTATGTAGATATTTCACCAAAACTAGTGAACCACGTTTTTGTCATAATCATGAATATTCAGCACAAGATACGGCGCTGGAGTAACCAGCCCGGCGATGTGACCTACTTCATATCCGTACATTATGTTTACACAAGTCAAAAACAAGGATAGATAGTTCGATTTACTGACATTTATGTCAAGTGATCGTGTCGATTAATATACTTTTTAAAAATTATATATGTGAATATCTGTCCAGATTCTCGAACTTTTTAATCAAATATTATTTTATACATAGTACATATGCCTGCAGTCCTACTCTCAGACTCTGATAAAGGTATTTACTCCTAAAATACCACTTTATTAGATATTGAAACGGACCCTGTGAGAAATCTTCAATTAAACCAAGATGTCGTCAGAGTAGACGATCCTTTATAATCAACCTATATCGCATTGCCAGTCGCATTATCTTCAATTAAACCATTATGTCGTTAGAGTAGACGAAGCTGGCCGATGTGTACTTAAACAAATCAAAGGTGAGGAGTTCATGCTGGCCCAAAAGTTTGCTGACTTGCATTACTTTCTATGGGTGAAGTGAGTCAAAAGTGACCCTATCGTCTACTATGTATGAAATGTCTTATATGCATGTCGACATGGAGAACAATAATAACTATCTTTTATGAATTACTTTGTTACAAACAAGTCAAATAGTTGTACAAAATGGAGCCCTAAAGATGCCTTAATTTCTGTCTAGAGTTGAGTAATCTAAACTTGCTATAATTTTCTGGACTGGGCTGGTCGTCAATTTAATATGTTGCTCTAGGGTCTGGATGACAGACTACCTGGTGTGTGTGTTTTATGATAGAGCACATGTCGGTTGTAGCTCATTACCATAGTTACACATGACAGACAGCCCGGGATGATTAATCACATATCCGTATAGATCATTTGCATGAAGACATTTTTCGTTTAATGTTGAGCCGGCTGTACGGCCATATGGAGATATCTTATACAGCTTATAAATCTCATTTGCCAATATCCAAATATATATATACAGAAAAGCGTCACATGTGCACTTACAGTAGGGCAACAAACACACGCGTACTCAGCCATGGTTAGGAATGCATCTGTTCATAAACAGACATATAGACATTTTGTCCATACACATGCCCATGCACACAAGCACAGATACAAGCACACGTGTAAGCACATATACACACAGATACCACATTTGAGTCAAACAGTGTTATATCGGGTGTAGGTGAATTCGTAGGCCAGACCGGTTCGTAGGAGTAAATTTCGGTTGATTCGTAGGAGGATCGGCCGGTGAATTCGTAGGAGTTCGTAGTTTAAAATAAATGTTTATGGACTAACTTTACGGTATGATATTATTACAATTAAATCGTTGTATCTGACTTTTGGCTTTTGGCTTTTTGAAAAAAAAATTGTAGCAGGGTCTGGCGTTCTTGACCCGATCTGTAGTGATCACTGTCCGACATTTATTACTATCAGCCAAACCCAACCACGCACACTTTCTTCCAAACGTAAAATGTACTATTATGACTTGTGTGATACTCGTGGTTTAGATAAGCCTTTGGCTTGTTTGCATGTCCTCATTCATGTATAATTAACAGTCATGAATAAATATGTTTAAAACATATACCATGTCATTATGATAGATTGCAGTACGAGACTAACAATGTCAATATACGAAACTAACAGTATTATCATCATATGTCATCGATTTATTTATTATCAACATGACATGGTATTCAAAACATGTTATCGAAGTTTAGATATCACTTCATGAGATGTTTTTTAATCCTCCTACGAATTCACGAGTCCTACGAATTCCCGGGTCCTACGAACTGGTCTGGCCTACGAAAACACCGCATCCCGTTATATCGACAAAGAGCAACATTCCATATGTTTGTATATCCAAATGTCAGATAAAGTTAGGTCTACTGGAAACTATAGTCAGATGTATAATTAGGCTAGATATCAGGTACAAATTCAACTTACCCTTCAACTATGAAACATAGTCCCAGGCATTATAATGTATCGTAAAGATTTTCTTTTCAAGTACTCCTCGGGCAATATGAGGTTCATCTAATCCGATCGAACCATATTATTGTCTAGTCTGTAGAGACAAACCCTCGGAGCAAGTACACTAAGTCAGACACACAGCGGATTGGAGGAGCAGGGTTCAACGCCTTCAACGTTGACAGGGCCGAGACCGAATTAACTCGTTGGTCAGTGGGCATTGTCCAGGGCAGAGGACAGGCTCTTGAAGTAGACCCAACTCGTCTCGCTCGGGTATATTTACTTTGCTCGGCTGGCAGTTGAAGATTGATGATAGACAGTAAATAGCTCAGTGCATCTTATTGACTCGCCCTAGAAACGTGTAGTTTCCGGGCAACCAGCGGTTTTGCTGAGAGAAGATTAACTTTGACCGTGAACTTGAAGATGGAGGGTTTCCCAGTTCCCCATTCCTTACATGGTTAACAACCCTCGCGTTGAAGTGTATTTTACGTTTCTAATACAAAATGATTTGTTTCAATTATTAAAATCATATCAGAGGTATTATCATCTACGACATAACATATGAGAAATAATGTTCTTTTCGATAAAATTTGATGCAATTTTGTTTTAAAGGTGCATCCATTGTGTTTCATAACATGTTATTTGCCTTAAATACATGCCAACATACAATATGTACTGATATCAGTTCAAATAGTTTCACTCAACTTGCATATTCATCCCCAATCGCCAAATATATAATAATTACTAGTTTCCAATTAAAATCGAGCAACATCATTAATTTTTTTTTTATACTTGTGCAGAAACCGAAACTATACGTTCCATTTACATACACAGTAGTTATAAGACCTATTAAACATTGTCAACTTGCAATTTTCTTTTAGTATGTTGTAAATAAGTTTCCAAAATTACGTTTGACGAATTGACGCGCGCCACACGCAGTGCATTGTCCGGTTTTCGATCAGAAATCGATACGTTTGCCTTTATATCGTCGGTATACTGAGCCGACTTGGATCAGAATGATAATGTTCGGCAACAGTCGGTACTTCTCGATAAAACAACACAATTTATAACGTCTAGCATATGTGACCCAAAACAACACAATTGATATACCTTTTAAAACACCTACGGTCTCGACTGGCGCATCAATGAACGTGATGAAATTGGACGGAATAGCTTAAATTGTTTCTACGTAATTAACACGTTAACAATAAGGGGTTTCTAGGCTGCGAGCTTGTCAAATGCACAGTCTACTTTAGTATTAATATCATTTAACGACTTTTTTCGTTACTCACGTCACACATTTCTGAATGTGGCGATACTGATTCTAATGGTCTGTGGGAAGAGAATGAGTTTTCAACAGAGCCAAAAGCCAAATACTGTTGTCGGGAGATTATGAATGTGTTTGTATTCACAATTTCATTCACGAGGGTATGATACTTTTCATTTTTTGACTGTTCAATCAGACATTGGGTGGTGAAATCGCATAGTTTTCAACATAATGTATGGCATTTTTGTATTATTTTAATTATGGGACTCGTTAAAATAGTCCTATTTCACTCTACTTTCAGTTGACTACTATAGACATATTATGGTACAATGTTACAGTTGATACATTTCACAATATTTGTGATTATATCGATGCAGTTTTTTATTCTCGCTGCGTGTAACTTAATACATCTATAATCTTACACCGCTCTCGTAATTTAGATAAAAGTTTTAAAAATTAGTTTAAATTACTATGCTGGTTTGAGAGGGTTGGGCGAGGCGATAGTGTACTGCTACGAGTTCCCTATCTATCTCACAGCAAAGTCAAATGTCGTGAAAAAGGGTTTAAATATAAATATATTTCAAATGAATTGTCAACATGCAAATTTGTGGGAAAGTATCTCGAATAAACATGCAAAACACTGACATTTCTCTTTTCCATCTGCACAATGTTAGGGACATTGATCGTCATCGTCGGCACTGTGAGCAATGAATTTCTTAAAGGTGCATCCATTGTGTCTCATACAATTTTATTTGGCTTTAATACGTTCCAACTCACCACATGTGCTGTCTACAATACAAATAAATTCACTCAGCTTGCATATGTATCCCCAATCGCCAAATATATCACAATTACCAGTTTCCAATTAATAAAATTGAGAAACATCATTATGCATGTGCAGAAACCGAAACTGCACGTCCCATTCACATGCACACAGTAGTTAAGTGATCTATTATGTCTCTGTGTCTGTTATAAATAAGATTCCATTGACGTGCGCCACACGCTGTGCATTGTCCGGTTTTCGATCAGAAATCACTACTTTTACCTTCATATCGTCAAAATGCAAAGTCTACTATCTTCAAAATGGTAGTTTTCGGTAACAGTCGGTACTTCTCGATAAAGTAAAACCATATATAACGTTTGCAATATGTGACCCCTAACAACACAATGGGTGTACCTTTAAATTGTCCGAGGTGCATGCATATGAGGCGTACATGTTATATAGCATATACAGCATAAGCAGGGGCGGATACAGATACAGATACACATTTGAGATTTGGACAATATTGAATTCAGACACAAATGCAAAGTATAAAACATACCAAATGTATTTTACAAAAAGCTCATCTGACAAAGCCCAAAAATTTTATACATTTTAAAAAATAATTCACAAAAAATTATTTGCGGAAATAGTTGACATGTATAGGAGACATTTGTACCTGCCATCTACACTGTGGGGCCAGAAGAAATGATACTAAATTTTCAAAATAGTCGATTTTGATCATCTTTGATGAAGATCGATATATCTCGTAAAGAGATATACATAATTGTATTGATGACAGTATGATATTTTTGTTCAACCACGCATGAGGTGCTGAACTGCTATTTCAAAGGGTTTTCTCTTTACATAAAGTTTGGTATTTAAGTTAAATTTGTACGATGGAAATGTTCCTTCTTGGATTTTAAAATCCATGACGCATCATTGCTGTATGATGTCATAAAATAAGCCAGAAAACCATGTTTCGTGAAATTTCCTATCCTGTCCAATTTAAGAAGAGTTCAACAACGATTCCAATTCTTTTTTTTTACAAATTCAGTTTAGTCGGCTTTATCCCTTGGATAAAGATATCTTGCATTTTTGTTGGTATATCGTTTCTTTGTCCCTGGTTGTAGAGTAGTCAGGCTCTTGTATTTGTGTTCCTTGTTTATAAACGGTGTCTCGAAAAGCATGTATGTAATTCAGATCTATAGAAAGGTGATCCTATTATAACGCTGTGCACATGTGCATTATTTTATGTTCCATGGAACATTTTGATTTTGCTCTGATGATCTACTGAAAGGACAAAAGAAATTAATATTCCCTGTGTACAAACATTAATTTGTTTAAAGATATCTCAGCTATCCTATTTTGACATATTTTTTATTAGATGTGAAAATATAGGTATTTTATAAAATGCTGTGACTAATGAGTAATGAATGAATATTTTTGGATTGTTTTTAAAAAATTTAATTAGTGTGCGAATATCTACATAATGTTTTAACAATAATTATTTCTGCTTTATGTTACATCATGTCTTTTAACAAACACATACTGACTAATAATAGGAAACATTTTACTGAGGACTTTATATTGACGGGATGCTTTCACACACGGTGTCATAGGGGGTTGCCGATTGTTGAACAAATACTGAGGTGAATTGCTTTTGAATGACTTAGATTAGAGAAAAATCTTTTCACAAAACAATACCAAATTAAGCAATTTCCTGAAATGTTGTTTGTATTGTGTCTCTTCAAGCCTAGCAAACATGGATTACAAGAACTGTTGCCTTATGTAACACATTATTTGCATTAATAACACAAGCTGGAGGAATGAACGGCATTTGTATCTCTTTACAAATCGTGATTGCCGTAAATATAACATTGCTAGTGAGTTATTTTCTGATGGAGTAACATTTTATTGAAATAGCAGCATCCATGCCACGAGATTTTCCAATGAAGAAAAGCTTTTGCTTCCAGAAACAGGTTCAGGGAAACATCTTTATCCAATTCGTAGATCAGACTGCACGAATCAAGCCAATTAATTTTCATTAGTGATTTGAAATAATCTGTGACAATGAACAATTGTCCGTTACATGAATTTTGTAATCAACAATTTTCTGTGACGCATCAGAAAATGTCAAGGTCACTGATACATACGTTTTTGTACTGATAAAACGCTGAATGCTTTATGATAAAAGAGGATGAACCCTAATCGGAGCAACATGCATTGTTTATACAAGTTTATATGCACCCGTTACTTACAATATACCGATAATATATGAAATATTATATATATTATATATTATAGTATATATTAACTTTGTGACAATAACTGGCTTCAAGACATTATCAGTGGTTATTTGGTCATCATATATCTAATTGTCACTGATGGATAAATGTGTTAACTAACTGTTCAATTCTGAAGAGCATTTTCGAAGTCTGGAAAAAGTGCACCCCCCTTTCGAAAAAAACTGTATCCACCCATGATAAGCGTCGTGCTTGTATCACAAACATGCATGATAAAGACGTCTTGTTCAGAAACATTGGGCACTAATATATTTCATTGCCTATAAAGACTGAGTGGTTTTTAGAATGAATCAGTTCACACACTGGCTTCATCATGAACAGTACAGGGACAAGTACACTTTTCATTCAGGAAAGGTAACTTTACATTTTTACTCCTTACTATTTAAAATGTACTTTAAAAGTCAATACTAATTATCATTAAATTGGTTTATTTAATAACAGTAATTGTTTTTGTATTTATAAAATTTTCCCATCATCTTAAGCGACAAAATGAGCTGTATTTATCAACTTACAAGTTGTAATATCTATTGATGAATATGCTAATGTGCATCACGTCTATATTGCATAAATTATTTCAAGTTACTGCAGCAACGCAATTGTTCTCAAACTAGCATGGAAAGGACTTTCGGAAAGAGAACACCGCAATTCAATTTTCAATCTAATAAGTGTTTAATTGTGTATTATCCAAAAAAATCAAATCAATCAGCTGGCATTGTTTGTTGTTACTTATACAGATACCATAAAATAAATATACATTGTATATAATATATAATATTTTATTGTCTCTGCTAATAGAAGTATGTGAACAAGTTTTATGATCGTTTACCCAAACGCAACCAGACAACTGCACATCTATCGGGATATAAATGTACTCCACGTGACTACAATTCATTCATATGATTGGACGAAAGCATTTGACTGTGCTCTAAAGCCTGTCAGAGAACATGCACGTGTTGCATGTTTCAGTAAAGGAGCATGCCGATCTTTCATATACGTACAGGTTTACAATTGATTCGACACCGACCTTGACATCACTTTTGTTCATTCACCACGTGTTGCCTGTACTGCGACAATGTCTTCGATTTCCCCTATTTGGAGTCAACTCTTGGCTTATTAGTCCGTTCATGGACTCCTATTCCTCTCGAGCAGATGACAAATGAGCGGACTTAGTGAAAAACGTGCATTTTGTTGTACTTTCATTTATAACTGCAATTGATTTCACATCGACCTAGTGTTTCCATATGGACAATGCTCATGTGTTACCTATAAGATAACATAGGCATCTCATCTGGCGGAGGTTGATATGTAGCATGGATTATTATTGGTGTATTCCATCAGCCAACCCCTGGTTATTATTTAACAGGCGCATTTTGTTGACCTTCCATTCATACCTGTAGCGCTGGTCCCATGTGCATCCAGCATGCGCTGCTCTTCGCCATGCTCTAGCTGATCCGACGAGTGGTGTACAATGACTGTCCTCTCCCCGCGGCGTCTCCTGGTTGACCTGACACTGATGCCACGGTGGTCAGTGGTTTTACTGGGGTTTGTGCTGGGCCTGCTCTCCATGCTGATAGTTCATCTGCTTCCCTGGCAACCTGCATCTACAGACTTGGCACACGCGTATAAATATCAATTGGATGTCAAGGAATTTAAACAAATACTTAGTGAAGAAATACCTAAAGATGGTAAGTGTATTGTAGACTATTATTCTCTATATATGCGTTATAGAAACGCCAAAATTTGAGTTAATATTAACTAAGTATATATCGTTTATGGTAAAAACGATTATGATTGAATGAATTATTGAAGGTTCTGTTTTTATTTCAAAATAGCGTTCGTGAATATTTTTTAAGTAGAAGTATCTTTCATTGAGTCACCTGGTGCTGGATCTTACGCTCATGAATGCTGTATGATCCAAAATAAGGAAGCTTATATGAACACAGTTTGCTTAAATATCCATTGTGTTTCATAAAATTTGATTTGGCTTTAATACGTTCCAACACACCATATGTGCTGTTTACAATGAAAAGAAATTCACTCAGCTTGCATATTCATCCCCAATCGCCAAATATATCATAATTACTAGTTTCCAATTAAAATCGGGTAACATCATTATGCATGTGCAGAAACCGAAAGTACACGTTCTATTTACATGCACAGTAGTTATATGACCTATTGAACATTTTCAACCCAAATTTGTTATTTTGTCTGGTTTAAATAAGATTCCAAAATTACGTTTGACTCATTGGCGCGCGCCACACGCGGTGCATTGTCCGGTTTTCGATCAGAAATCGATACTTTTACCTTCATATCGTCAATATACTAAGTCGAGTATCATCAAAATGGTAGTTTTCGGTAACAGTTGGTACTTCTCGATAAAAGAAGACCATTTATAACGTTTGGCATATTTGACACCCAACAACACAATGGATGTACCTTTAAAGGTGCATCCATTGTGTTTCATAAAAATATTTTGCTTAAATACATGCCAACATACGACATGTGCTGATATCAGTTAAAACAATTTCACTCAACTTGCATATTCATCCCGAATCGCTAAATATATATGGATATTTGACATTCCTCGTCGAATACCATGTAAATCTCATCCAGTGAAGTAGAAATTTAGACGAGTGGCGCAGCCACGAGTGTAAATATATGATTTCTATTTCACGAGATGAGATATACATAGTATTCGACGAGAAATGTCAAATGTTCTATTTATTAGATTGAATAAAGTTCGTAAATGACGTTAATTTTATGAATGGAGCAGCATCACCGTGCTTTACCACGGTCATTTTGTGACGTCATCCTATTGTTACGATGACGTACGATTGAAAGTGTTTTCACTGAGTAGAATAACAGGTTATTTCACTCAGTGAAAATACGGATTTTATTTTAACCGATAAACGCCGTTTTTCACCAGTGAAAATCTAATAAATAAACATTACTAGTTTCCAATTAAAATTGAGTAACATCAGTTTACTTGTGCAGAAACCGAAACTACACGTTCCATTTACATGCACAGTAGTTATAAGACATATAAAGGTACATCCATTGTGTTGTTTGGGGTCACATATTATAAAAGTTATAAAAAGATATGAATATGATAGAAATTTCACTGATAAATTTCAGTATTTCACAGCTCGCCATATAATACATAGTTTTATTTTATCTAGAAGTAATGACTTTTGCCGAAAATTGCCGTTTTGATGATATTCGACTCAGTATATAGATGATATAAAGGTAAAAGAAACTATATCTGATCGAAAACCGGACAATGCACCGCTTGTGGCACGCGTTAATCAGTCAATCGTAATTTTTAGAAACTTATTTTGATACAATAATAAGGCGGTTATATTATGGTATAATACTCTGGTAATACGAAGTGAAGTAAAGAAGGCTTTATCATCCCAAACTGTGTGAGATCAAGCGATATCTCCTAGGAGATATCGCTTTGACATGACATCACAATGCTTTTACATAATGGAGTAATGATATCACAATGGTATGACGTCATGATCATGAAGACGTCACAATACTATGACTATAATACTAATACCGCATTGTAAGTCAAATGGCAGTGATGTGCTCAGAGATGTACACTTTTCATCGAAACATAGTGAAGAATTATTTTGGATGATACATAGAATCTCAACCTCGTATCTCCTGATTTTAAATATATCAACACTCTTTGAAATATGTAAAGATATCCTCGGCAAGCCACGGATATTTGTAACTTATGTTGATATATTTGATATCAGAAGACACTTGGTTGAGATTCTATATATCTCCAACCTCATGGTAGTATTTACACATGTCTGCATCTGTGTATGGCCTAGTCGGCTGGGGTGTTCACACAGCTGCTTCGGAGTGCTTCCAGCTGCTTCCAGCTGCTTCCAGCTACTTCATTGACTTTTGTATTGACCCTAAGTCACCGTATCTTTATATTCTTAGCAAATTTGAAAACTTGACACAGATACATTTATGAAATCGTTTCTGTCTGTTCATTGAAAGTAATGGTTTTGACTTTAATGTCAGGAATTTGTGAAGGCTCGCGCAATCAGTGACTTTGTAGCCACAACAACTGTGAAAACTGTGAATGCACGTGAAAACACAAAATCATGAGGTCAATCAATGCATGTTAGCATGAACTGAGTAAGCATTGAAGCTCATTTGGAAAATCAAATTGAAAGTTTAATTTTGACATTTTGGCAATGCCGCGTCTTACAAATGAAGAACGTCAACGCGCTATGGGGAGGCTCCAGGCTGGTCAGTCTGTGGGCACTGGGGGAACAGTTCCACTGTTCACGACAAACAGTTTAAATCTCAGGATGAGAGTGCATCAAACGGGAACAGTTGCAGACCGCCCGCGGCCAGGAGCGTCACGTGTGACGTCACTCCGGGAAGATGCAGCAATACGTTTACCTCATCTTAGCAACCGATTTGTAACTGCAACTTCCACAAGTAGGGAGAGTTTGGTGGAAGGATAATCCCACAGTTAGAAATCGCTTGTGTGCCGCCGGACTTCGCGCACGGAGATCCTATAGATAACCTATCCTTACACCTCTTCATCGCCGTAACCGTCTTTGGCCACAAGGCACTTAACGTTAGTTCAACGTCACCTTGAGATTTGCTGACGACAGGGCCCGTTTGACCGCAGACAAGATGAACGCCTTGCTCAAGTTTGCGTACGTGAAGTTGACCGATTTGGTGGCGGCAGCATCATGGTTTGTGGGTCTTTCTGTGCACACGGTCGTTCTCCACTGGTTGTTGTTCAATGGAACTTAAATGCTGACCAGTACAGGGATCAGATTTTGCAACCTGTTCTCCTTCCGTCCATACAGAGACACGGCCCTGGACTAACGTTTCAGCAAGACAACGCTAGGCCCCATTCCGCAGTTCTGACGCAGAATTTTCTCACAAATGCTGGTGTTCAAGTCGTGGATTGGCCATCGCGAATCCCGACTTAATCCGATCAAACACATCTAGGAAGAACTGGGTCGTCGTGTTCTCCAACAACTTAATCCATCACAGACGTAGCAAGATCTTTAGCGTCAAATTGTTGAGCAATGGCGACGTCGTCCTTTGGCAGTGTTCACTAACGTTCTAAGATCCATAAGGAGACGTTGTGTGGCTGTACGAGACGCTAGAGGTGGACACAATCGTAACTGATCACCTCAGATGGATTCTCTTCATTCTGTGAAATTCAATTTGGAAGGTATTCAGACGTCATTAACGTTATCGACGTTAAAGACAAACGTGATTATGTGTTTCTGGTTTCTAATCATACCCAATTGATCTTTGCACAACATACGGATGCAATAATTGATTTAAAACAAAAGTATTTTTTTTTGGTTCCAAAAACACTAAGTGTCAAGTTTTCATTTTTGCTTAGCTTATATAATATACTCACGGCAATAACACACAGGCGATCAATGGGACCGACTGCGTGCTTTATGAGACAATAATCATGCTCGTGATATAAGACGTCAGTGAGAGCGTCTCTCTGCAAATGATGTCATATTTTACGTCACTTTGATTGTTCAATTGCTATTGAATGTGTTCTGCGACGGGAGGCATCAATATTTTCAAAATATAGTTTATACATATAAAAACATATCTCAACGTTTTTAAAAAATTAAAAGTGAATAATTGTTTAATGGCTTCTCGTGTCAGAAATAGAGGACTCGTTGGTGTGCTTTATGGTAGAATAAAACAACAGATTGCATACAACTTTCGGTGCCCATTCAGTCAAAGTGTCGATTTTATTGTTACGGTTATGCAGTGGTGTAATATATTTTAATATTCTTTTGACCACGATATTGCGGATTTTATGGTTTCTTGCAAACAACAAACCTTCAGAAGTATAAATAATCGATTTAACTCTTACTCTAACTCTTACATCCAATATGGACCTCTTACTTGAATAAGATAAACTGTTTAATTTCCATTTAAAGGAATAATGTATAATTTATCATTCAAAACTGCCTTCGACAAGAGATCTCGCTTGTAAGAGATCAAGCGATATCTCGTAGGAGATATTGTTGATAAAAGTAAAAATATCCTCGGCTAGCCTCGGGTAGTTGTTACTTTTATCAAAGAGTGTTGATATATTTGATATCAGAAGACACTTGGATGAGATTCTCTATTGATTTACAGCGTCAACTGATGACCGATTGTCTCGAGCCATCCACAAACAGGTGCGTGTTCTATGCTGGATCATGATTAAAGAGAGAGACAATGTCAAGGCCAACGCGACCTTGACAACGTGGGCCAGACGGTGTGACGTCCTTCTCTTCTTCGGACGCGACAAGAGCTTTAACGCCATTGATGTCGGAGTCAAAGAAGGCAAGGGGTACCTTGCCCAGAAAACATTCGTTTCCCTAACCTACATATTTAAACATCACATCGACGACGCTGATTGGTTCCTGAAAGCTGATGACGACACTTACGTCATCATGGAAAATCTTAAATATTTCCTTAGCGACGAGGATCCAAACGATCCTGTTTATTTCGGAGAGTATTACAACCCAGGAGGGTCTAGGTACATCCACTACAATGGTGGCGGAGCAGGGTATGCGATGAGCAAAGAGGCTTTAAGACGCTTTGGAGAAGAGGGTCCGAGAAGTAGTATGTGTTCAGATCCGGAGGGGGCCGAGGATAGAGCCCTGGGGTACTGCCTCTATCACCTGGGAGTGAGGGTTGGCGACTCCACGGACCGATCCGATAAAACACGCTTCCACTACGACATGGCATCGTTTCGAGCAGATGGGGATTTTAAACAGTGGTATTATAGGTACATGGGAGATAGACTGAAACAGGTAGGTAAAAGAAAATATATATAACTTTTCTTAAATTGTATTTATTAACATGCATGTATCTCAACCAACTTTCATCGAAGCGAGACACAATCATCAACTTCACCTTCTTGTCGATGTGCGTCCCGGCGCGCGTTTTAGTATTCGGCTGCGTCCGTCCGTACGTACGTCCTTACGAAATGGAATAACTCAAATACTATTCACTGGATTATTTTCCTATTTTGCATATGGTTCATCACGGGAAGAGTAATGTTCCTACAGAGGTCTGTGACCTTGACCTTTATTTCAAGGTCACAGCGAAACTTTGTCATGTTATCCTTGTCAGCGCGATATCTCAAGAACCATTCGCTGGATTTTCTTCATATCTTACACATAGCTTCTCCAAGGAAAGATTACGAGCTGATTAGATTTTGGTGACCTTGACATTATTCTCAACTGGAACTTTGAATTTTTCGACATGATAATGTACATGTAAAGCTTGTCAGCGGGATATCTCTAGCCATTTACCGGAATTTCATCATATCGTATACACAGCACCTCCTAGGGAAACCGACGAGCTGATTAGATTTGGTGACCTTGACATTATTCTCAAGGTCATAGTGGGAGAACTTAGAATCAATTTAGCTAGAATATGATCTAGATAACATGTGGTGTGATTCATTGTCTTGTTCTACATCGAAATGCGCATTGAGACTGTGACTGTATTTTTGGAATAAATTTTGACAATTTGACATCAACTAATTGCGTATATTGCCATTGATATGAAATAATACACATTGTACATTAACCGCTATTTAAGGCTGTCCGCCTTGATACAAACAGTATCAACCTGGTTATGCCATAATTTTTTCTCCCGGACTAACGGTGATACTATTAACTTACTGTATAGGGCATTGCTATACCTATTCTTCTGTTGCAGGGTGTGGACTCTATGAGCAGGTACCCCATCTCCTTCCACTATCTGCAACACTACGACATACACATGATAGAGTACCTGGTCTATACCCTGGCGCCATTCGGACTCGTCAAGACATTCCCTGAAGAAAACAGATAACCGTCAAGACATTCCCTGAAGAAAACAGATAGCCATGGATATTTTCCCTGAAGAAAACAGATAGCCATGGATATTTTCCCTGAAGAAAACAGATAGCCATGGATATTTTCCCTGAAGAAAACAGATAGCCATGGATATTTTCCCTGAAGAAAACAGATAGCTGTGGATACTTTCCCTGAAGAAAACAGATAACCGTCAAGGCATTCTCTGATAGCCGTGGATACTTTGGTTGTATTGAAGGTCATAAATAGATGAATGGTTGAGTGTAAAATCGGGTTGTGTGTGTCAACATAAAAACAGTGTTCTATAATCCAAATGGACTCATGAAGTCGTTACGTATTTGAAATCAAATGGTTAATTTGAGGTGATTGGGATTACTCTACAAACAACCTGTTCCCCAAAGCTCGGTATTATTTTTAGCATAGACAACTGAAAAACTAGCTACTTCGATTCATATTCCCAATATTCAAACCTGGCATCTCAAATTGATTTCATTTCGTTATTCATTAACGTTAGTTGTTAAAGTGTTGTAGTATATTCTGGTTTATATGTAAATACTGTCAAGTCAACCAATGCTCGCACTCTCTCATTAAAAATATGTGGAAAACTTTTGAAAATGGTTAATATCAATCATCATCATGGATATTATGTTGGAGGTTTGCATCCAATTCAAGATGTGCGTATATGAGATCGGATGGCGCAGCGGTAAGATTTAGATACAATGTAACACAGCATTTCAGTGCAGTACCATCCATGGTTCGCTATAGTTCCAGCCGATGCTCGCAGGTTTCACCGCAATGCATATTATCTATGGGGTTCAGGGCTTGTTCCCTGCAATAACCCTAGCAGCCGTAAAAGGAGTGAAATGCTCTTTTACTACTCATGAACTCATTTCGCCACACGTTTTTGGGAAAACATCTTGCACGTTGGTATATATACGTTGATGCAAACTGTCAAGGAAAGAATATAACTTGTTTGAAGGAGCTAAAAATACCTTTGTAAAACGGTTCAAGGTTTCTCAAAGAGCTCATGTTCTATAATCGCCAGAAACCTGGGTCTGCTGTCCATGCAGTGTTACATAGATCTAAACCGATTGTTTTCTGCTTATTCTCACTTCATCAAACAAAATTTCAGATTGGCCAAATATTAAAGTGTTGGAAGTTTGCAAGGATTCGATAAATGTAAATAGTCCCATTTTGTATATGTTGTAATTATGTTTTAACTGACCTCTCGCGTGACAGTAACTTTCATAATTCATCGATCTTTGCAAAGGAAAAGATATTGTCAACACGTGAGATGGATCAAGTTCATTACTCTGATTTACATAATAACCTCTGTGATATTGAATGTCACCAAATGTTAACAAACTTTGGTTGATTGCACCAGCTAACCCGGATTGATCTAGTATATTGTTTTTCTTCTACGTACGTGTGTAAGCATATTTCTTATCCAGTTACAAGAGTGTGCATTTGCTTATGATATTGTTGAACATATGACAATTTTTGTATACAGACGTTCACGGGTCAACTTTTTTCTTGTTGATAGTTTTTTCAGTATATTTGATGATGAGGTGTTAATAGTGTTTTAAATCTGCGGAACACCAAATGAACAAGTGAATAACCTTGATGTAAATGTTTGTTTCAGGCGTATGAAGATTATAAGCAGAACAGTGGCAGAAATATTTTACAAAATGTTTCTAAATGATGTACATGTACATTACATTTTCAGACATGTATACATTAAGCGGTTTATATATTCATATGCATATGCATCTTCAGATTGAAAGATATAATAAAGAATATCTATCTACAGTATACCCCAACTCTTGTCAGATATGTTAATAAAAATGTAAAAACATAGACACGTACTACACCCGATAGATCCGTCGTGGTTAGTACCTGTCACAGCTTACTTAATATCTGGCAATCAACTTGTTTCCATATGTCGGTGTTTATAATGTATCTAAAACTAGAAACTTCATCGATTCATATTCCAAATGTATTATTATTTTACCATTTTCATCTGCTGCATAAGTACTTTGATGGGATATTACAGATACAATTTTTACCGAAACGTGAAGGAAGAAATGAGTGAGTGAGTGAGTTATTGTTTAAAGCCGCTTCGGCAGTATTGCAGCCATTAGCGGCGAGCGGAAGAAATGAAATTAGACAAAAGTACACGTTACCTTTTATACTAACACAATAAAATTTCTTCATAGTTCAAGTCATAAATAAATTTAAAAAACAAAAACTAAACAGTCTGCAAATGTATTAAATACCCAACCGGTTTCAGTCTGTAGTGATCATCATTGAATCTTGATGAAGTAGATAGGTAATGGCGTCACAGAATAAGGGACGCATAGCAATGCATACCAACATATAAATGACGCATTTTGTGAATATTAAAGGAGTTGTAGCAAGTTTTTCCTACTGAAATAAAGTGACCTCTCAAAAATATAAATAAGTGTTACCAATGGCTAAATAATACTCCTGAATCAATAAAAAGAGTTCTAAAATGTACATGGTTCATTTCCCATCCAGTGGCCATGTTAAGGTGTTCACATTATAATGGCCCCTAGAAGGTAATTCAAGGTGAGGTGAGGTGAGTTGTGGTTTAACGCCGCTTTCAAGATTATTTCACTTATATCGCGGCTGCTAGTATTACGGCAGGGAGAAAGCCCGCAACGCCATGTGGTTATGCATTGCGGTGAAACCTGCGAGCATCGGCTGGAACTAGCGAACCATGGGTGGTACTGCACTGAAATTCAGTGTAGCATTGCACCCAAACCTTACTGCGTGTAGAACAGTTCTCTACTGCAGACAAAGTTGCCGTGCCCCTGGCGGGATTCGAACCCCGGACCTCTTGATCCGAAGCCGAACGCGCTATCCCGCCCCCGGTAATTCAAGTGATCTTACTGATATAAAAAGATATTTAAACACTCAGAGTGGAGTTTTAATTACAGTACAATTATGGAATGGTCAACCATCTTGCTGTCTGAACTCTCAAATTCGCATGAAACCTACAAATCTACCTCTCACTCTGAAGAGTTCCACACCACTATCGCTTTATACGTCGCACATTTTCTTCCAAAACCATTTTCTATGGATACGGCTTATCGGGTCGTGTAATGAGATTTTTTACCCATTAACGTAACAATATATTGTATAAACTTTAATAATAATGGCAAAGTTTAGAAAAAATAACATGCAAAAACGTGATATACAGCGCATTTAATCACATACACACTATAAGCTATTTTAAAGCATGCAAATTGACGAAGACACATACTACTAAGTGAACATACAGAGCGGTGCACAGGGGGATCAAAATCCACGTAAACAAAATATTTTATCAAGAGTCTCAAACCACTATCAAATAACACTAGTTTAATCTAAGATTAATTAGAGAAGATGACTACCAAGGAGTGCAGCAAGGATGGGCGCGGTTAACGACTGGACTGGTGATCCACTTGCAGGCTACATTTTGATGGGTTGATTTCATAATACTTCCTTGGGCCATTCTCATTTTGGAAAAAAAAACTGTTTTTTCTTTAAATCTCTGTTAGCAAGAGCATCAATCATATAAAAGGAAAATGCCTCATTCAACCAATGGTCGTATTTTCAGCACAAGTGTATAAAGTAAATTCTGTTGTTTTCATTTTGCAAATATCACTGATAAGTGGTAAGAAAATAGTTGGTTCTCAAAGGAAAGTCATTTTGACCATTTCGAATCTATAACAGTGTAGTATATGTATAAATGAATAAATATGAGCATGTAGGGTTAAGTATAAATTAATGGATAAACGGGTTATTTGCTAGACATCATAAGATGGCACTTATTTAAACATGGACATGAACAACATGAAAATTGGTACTAAGATAGATTAAATACTGACTCTTACACAATCTCTTCCCACAGAGGTAGTAACCCTACATATTTCCGATCATAACCTCGATTTCAAGCGAAAAACAACAGAGGTTAGGATCGGAAATATGAAGGGAGTAACCTCTGTTGGGAGAGAATGACTGTTACAAAGAAATTGAAAAATGTTACCTCACCATTGAAACTGTTCTATTTGGTAGCTGATGGGGAGCCCACAACTTTCATACTTAACGTCTTTGTCTGTCAAATTTGTTTTATATATGCAATTTTTGTTTCTTATTTTGGTCTAAATTTAAAGGGTAATAATTATGAATATCAACGAAATAAAAGGTTTGTTCCAGTCTGATTAAAATCGACCTTATTCCGAGGAATAAAATTTGCAAAATTTTGCATCTGCCGGGATACGAACAGGTTCTGTAGATTCCTCGCCACAAGGTCTGTGAACACCCCGTATAGGCGTGTGTTCAGAACCAGTTTAGCGCAGCCAAAACCCAGTCAAATAGCTGACCAATCACATCACAGTATTTAAACGGTCGCTGTTTTGAAAGCATTTGGAACAGACAAAAGGATGGCTGTTTGGAGTTATCTGCCCCTAGTTTCTCGCACCGAAATCTTTTGATTGGCTAGCTGAATTGCGCCCGAACACGCTAGTTTACGTGGTGCTTTCAGACTGTTTTGCGTGCAAACCCGTGAACGATACGAGTTCGTATCCCGGTAGATGCACTATTTTACAATTTTTATTCCACGGAAAACCGTCGATTTTAATCAGACTGAGGTTTGTTCATGTTTATTAACAATGTCAAACGCAAATCAAGATATTGTCACAACTTTGTCCAAATGGAGGTAACTCCAAAGCTTGACTGAATATTCTGACATAACATTTTTCTAAACAATGGTTTTATCGTAAAATAAAGTGCATTTCGATTAGTTAGAATGAAAAGATTTAATGATCCTTAAAATTCCAAAATACGTGTATGACACTGTTACTGAAAAGACACAGAAGCTATAGTCCGTTTGTCGTGAAAACGTACCGATGAATTTCAAGAAAAGTGAATTTAATACGATGAAATGAAAATTACAAACCATCATAGTTTTACCGCGCCAATTTGACATTCACTTTTCAGAATTTTCTTTAACTTGGGAAAAAGTTGTTTAACAAACGATCATAGTGGCCGTTATTGGTTTGTATACTTGTACCCCTGAAATCATCCTCGGTTACCCATGGTTTTATATATGCTCCGTTACTCTCCACTATATCACCCATGGGAAACTCTGTCAGCGAAATCTGTACTAAAATTACCCGCACTTTGCCGGCGTGACGAAGTCAGTAACCAAAGAAAATACTCAATACGATAAGACGGAAATGGTCAAGGGAGATAACCGGTGATGGATGGCTAACAAAATGACCTCGCGTGCTTTGCAACGAAGTGATATGTATTGTCATTGGCTCGCAGGTCCAAGCTGCGTAGCAGTTTTATTGGCTCACGCCGGCCAAGGGCGGGTAATTTTAGTGCAAATTTCTCTGATGAAATTTCCCATGGGTGATATAGTGGAGAGTAACGGAGCATATATAAAACCATGGGTAACCGAGGATGCCCTGAAATGTGATAAGCGGTGTCATGAATGCATTTCAGAGATGCAACGAGGCGTTTAAAGAGTAATACATATACCTCTTGACATTTTCATTTATAGGTTCAAATTATGAGTAAATATTTGGAAACCGTCCCTATATGTTTCTGGTGTTTAGAACACAGTGCTTACCCAGTTGTCTTACAAATCAAGAACTTCGACTTCAAACTATGATCGTTTCTTAAACAACTTTTTACCTTAGCTGAAGAAAATTCTGAAAATTAAATGCCTATTTGGCGATGTAAACTATGAGGGTTTGTAATGTATACTTTACCGTAATTGATTTACTTTTGTGTTAAACTTGAAATTCGTCGGTACGTTTTCACGACAAACGGACTATATAAGGCTATGCACTTCTCAATCTGTAAACTGAGAGTGTGCATAAACAAGGTGTGTCGAACCTCTGTAGCTCACAGTTATAAATAACATTGCGAAACCTTCAGAACATTATCTTACTTCAAGACGGTTCATTTCGTGGCCACACTTTCAAACATTTTGGAAATGATTTCGAATAGGTTGAATGCTCATATTTTAAAAAACGTTGCAATTTCAAATACAAGTACTAGCAAATGGTTCACCTGTCACTGTATTTGAATGGTCTCTCTTGGACAGACAGACAGATTGTTTATTAAAAGTCTCACCTCAAATACAAATTTAAAAATCAATATAAAATAAACACGTAAAATGAGCCATCCTTTATGAGAGACCAATTACACATAACATATACAAGAATATATGTAATAAAATATACAGATTTTAAATTAATGGTAAAGCTGGAGACGCCGTTCCCTTAAAACATCACAGCAAGTCTTGGCTGTATATCTAAACAACAAAGGACATTATAAAAGAAAATTTATAAAATTAAATTACACTCTAAAAGTTGGCACTTCACCACAGTCACTGTATTTGAATGTTCTCTCTTGTATGCTTGGTTCTCGCGTGAACCTGCAGATGGTCTAGTCGAGCGAAGGTCTTGTCGCATTCGCTACAGTTGAATGGTCTGTTTTGTATGCTTGGTTCTCGTGTGAACCTGCAGATGGTCGAGCCGAGCAATGGTCTTGTCGCATTCGCTACAGTTAAATGGTCTATTTTGTATGCTTGGTTCTCGTGTGAACCTGCAGATGGTCGAGTCGAGCAATGGTCTTGTCGCATTCGCTACAGTTGAATGGTCTGTTTTGTATGCTTGGTTCTCGTGTGAACCTGAAGATGGTCGAGTCGAGCGAAGGTCTTGTCGCATTCGCTACAGTTAAATGGTCTATTTTGTATGCTTGGTTCTCGCGTGAACCTGCAGATGATCTAGTCGAGCGAAGGTCTTGTCGCATTCGCGACAGTTAAATGGTCTATTTTGTATGCTTGGTTCTCGCGTGAACCTGCAGATGGTCTAGTCGAGCGAAGGTCTTGTCGCATTCGCTACAGTTGAATGGTCTATTTTGTATGCTTGGTTCTCGCGTGAACCTGCAGATGGTCTAGTCGAGCGAAGGTTTTGTCGCATTCGCTACAGTTGAATGGTCTATTTTGTATACTTGGTTCTCGTGTGAACCTGCAGATGATCGAGTCGAGCGAAGTTCTTGTCGCATTCGCTACAGTTGAATGGTCTATGTTGTATGATTGGTTCCACACCACTATCACTTTATACGTCGCACATTTTCTTCCATAACCATTTGCTATGGATACGGCTTATCGGTTCGTGTAATGAGATTTTTTACCCATTAACGTAACAATATATTGTATAAACTTTAATGATAATGGCAAAGTTTAGAAAAAATAACATGCAAAAACGTGCTATACAGCGCATTTAATCACATACACACTATAAGCTATTTTAAAGCATGCAAATTGACGAAGTCACATACTACTAAGTGAACATACAGAGCGGTGCACAGGGGGATCACATTAACCAAAGTATTTCATCAAGAGTCTAATCTAAGATTGATTAGAGAAGATGACTACCAAGGAGTGCAGCAAGGATGGGCGCGGTTTACGACTGGACTGGTGATCCACTTGCAGGCTACATATTGATGAGTTGATTTCATGATACTTCCTTGGGCCATTCTCATTTTGGAAAAAAAACTGATTTTTTCTTTAAATCTCTGTTAGCAACAGCATCAATCAAATTAAAAGAACATGCCTCATTCAAACAATGGTCGTATTTTTATCACATGTGTATAAAATAAATTATGTTGTTTTCATTTTGCAAATATCACTGATAAGTGGTAAGAAAATAGTTGGTTCGCAAAGGAAAGTCATTTTGACCATTTCGAATCTATAACAGTGTAGTATATGTATAAATGAATAAATATGAGCATGTAGGGTTAAGTATAAATTAATGGATAAACGGGTTATTTGCTAGACATCATAAGATGGCACTTATTTAACAAGGAACATGAACAACATGAAAATTGGTACTAAAATAGATTAAATACTGACTCTTACACAATCTCTTCCCACAGAGGTTACTCCCTGCATATGTTCGATCATAACCTCGATTTCAAGCGAAAAACAACAGAGGTTAGTATCGGAAATATGAAGGGAGTAACCTCTGTTGGGGGAGAATGACTGTTACAAAGAAATTGAAAAATGTTACCTCACCATTGAAACTGTTCTACTTGGTAACTGATGGGGAGCCCATAACTTTCATACTTAACGTCTTTGTCTTTCAAATTTGTTTTAAATATGCAATTTTTGTTTCTTATTTTGGTCTAAATTTAAAAGCGCTGTAGCACGTTTTTGCAAATTTTATTTTTTCCAATTTCTTTTTTATAATGATAGTTTATGTCATTTATATTTACTTTAGAGGGTAAAACATCTTATTACACAAACCTGTTATCCGTAGTGGTAATAACAGTGTTGCGTATAAAGCCAATATTGCATGGCGGCCATTTTATTGTGAACACATTTTATTATTTCGAATGACAAAAACGATCCCCGTGGCTTACGGAACTATGTACACTCATTTGTAACTTGATTTTCCGAAGAGAGAAGGGTGTTTTACTATTGTTGACATTATTTTTCAAATACATTTCATCGACTTATTTGAGCGAAAAAACGTGCTACAGCGCCTTTAAAGAGTAACAATTATGAATATCAACGAAATAAAAGGTTTGTTCATGTTTATTAACAATGTCAACATAGTATACGCAAATCAAGATATTGTCACAACTTTGTCCAAATGGAGGTAACTCCAAAGCTTGACTGAGTATTCTCACATAACATTTTTCTAAACAATGGTTTTATCATAAAATAAAGTGTATTTCGATTAGTTAAAATGAAACGATTTAATGATCCTTAAAATTCCAAAATACGTGTATGACACTGTTACTGAAAAGACACAGAAGCTTTAGTCCGTTTGTCGTGAAAACGTACCGATGAATTTCAAGTTTAACAAAAAAGGGAATTTAATACGATGAAATGAAAATTACAAACCATCATAGTTTTACCTCGCCAATTTGACATTCACTTTTCAGAATTTTCTTTAACTTAGGAAAAAAGTTGTTTAACAAACGATCATAGTGGCCGTTATTGGTTTGTATACTTGTACCCCTGAAATCATCCTCGGTTACCCATGGATTTATATATGCTCCGTTACTCTCCACTATATCACCCATGGGAAACTCTGTCAGCGAAATCTGTACTAAAATTACCCGCACTTTGCCGGCGTGACGAAGTCAGTAACCAAAGAAAATACTCAATACGATATGACGGAAATGGTCAAGGGAGATAACCGGTGATGGATGGCTAACAAAATGACCTCGCGTGCTTTGCAACGAAGTGATATGTATTGTCATTGGCTCGCAGGTCCAAGCTGCGTAGCAGTTTTATTGGCTCACGCCGGCCAAGGGCGGGTAATTTTAGTGCAAATTTCTCTGATGAAATTTCCCATGGGTGATATAGTGGAGAGTAACGGAGCATATATAAAACCATGGGTAACCGAGGATGCCCTGAAATGTGATAAGCGGTGTCATGAATGCATTTCAGAGATGCAACGAGGCGTTTAAAGAGTAATACATATACCTCTTGACATTTTCATTTATAGGTTCAAATTATGAGTAAATATTTGGAAACCGTCCCTATATGTTTCTGGTGTTTAGAACACAGTGCTGACCCAGTTGTCTTACAAATCAAGAACTTCGACTTCAAACTATGATCGTTTCTTAAACAACTTTTTACCTAAGCTGAAGAAAATTCTGAAAATTAAATGCCTATTTGGCGATGTAAACTATGGGGGGTTGTAATTTATACTTTACCGTAATTGATTTACTTTTGTGTTAAACTTGAAATTCGTCGGTACGTTTTCACGACAAACGGACTATATAAGGCTATGCACTTCTCAATCTGAAAACTGAGAGTGCATAAACAAGGTATGTCGAACCTCTCTAGCTCACAGTTATACATAACATTGCGAAACATTCATAACATTATCTTACTTCAAGATGGTTCAGTTCGTGGCCACACTTCAAATACAAGTACTAGCAAATTTGTTATTGATACCTGTAAATAACATGGGACATAAGGATCAACCCCCTTAACTTGAATTCGGAATTGCATAGATCCCGGATTTTTTAAATAAATTAAATCATTAATATTGGTCTTTTAACGGTATATTCTTGTTTCTTCATTGCGCTCAAGAAGGTAGCTCGGACCTGAAAAGGATAAATATTGCTTCATACAGTATTAAAATCTTGGATTAAGAAAGATGTTTATTTTCAAAATAGGGTATAGGGGTATTTTGCTGTATACCATGGGTTATTGTGCAAATGCATAGTCATCGACATAACATCAAAAATAAAAATATCTTTTAAACCTCGCTTTGTTGATAATAAAGAGTGTAATTGTAAATCCGTAGGATACGCTCTTCATATATGCTAGAAAATTTAAGTGATATTCTTACCGTAAACTGCATTAACTGCTCCGGTAGCAATGCTACACGTGTGTTACTGTAACAGTTCGTGAGGTATCAGACATTTAGACACCACTGCACTATCCAGTCTTGTTGCCGAGAAGCAAGGGCGATATAGTTGCTGCCACATACAGAGCTCGACGCTTAAGTTGGAAATGACGAGCATGTTTGTATAGTAAATACACAATACACAATCAATGTCTAAGCGGGAAGCACTAATTATCTCTGGACCGTGTCTAGTTTCCTACATTTGTTTAATTGTTTTGTTTAATTGTGTTTGTTTTATCAATTTAACGTGTCAGTAGTTAAACTGAAGGGGGCGTCTCTGAACGCCGGCAGGTTACGGTTGCTGAACTAATCCGATGTTGTTACAACCATGGTGGTCGTATCAAGGTTTATTGCACATAGGGGTGTAACAATACATCGAACTATCGATGCATGGCAATAGTTGGCTTGGCAATAGTACTTTATCGATAGTAAATACAAAAACACTATCGCTATCGCAATAGGAAGGTTAACTATCGATACTATCGAAACTTTTAAATTTCCCTTAATTATGAATGATTTACACAAGCCTCACTGCATTTAATTCAAGATTGTTCAAATTAGAATGTCAAAAGGGAAGAACTAGTGATAGGAAATAGCAAAATCTTTTCATTCATAATGTCTTTACTGATTTTGGTTCCATAGTCTTGCATCAATTAAACATTTCTATTAAAACCTATAAGAAATCTAGCTGATTATTGCGTATTTGTACAAAAAAACCTATCGCAATAGTGAGTTACAATAGTATATCACCATCGCAATAGTAAGTGACAATAGACTATCGCTATCGCAATAGTCTCTTTGGGTCAATAGTCACCCCTAATTGTACATTTACATACACCACAACGGACATATTTGAGACTAAATCATTTTTTATTTGACATTGTTCGTACATTGTTGGAATACATTCTGTTGCAAGCATGGGGTCGAATCAAGTTTAATTCTACATTTACATACATGTACAATGGACTTCTTTTAATAAATGAGTTTGTGTTTGACATAAAGCAATACCACATGCATTGTACAGATCAGTCGACATTTTCTATCAGTTTTTATTTGACATTTTGGAATACGTCGCACATATTAAAAAACATTTTTCATGCAATATCACATGCATTGTACATATTTGACATTCTATCTTACAATTTCATATAAAAAATTTAGCTATATATACAATATAAAATGACAACACAACTACAGGCCGACATAAGGAGATACAGTGTCATGGTCGTGTGATGTGTCCATTCACAAGTTGTCGTTTTGACACACCGATCAAACTGAAGTCTAATGTGCTTGTTAATGTTGTTATAGTTGCTTAATTTCTTAGTAATTTCCGGTGATCATGAAACCAATTTTAATGTTTTCCTTTTAAGAATTGAAAAATGGTATATTCTGTCCGCGATAATTTTATTCAGAACAGGAACACTTTCTGGATAACAACTTCTTTAATATGAAAATACACAACGTTTCGGAGTACATACTCACTCCTTCATCAGATGGAATGCCCTTCAAAGAATTTTATTCAGGTTTTAAAGTTGGTGATCGGAAAAAAAAGTCACTGTAAAAAAGTCACAAATTTGCCAATGAAAAAAGTCACAGGTAAAAAAGTCACAATATTTTATTGGTCACAAATTAAATATAAATATAAACTATAACATACATATTTTCCATCTCATTATAATATTTACTATTACATTGTATATAAAACGGAAACATAGATATTTGACACTGAAGCCAGTCTTCTAGATCAAAGGTGACAAAAGTAAAGTTAGCTGAAGATTATAATCCCGTTTAATAATGTTATTACAGATGACAAGTATACTTCACATTGTTAATTTATTAGAATACCATATACCACACCCAGATCAAAAAGTCTTCAGAGTTGATGTACTCAACTAAACAAACATAATAACGGGTCATAAATTAACTAATTCATTAATAATACATGACAAAGACAACCTACTAAAAATATCAAAGATTTACTCACTCAGCACTAACATAATAGTAATAAGATATCATTTGTGACTTTTTAGCTCATCAGGCCTGAAAGGCCCGACGGGCTTATGGCATGGCATGGCGTCCGGCGTCCGTCCATCCGTCCGTCCGTAAACTTTTCGCTTTTTCGACTTCTTTTCCAGAACCAATAACTCCACAGAGCTGAAATTTTATGTGCAGACTCCTTGGCCAATGGGGATTCTAAATTGTAGATTTCGTGACCCCATGACCCCAAATGAGGTCACAGGGGTCACATCCTTAAAAACCTATTTTCATCTTCTTCTCCAGTACTAAAAGGTCTAGAGAGCTGAAAAGTTGTGTGCAGACTCCTTGGTTAATGGGGATTCTAAATTGTAGATTTCGTGACCCCATGACCCCAAATGGGGTCACACAGGGGTCACGTGTTTAAAAACCTATTTTCATCTTCTCCTCCAGTACCAAAAGGTCTAGACAGCTGAAAAGTTGTGTGCAGACTCCTTGGCCAATGGGGATTCTAAATTGTAGATTTCGTGACCCCATGACCCCAAATGGGGTCACAGGGGTCACATGTTTAAAAACCTATTTTCATCTTCTTCTCCAGTACCAAAAGGTCTAGAGAGCTGAAAAGTTGTGTGCAGACTCCTTGGTTAATGGGGATTCTAAATTGTAGATTTCGTGACCCCATGACCCCAAATGGGGTCACAGGGGTCACGTGTTTAAAAACCTATTTTCATCTTCTTCTCCAGTACCAAAAGGTCTGGAGGGTTGAAAAGTTGTGTGCAGACTCCTTGGCCAATGGGGATTCTTAATTGTAGATTTCGTGACCTCATGACCCCAAATGGGGTCACAGGGGCCGCATGCTTTCAAACCTATTTTCATCTTCTTCTCCAGTTCCATAAGGTCTTGAGAGATGAACAGTTGTGTGCAGACTCCTTGGCCAATGGGGATTCTAAATTGTAGATTTTGTGACACTGTGACCCCAATCTAGGTCACGGGTCATGACCCAAAAACCTATTTTCATCTTCTTCTCCAGTTTATATGTAAAGCTCTAGAAAGGTGAAATGTTGTGTAGTGATTCTTGATTGTAGGATTGGTGACCCTGTGACTCCAAATGTGGGTCACAGGGGTCATGGTCTAAAACCCATATTATTTTGCTTGTTAACAATGTATTACTTTAGATAACTTAGATATTCAACCTTAGATACTAAATCAATGACATCCTGATGAGCTACAGAGCCCATGGCTCTATTTTTTACTGTGACCTTTTTTCATGCATTCTTAAAGTTTATTGAAATAACAAGACATTGAAATGGAGTGAACGTTTGACACCGAAAGATAGCGGATAATGGCAACACTTGACCAGATGTTAATTTAGAAATACATGCGATTTATAGGTAGTGAACAAATGTAAATTAGCTTCATAATCGATTGTTGACCTCGATTTTTTCCGAAGAGAAATGGTCGTGTGGTAAGCTGTTGGTACGGTCAGTGCTGGTGATAGTTGACTTACTCCAAGGGTGTGGACCCGGCCCGAAAAAGAACAAGAATGTGTACTATTGAAGGTAGTGTTATCCCAAATGCAACCTTTTTACAGTTATATAGTTTATATGTTAAATGGTAAATCATGAAAATATTGATATCTTCAATTTCCGAAAACTGAAACAGTTACTTATAAACATCCAAACTGATTTATGGGAATATGTTCTAAATATATCTATAACAATCTGTAATTTCCGAGATCAGGAACGTTGACGAATTCAGAAGTCTCCCTTTCATGAGTTAGTCCCCTATGGTGATTTCAAAACATATTCTATTCAACATTGAATGAGAAATATTCGAGACTCATTTACTGACCCTCGACTCTTGAAAGAATTGTATGATTTCATATTAAATAATAGCTCTATTACTTATTTAAACTTCATATGGGTCAGATCTCCATGGCTTAAAGTAAATAAACCTGCTCCTGTGCTGTACCGAGGTTCATTCTCTTAGAACAGGCTTTAAAGGGGAGGTACTATGTCCTTTGACCATGTTAGTGTAGGGTCGGGTGTGTGTAAAGTCTTTTGGATACTTACACTTTATATCCTGCCCTTACAGTTTCACATCCAGATTGGCACGGGGAAGGAGGTGTTTACACCTACGTGTAATCACTGTGTATTCGGACTTCTCTCTGGATATTTTGAGCTGGTATCGTGTGCCCATTTGTCAACTGCTTCAATACACTGGTTGACAGGGATCACAATAAATTTATAATCGTGGATAGCAATGAGGATTGAACCATCGTGTGCATGTCACCTGCAGACACCTGGGTCCGGTACACTTGGAGAATAATAAGGAGGTAATAAATAAAGCTGTTGTACCAGCTCTGAATGTACTGAATACCGAATGTTTTCTGTAAGATGAATTTATACATTTAGAATGACGAGGCTGTGTCTCATACTCGCTCAATGGGTTTGTTTGGCCTTTCAAAATTGTATAGCCTATTCTTACATCTTAGTATACAAAGTTTTAATCCAGTTCACTTATCAATTTGTTATCAACTTGCATTGGTTATCCCATTCTAAAATATTGCAACTCAGCTGTCGTCTTCCTGGATGGAACATTCCAGGATGGAACATTCGACGGTTATATTCTGATTACGGGTTATTGTTTCAAACTTGTGGAATCGATCACAGAATCTGATGCTAAACAGGGACTCACATAATCAGATGGTGAAAAGGACATCCACTTCAAGTGAGACAAGTTTCTCAGACTGAGTGGTTAGCGCGTTCGGCTTCGGATCAAAAGGTTCGGTGTTCGAATCCCGCCAGGGACACGGCAACTTTGTCTGCGGTAGAGAACTGTTCTACACACAGTGAGGTTTGGGTGCAATGCTACACTGAATTTCAACGGAGTACCACCAATGGTTCGCTAGTTCCAGCCGTTGCTCGCAGGTTTCGCCACATGGCATTGTTGGCTTTCTCCCTGCCATAATCTACCAGACGCGATATTAGTGAAATACTATTGAAAGCGGCATTAAACCCAAACTCACCTCACCTCCTCAGACTGATGTTTGTTCCAATTTTCTCCAGTCTGTATAGTCACACCCAAGGATGCAGAACTTAATTTACTAATATTTTTTTAAAATTCAAATTTTTTATCTCCTTGAATAGTGCATCAGTTGACTTTCTTTCCTTGCGCCATACAAGTATTTCGATTCTTTAGCACCCTTGAATTCTTCGAAAGGATATTTGATTTGATTCAAACTATTTTTTATATATTTTCCTCAAAGATTTCTCATCTGACTTGTTTATGATGGATTGCAATTGAAAATTCGAGTGGAACATTTGGAACACGGTCGTTTGTTCTAAATTTGTAGAATCGGGCACAAAATCTGATGATAAACAGGGACTGGGACCAGCAGCTTCAGTGATGACGAGCGACCAACTGGCAGGGTTGAATTGACGTCTTCAATCAAAACGATATGAATTCAGAACTCAGCAACATAAGTTGTAACACGAACACCACGCCATGATCACATTGCATCAATTCCTCTAAAACTGCATTGGCTGCATATGTCTTTCAGAATCCAATATAAAATTCTGCTTCTAATGTTAAAATGTCTGAACAACCATGCTCCAGAATATATTTCAACATTGACGACCAGATACAAGACCTCATGGATTCGGTTTTCCTCGAAACAATTCTTATTTCAAGTTGCTTTATTGAACTTGAATTGCTATGGTGACGGTTCCAGGGCTACACTAACGAACAAGCTTCTCATACATCTCAGAGAGCTTCAAGAACTATGCACCTTCCAAAAAACATTTGATCAATGAAGCAATCATTGATCTGAAAGCACTTATGAGCAGCAATAATTGCTGGATGTAAGTGCTATATAAGTATTTTCATGTACGTACGTTTATTTATGTGTTTAGAGCTTTTCCTTCTGTGAAAGACAAAAATAGGTATTTAGCTCATGGCCCTTGCATGTGTTCTTTATATGTGGGCCACAGTCACCGAATCTTCCTTTTCTAATCTCCATTTGCTATGGAGTCTGTATGCAGCATTGAAGTTTTCTAGCCCTTTTAGTTCTGAAGAAGATGGGAATGGATTGTGCAATCTCATTTACATCAGGTCAAACCAACTACTCATTACTGAGCTCGTTGGTCAAGCTGAGTATTAGCAGCAGAGGTCACGGTGATGACCTTTCACCTTCAATAAATTCAGGTCTACTTAGATATGTCACCTTACGTTGTGTATCATGTCAAGTCAATCAGATGCTTTTCTCGTTTCCTCTCCATTGTGCTGGAGTAACAGGTCACCTCTATGGTGTAGTGCGCAGCAAGGTCAATCTTACATTTAAATGTGATTGTGACCTGTGAGACTTTAATTTGGAACCACAAAGTCACCAAATCTACAATTTGTATTCTTTATTGGCCAAGGAGTCTGTACACAAAATGTGACCTCTCCAGATCCAGTGGTTCTGGAGAAGTAGTCGAAAAAAGAGGACAGGCAGACAGCATGCCATGCCATGAGCTCATTGTGCCTTTCATGCCTAATGAGCTAATAAAGATCTCTAGAAGAAATATATAACACAAAACTATTATGCAAATGCCTGTTATTTTCAACAAATTGGTACATTGATAAACTCAAGTAGGACAACATCCATGGACAAAATCAAGTAAGAACAAATTCATTGATAAAACCTAGTGTGAACAAATTCATTAATAAATTCAGTGTAAAACATTCATAGTTAAATTCAAGTGTAAAACATTCATTGTTAAACTCAAGTAGAACGACATTCACTGAAAACATCAAGTGAGAACATATTCATTGATAAATTTAGTGTAAAACATTCATTGATAAAATCAGTGTAAAATATTCATTGATAAAATCAAGTGTGAAACATTCGTTGATAAAATCAAGTTTGAAACACCCATAAAATTAAGTATATAATACCAGATTTTGAAGCACCATTTTCTTTCATGCTCTTTTTTAGTTTGTCTTCCTAAACATGATCTGGTTGTGGAAAATCTTTGTTCATGTGAGTGAGTGAGTTAGTGAGTGAGTGAGTGAGTGAGTTAGGGTTTAACGCCACTTTCAAGAGTATTTCACTTCGCGGCTGCTAGTATTATGGCAGGGAGAAAGCCCGCAACGCCATGTGGCCATGCACTGCAGTGAAACCTGCGAGCAGCGGCTGGAACTAGCGAACCATGGGTGGTACTACGCTGAAATTCAGTGTAGCATTGCACCCAAACCTTACTGCGTGTAGAACAGTTCTCTACTGCAGACAAAGTTGCTGTGCCCCTGGTGGGATTCGAACCCAGGACCTCTTGATCCAAAGCCGAACGCGCTAACCACTGCGCTATCCCGCCCCCCTTTGTTCATGTTCATTTGCCGGTGCGAATCCCATTGTCAACATGTAACTGCAGCCCAGCAGTTTGACGGTAATTTAATCTGTCACCAACTGCTTAGAGTCCGACATTATAATTATAATATTTGTATCACACACTCTCCCATGCACTAATGCTTGTCCAAGGCGCTACACATATTACTACCCTGAAGGATTTTTAGTTACGGTGACACTACTAAGATTCAAGGTCCAATTTAACAGCTGGTGAACTGAGACCAATGTGGATGAAGCGCCTTGCCCAGGACACAACACAGTACAAGACAAAGGTCACAAATTTTCCACTGAAATTTGAACCTGGGAGTATCTAATGAACAAACTTTGATCCCCTTGTTGCAAGGTTCCCATCACAAAATTTCGGCTTTGGGAGTGGAGGAATTCTGCAGAAGTCGAAAATGTGAAAAGTTTACTGATGATGCCAAACGGACACTGATGCTGGAAAACTATGCCATATGCCCATCTGGCCTTTGCATAATTGGTTAACATTCCCATCCATCCTCAGAATTTTAAACCTCAACATTGTGTTTCCTCACGGGTGTAAGAATTTAACTCACGTTGTATGAATTTCACTCAAGAGTGTATATACTTCTTAAAGTTTCAAGACACTCACTACAAATGTATCATCTTTATCCAGCATGACTTTTCATGTGATGCTGCATTTGATCCAATCTTGTAAATCCTTTACCACACTCGCTACATTTGTATGGTTTCTCTCCAGTATGGAGCATAATGTGTCTCTTCAGGATACGTGCTTCTGTAAAGGTTTTACCGCACTCATCACACTTGTGATTTCTCTCTCCAGTGTGTTCTCTCGTGTGTCTCTGCAGGTAAGTTGATGATATAAATGACTGATCACATTCCTTACACTTGTATGGTTTCTCTCCAGTGTGGATTCTCATGTGTCTCTGCAGGCTACCTGCTTCTGTAAAGGTTTTATCACACTCGTCACATTTGTGTCGCCTCATCCCTGTGTGGACTTTCATGTGTCTCTGCAGGGCACCTGAGACTGTAAATGTTTTACCACACTGACCACATTTGTGTGGTCTCTCTCCAGTGTGAACTCTCATGTGTGTCAATTGGCTACCTAATGCCGCAAATGTTTTACCACACTCACGACACTTGTACGGTCTCTCTCCAGTGTGGATTCTCATGTGTATCTTCAAATAACGTGTGGAAGAAACTATTTTATCACACACAATGCATTTAATTATTTCTTCATTATGAATTTTCCTATGTGCTTTCATGTTCCCTGAATTTGTAAATGTTTTACCACAATCCTTACACTTAAAGGGTCTTTCTCCAGTGTGAGTTTGTATGTGTGCCTGTAGGCCACCTTTTCGTACAAATGTTTTACCACACTGGCTACACTTGTACGGTCTATCTCCAGTGTGGATTTTCATGTGCGCCTGCATGCCACTTGATGTTGCAAATATTTTATTACAAACAATACATTTATTGTTTTCTCCTGTATGACTTTTCATGTGGTGTTGCAGCCTACACAATTTTGAAAATGATTTACCACATTCATCACACTTGTGATTATGGACTCTCATGTGTCCTCTCAGGTCACCTGATCGCCTAAATGGTTTACCACACTCCGTACATGAATATGGCTTTTCTCCAGTGTGAATTCTCATGTGTTCTTGCAGGCTTCCTGACATTGTAAATGCTTTACCACACTCTCTACATTTGTATGGTTTTTCTCCAGTATGGATTCTCTTGTGAACAAGCAGGGCACTTGATTGCCTAAATGTTTTATCGCATACATTACATGTGTATGGTCTTTCTCCAGTGTGGATTCTCATGTGAGCCTGCAGGCTCTTAGATACTCTAAATGATCTACCACATTCATCACACTTGTGAGGTGTTTCTCCAGTGTGGATTTTCATGTGAGTCTGCAGTGTAGTTGATAATGAAAATGTTTTGCCACACTGATTACACATGTATGGCCTCTCTCCAGTGTGGATTCTCATGTGTGACCGCTGGCTTGCCAATTCTGTAAATGTTTTCCCACACTGATCACACTTGAATGGTTTTTCTCCAGTGTGTTTTCTCATGTGACTCTTCAGCACCCCTGGCTTTTGAAACAGTTTATCACACACATCACATTTAAGTATTTTCCCAGTATGACTTTGCCTGTGCTTCCACATGCTACTATGTGTTATAAAGGTATCACCACACTCTTTACATTTGTACGTTCGCTCTCCAGTGTGGATTCGCATGTGTCTCTGCAAGTAATGCGGTGAAGTAAATATTTTTTCACACAAACTACATTTAATTATTTCTCCATTATGAACTTGCATATGAACTTTCAGGTTACCAGATGTTGTAAATGTTTTACCGCAATCCTTACACTTAAATGATCTCTCTGCAGTATGATTTTGTATGTGTTTCTGCAGATAATACGACGTTGTAAATGATTTACCACACTCACTACATTTGTATGGTTTCTCTCCAGTGTGGATTCTCATGTGACTCTGCAGGATATACGAATATTTGAATATTTTATCACACACAATACATTTATTTTTTTCTCCAGTATGAATTTGCGTGTGGTCTTGTAACCTAGCTGGTGTTGAAAATGATTTATCACATTCATCACATTTGTGACTATGGATTCTCATGTGTCTTCTCAAGTCACCTGCCTCCCTAAATGGTTTACCACACTCTTTACATGTATGTGACTTTTCTCCAGTGTGAATTTTCATGTGCTTCTGCAGGCTATCCGATGATACTAATGTTTTACCACATTCACTGCACTTGTATGGTCTCTCTCCAGTGTGAATTCTCATGTGCACCTTGAGGCTACCTGAAGCTACAAATGCTTTACCACACACCTTACACTTGTATGGTTTCTCTCCAGTGTGGATTCTCATGTGCACCTTCAGACTACAAGATTGTGTAAATGATTTACCACATTCATCACACTTGTGATGTCTCTCCCCAGTGTGGGTTTTAAGGTGTGAATGCAGGGCACTTGATTGGCTAAATGTTTTATTGCATTCACTACACTTGTATGGTTTTTCTCCAGTATGGATTCTCATGTGTTTCTTCAGGTCAGCTTTTTGGGTAAATTTTTTACCACACTCATTGCATTTGTATGGTCTCTCTCCAGTACGTTGTGACTTCTTATTTGACATGGCTTTGGAACTATTTAATCACAAGCTGAATGAAAGGTTTTTACGTTTCTTTCCGCTATGACTTTGCATATATTCTGACTTGTGAAAATTCTTGACCACACTTGTATGATGTCCTTCTAATGTGGATTCTCATGTGCCTCTGTAGGGGGTCGTAATGTTGGAAATACGTTTTCACATAATTGTTTCGGCAACTGACTTAGCCTTTATTTCACCCATTTGTCAAGTAATTCTTGTGAACACTCATGTTATAGTTTCAAATCTGAAACAAAAATAAAGTCACAAGTGATAATAAAGGATTAAAAGGATATTTGATTCGTTTCAACAATCATTCCTGAAAGATTAATGAAAATATGTTTAGCTACTTACAGCAGCCTTTGAAATAATCACATCAGGGAAAAAAAAAAAAATCATTTTCCAACGGTAGCACGAATTACTTGTTTGTTTCCTTGTTGTCTTTAATGAATAATATATATTTCTTATTTGAACATAATTGTTGAAGAAATAATTACACATTTTTATCTGTTATGCTCATTATGTGTTTCTAAACTGAAATTTAGGAATAAAGAATTAAAATTAATTTCATCGTTAAACTTTTCTCTAAATAAGGACAATTAAGAGTTTTATCTAAAATCTTTAAAATCAATATTCTCCAAACAATGAATCAAACATCAATTCTGTTCAGTAATGTCTTTACTACATAAGGTTTATGTTTGGAGTTACCTGCCCCTTAAGGTCAACTGAAAATTAAAAAGTAGGGTTTTTCCTCTTTACTTGTAGGTATTGAGTCACGATATTACAAAGACACTACAGACTGGATTATTGTCAATACAAAAAAATAGAGTCATTGGCTCTGAAGCTCATTAATATTTGTTTTTAAAATCGAAATAAATTGTTCTCAGCTTGTTCTAGAATTTTTCATCTTGAAAAGAAGTCGAAAATAGGTTCTACAATTTAGAATCCCCATTGTCTAAGGAGCATGTATACAACATTCAGATAATGAAAATAGGTTTTTTATATCATGACCCCTGTGACCCTATTAATTTGGAGTAATGGGATCACCAAATCTACAATTTAGAATCCCCATTGACCAAGGAGTCTGCAAACACCATTTCAGCAACATTTCTCTAGACCTTTTCGAATTGGAGAAGATGAAAATAGGTTTTTTGTGACCCCTGTGACCACGGGGTCACGAAATCTACAATTTAGCATCCCCATTGGCCAAGGAGTCTGCACATGAAATTTCAGCTCTCTAGAAATATTGGTTCTGGAGAAGTCGCAAAAGCGAAAAGTTTACAAACGGCCAGATGGACCTTTCAGACCTGATGAGCTAAAAAGTAAAAACACTATTGGACTAGGTATGTAGGATTTCAGTAGTAATGTAGTAGGTAATGTTTAGTCCGTCTGAAGCTGTATTGTGAAGACAGACTTTTTAATATGGTCTGTAATTCATAAGGTATTCGAATACATTTCAATTTAAATTGCAACCTTGCACCTATTATTGGGAGTTGTGGAAATTTACAAATCTTACATCTCCAACCAATAAGATCATATTCTCAAAACTAGATTAACATTTGAGGAACAGCGCAAAAGCAAAGCAGCCCCGAAACTTAGGGTCTCGCCTTTGCCTGTTTGGCCTTCTTCACAGCAAATATAAATTGGGGAAAATTTCTTAACAAATACTTGTTCATCATTGGAGTTATTATTAACAAATTGAAGTCATGTTCTTAAAAAATAGAGCCATGGGCTCTGTAGCTCATCAGGATTTGATTTATTATCTAAGGTTGAATATCTAAGTTATCTCAAGTAATACATTGTTAACAAGCAAAAAATAGGTTTTTAGATCATGACCCCTGTGACCTGTATTTGGAGTCACAGGGTCACCAATCCTACAATTAAGAATCACCTTTGACCAAAGAGTCTCTACACAACTTTTCAGCTCTCTAGACCTTTTGGAACTGGAGAAGAAGTTGAAAATAGGTTTTTGGGGTTGTGACCTCTGTGAACCCATTTGGAGTCACGGGGTCACGAAATCTACAATTTAGAATCCCCATTGGCCAAGGAGTCTGCACACAACTTTTCAGCTCTCTAGACCTTTTGGAACTGGAGAAGAAGATGAAAATAGGTTTTTAAGGATGTGACCCCTGTGACCCCATTTGAGGTCACGGGGTCACGAAATCTACAATTTAGAATCCCCATTACCCAAGGAGTCTGCACACAACTTTTCGGCTCTCTAGAACTTTTGGAACTGGAGAAGAAGATGAAAATAGGTTTTTAAGGATGTGACCCCTGTGACCCCATTTGGGGTCATGGCGTCACGAAATCTACAATTTAAAATCCCCATTACCCAAGGAGTCTGCATACAACTTTTCAGCTCTCTAAACCTTTTGGAACTGGAGAAGAAGATGAAAATAAGTTTTTAAGGATGTGACCCCTGTGACCCAATTTGGGGTCTTGGGGTCATGGGGTCACGAGATCTACAATTTAGAATCCCCATGGGCCAAGGAGTCTGCACACAACTTTTCAGCTCTCTAGACCTTTTGGAAGTGAGGTGAGGTGAGTTGGGGTTTAACGCTGCTTTCAAGAGTATTTCACTTATATCACGGCTGCTAGTATTATTGCAGGGAGAAAGCCTGCAACGCCATGTTGCTATGCACTGCAGTGAAACCTGCAAGCAGTGGCTGGAACTAGCGAACCATGGGTGGTACTACGCTGAAATTCAGTGTAGCATTGCACCCAAACCTTACTGCATGTAGAACAGTTCTCTACTGCAGACAAAGTTGCCGTGCCCCTGGCGGGATTCGAACCCCGGGCCTCTTGATCCGAAGCTGAACGCATTAACCACTGCGCTATCCCGCCCCCTAGACCTTTTGGAACTGGAGGAGAAGATGAAAATAAGTTTTTGAGGATGTGACCCCTGTGACCCCATTTGGGGTCATGGGGTCACGAAATCTACAATTTAGGATCCCCATTGGCCAAGGAGTCTGCACATAAAATTTCAGCTCTGTTGAGTCATTGGTTCTGGAGAAGAAGTAAAAAAAGCTAAAAGTTTACGGATGGACGCCGGACACCATGCTATGCCATTAGCCCATCGGGCCTTTCAGGTCTGATGAGCTAAAAATTAGAGCCACTGGCTCTGTAGCACATCAGTCTATGACTTCATTTATAATTCAATGTAATTTATCACTTTTAAGACTCTGTAGCTCATCGGGCCTTAAACAATAAACTTAATAAATTTCTAGAATATATCACAGGTATAACACATTTCAAGCTTTAAGTATTTGAGAAAAATATGAAACAGGTATTAAACCCTTGTATGACTCACGGGAAAAAAATACACTAAGTACCTAGTAGACCCCACAGAATTTCTTACACAAATGGCACAACAGTTCACAGAAATTTTTACCATTGCTTACTCATTTGTATTTGTTGGAAGTATATAAGTATTTTCAAATGATAACAGATTCCAACCAAGAAAATTGGATGAAAATAATAGTAATTTTTTGGTTTTTGAGAGTAGGTCTCTTTGAGTCCAAATATATTTTAAATAAACACAACTTTTTAGCTCTTGAGACCTTTTGGTACTGGAGAAGAAGATGAAAATAAGTTTTAGCTTGTGACCCTACTTGTGGTCACAGGGTCACCAAATCTTCAAGTTAGAATCTCCATTGGCCAAGGAGTCTACACACAATATTTCAGCTTTCTAGACCTTCTGGTACTGGAGAAGAAGATGAAAATACGTTTTAGCTACTTGGGTTCGCAGGGTCACCAAATCTACAATTTATAATCCTTACAACATTCAAGCTTCCAAATACTTTTCTTACGGAAGACAAAAGTGAAAATAGTTTTTTAGGTCATGTTACAAAATTGACAATTTAGAAACTTCATTGTGGTTTAAACATATTTATTTCCAAAAGAAAAGGAACCGGATTGGTAAACAAGCTTGAAAAGCTTATGTTAATACCGCTCCGGTTAATACCAACTTCATTGTCCATGGAGACTGTACAAGACATTCAAACTTTCTAAAGATTTCCATACTCGAGATTTCAACTTTCGAGAGCTTTTTTCCCCCACTGGAGATGTAGATGAAAATAGCTCTTTAGATCATGCCCCCTATGCCCCATATTTGGGACCACAAAGTCACCAAATTTACAATTAAGAATTATAATTGTCTGTACTTACAAGTTCACATGTTCTGGAGAACATAAGTCGAAGAGTGACGCCGTCACTGACGGGTAGACGGACAGAAGCCATGTCAGTGCATAGCCATATTGGGTTTCTCACTGGTCAACTGCTGTAAATAAAGGACTTCCTGTATTTTGTTAAAACAATACTGTTTTGCTTAAACAGTTTGTCAACGGATGCATTATTGCATATTTACGCATTGGAACGCATAAGGATGTGTACTGTACGTTTTACTTACGACGATAATATTCAACCAAGTGGTTCGCGATCGCCGATCCAACTGAACAATTATTCTACTTCACTAGAACTGAACAAGACTACAAAACAGACAGAGAAGCTCACGTATTTTCATTCAAACCACAGTACTAAGTCTAAATTACTTTGCATGGCGTTTTCTACGATGACTATCTTGCAGATGAAGAACAGCAGCTGACGACTACAAGCGCTCGGCTATGCTTGATTGGGGAACCCGGCGCAAACCCGGCGTACGCCGCGGGAAGGGGTCTAACCAGCGGAATACTGACTTTACAGCATATTCCGAACATGCCGGTTTTAAATGGCCGACAAAGGCGGCACACCGTATCGGACATATCCGACAGTCAATAAGTATTGTTTTATTAGCTTGCTTTTGACAAATGAATTACACAGCAAATTGTAGGCCTATTTGAATAATACTGAAATACAAAAACATATAACAATAAATATAAAACCATGATTCGAAATAATTTCAAGACAATGTTTGTATCATATTAATGACATGTTAATTGAAACTTTTTTGAAAGATGCTGACGCCTGAAGTCTGTACGTCGAGACATTTGTTTTTAACTTGAACTTAATTGTTCCTAGAGCGACGGGCACTGGTGACATGGTCGGAAGAATAGATATAACACTTTTACCATCTAGGTATTAATCCCCTTTACTCTTAAGATAGACACGAAATGAGTTTAAGACACTCACAATCGCCCCACATTCCTAGATTTTGGTTCGTTCAGATTGTTGCCGCTTGAATGAATTAAAGGATAGATGTCATGTCACATGGTCACATTCGGATTCATGAAAATGGAATTCCAATATTTGGCAATTTCTCGATTTCAAATTTCATAAATCGGCCAATAAATAACTTATATACGGCTTTTTTTTTTAAAGCGCCTTATTTAGCCCCGGGGACCAGAATGAAAATTTGCGGGGTGTGTGGCCCATACAGCGAATCCTCCTGTGACGTCACTGGAGGAATCTCATTATCAGCGACAGTCATAATTCAACGTAATTTCGCAACATTTTGATTGTTAAGGTCACAGGCAAATCTTCATTAAAATAACTTAGATTTTTCCATATTTCGAATGTTTAGACATCCAACGAGGTAATTTCACAGATGCATCATTAATGTATAAACATGTGATTTTGACGATTTCACTACTCATTACATTAATTAAGAACGCTCAGGGCGGTCAGTCTCTCTAGCAAACACACCTGGTTAATCACCAGTGACTCACGCTTCAAGGATTGTCATCAAAGCGGTCGCCGAGCTATTTTTGCCAGCATGGTTAAAAATGATAATACAACAAATCAATCAACAAACGTTTTTTGTCATTAGAAATAATAAATTGTGTTCACAATAAAATGGCCGCCATGCAATTTTGCTTTATACACAACATCGTTATTACCACTACTATACGGATAATTGGTTTGTGTAATAAGATGTTTTACCCTCTAAAGTAAATATGAATGATATAAACTATCATTATAAATGGGAAATTTGAAAAAATAAAATTTGCGAAAAACGTGCTACTGCCCCTTTAAAATGGCCGTTGTCTAATGATTGTTAATAAAGAAGAGGTCAGTATCCTTAAAACTAGAGAAGACCTCTTTCTCTAAAAATGTCGTATAAAATTACTGTAGGACTACAACATTTAAGATTTTCTTTTTCAAATAAACAACTGTTCAATTTACTCAACTTGCTTTTATTTCAACAAACAATGAGATTAATTTACGTTATATGATTTGATTTTATGCACTTAAATTAAACCTTAAGCCAAAAGTTTTAAAGTATTAGTTGTGATTATTTTGGAAATACAATGTACATTGCTCAGTATATCCCTAGGTACAACTGATATCGTGTTATATCGTGTTATATCGTGTTATATCGTATCGACACATTGACCACAATACACTGGATATATTGCAAACTTTTTTGTGACAATGCGCTTGTTGTATGAATGATATCTCTTATAATAACTACCAGGTGTTTTTGAGATGGGACGAGGTGGTGTTTACTCTCGCTTTCAAGAGTATTTCACATATATTACGGCTGCTTGTATTATTGCAGGGAGAAAGCCCGCAACGCCATGGTGGGTTTGCGTTGCGGTGAAACATGCGAACATCGACTGGAACTAGCGAATCATGGGTGGCTACCCAATCTTCCTACGGCAAGGTGAAAATGTATCGAGATCTCTCAATTGTTTACCTCCAACCTAGGCAGAGGCGGTGAAACCAATCAGCGACACCTATTGTGATCACAAGTTACGTCCCTTACCATCTGCTACCATACAGTCAATGAAATCGCCGTTTACTTTCGGAACCAATGCACAATAGCGACGACCGACACAGTCACAGAGGCAATACTACTGTCTTCTGATTGGCTTATCCGATTAGCCTGCAGTACGTTAAAATGTTAGCACTGAAAATGCGAGGGTTGAGGTCAAGGGCGAAAGGAGAAGATTAGAAATCTTTTCGTTACGCCTTTGACATTGTGAAGATGGAAAAGATAATGGAATATATTTGCACTGCGAACGGTGGCTTATGACGTGGCAGTGTTGCTGTGGCGACTGGCTGTTCAAAGCGGTCGTTCGGCGTGAAAACGTCCCTTTTCGGACGTAATTACAAGGATAACCTCATACCGGTATAATAAATAGAATATCCGTCAATTCTTGACAAATACCAGGTTTATCTCATCGAGTGAGGTAGAAATGTTATATTTTCACGAGTGGCGCAGTCACGAGTGAAAATATATAACTTTTCTACCTCACAACCTCGGTAAAAACACGTGAGCGGGAACCAGATGATAGTTTTTTAAGATCGGAATTCTTTAATGTATTTATAATAGAAAAAAGGATTATCTTCTTTTTCGTTTTTCCAGCTTTGGTCAAATTTGCATTTAATGAATGTTTCTACCCGAAGAGGTAACCATGGGCGTGAAACATTTACACGATTGTAAAATGTAAAAGTTGGTTCATTTTTATCAAGTATAACATATATTTCAAATATATACACTTGGAAATTAATTAAGCAACACCCAATTTTTTAAACAGCAAGGTCAGTGATTTTAGGTAGAACAATCATTTAGCAGTATTGAAACGAAAGGTCACTCAAATAAGAGTTCACTGTCTTTTGGAGAAGGCCTGTTACAATAATTTGGCATTTTTTAGTCAAAATCCAATTTCCATTATGAAATTAAATGAAAGTCAATATTTGTTGCTGTAATGTGATACGTGTCAGACTTTCAAGTGAAGTCACTCGTTAACCTGTATAGTCCCATAAGATCATATATGTGCCCCTCCATCAAAACCCCTATAGTGCCATAGGACCATTTATGGTACCAACCTATGACCCCACTAACCTCATTGCTACTTTTTTAAATTATAGATCAAATCAAGTTGACAATAATTTTTGCAGAAACCCTGTGAACTAAGCTTCAATTTGATATCACTTTTGTGCAATATAACTAAATATTAACAGAGATATCATGAATTTCACAAACAACTGTGATCAACAAAGTTAATCCCCTCTGTCATGGTGCCATTGTCTACCTCTCTACATTGCATATCTAAATGTATACAAGTATTACAGTAAAAGAACAATGTAACACAAACAACCAAATTCACTGAAACAATCTACAGTGTGTCTAGTTTTGAAATCACATGCTAATAATTAAAAAAGACTTTCAAGTTAACAAGAACGGACCCTGCAACCCATAACCAAGAAAAAATGTCAGCTTTGAATAATGGCTATCTACGTTGAGACTACAGGAAAACCGCTATGATGCAAAACCTGTATCAATATATTTGTATGAAATGTACACAGAAAATAAAACACGAATTAATTGTACAGAAATAAAAGCAGTATGTACCTTCAAACTCAGAAAATCATGAATCTGTAAATTTCAATAAACTTGTTTTAATGAACAAATACGGTCACTACTAACGGTATTGGCTTATCTAAATCGAGAAGAAGTGTTTACTTAACAGATTGAACTCAAATAATCTCAAATTTATTCACAGATCATATGGTTGTAGGCATTTTCTCAATTATCGTTAAATTAAGGGACTGAGAGTTTAATGTCTGCCTTGGTTCTTATCATGCATGATGCAAGATGTTTAAGCGTGTGAATGTCAACTTGGTATCACAAAAGTTGTTTACAATAAATCAATTCTAAAGTTTGAAGTGTATAGTTTCTCTTCTCGGACAAGTTATTTAAGTTTAAAATTCAGTACCTTCACATTTTCCCCGTTTCATAAATGTTGAATTTTTTGTCTGTGAACGAGTTGCTAAGTAACCAATTGTTATGTCTGGGTGATCAAATCGTTCAATTTATCCTAACTATACCAGGGCACCGCATTTCAGTTTACAAACTAGAGTACCGGTGTTCCTTAAATATATTTCCAAGTGTATAATTCGTTCAAATTTCATATTCATTCTCTTTTATTCTCTTTGGTAAGTGCCTACTCATTTTAACAAGGTTGGTTTGTTCCAAGCGAGTGTAATTATACCCGATGCAGATTTCTCCTTTACCGGCTATATGTAAAGGGAAACCACATGTAAAAGCGTAAACAAGAAGCTAAGTTAACAAAATTCAAATCAACCTTTTCGAACATTTACAGATGTTCATTAGCCAATGTTTCGCAACCATAAAGTAAAATCGGAGCAACAATGTAATCAAATATTTTAATAAATAACCTACAATAGACGGCATTTCTGAACGTTTTGTGACTGCTTTATTGAGTTTCTGTTTCTAGAAAAAGTCATACAAAAATATACAAAAATATTTGTGATCACCACCAATTTCAATGAATGTTTTTCCATAGAAAAACTTTAGGTTAGTGGTCTTTGCTGGACAGCTCCCGAACAAATTTTTAAAGTACTTTTGTTTTATCTTGGTTTAAAGGTGCTTCCATTGTGTGTTTCATAAAATTCTATTTAGCTTTAATACGTTCCAATTCACCACATGTACTGTCTACAGTACAAATAATAAACTTGCATATGTATCCCCAATCGCCAAATATATCATAATTACTAGTTTCCAATTAAAATTGAGTAACATCTTTTTGATGTACAGAAACCGAAACTGCACGTCCCATTTATATGCACAGTAGTTATGTGACCTTTTTAACATGATCAACTTACATTTTTCTTTTGTCTGTTATAAATAACATTCCAAAATTACGTTTGACTCATTGACGCGCGCCACACGCTGTGCATTGTCCGGTTTCCGATCAGAAATCACTACTTTTACCTACATATTGTCAATATGCTAAGTCTACTACCATCAAAATTGTAGATCGGTAACAGTCGGTATTTCTCGATAAAGTAAGACCATTTATAACGTTTGCAATATGTGACCCCCAACAACACAATGGATGTACCTTTAAGTGCCACGTGTTACAACATGTAAAGAAATAATAAATGAGTAAGTGGGTTATTGTTTAACGACGCTTCGGCAGTATCGCAGCCATTTGCAGCGTAGACAGAATAAAGAGTACGCCGTTCTTTCTTTAATCTTTTATTAATACATAGGTATACATATTTCAGAAGGAAAGTTATACACTCCCAACCGAATACCTTCTATTAGTATAATCATTGCTGGAGACTATGGTAAACTCGATACAAAGTTCTAACATACACAGAAATAAATTGAAACATTGATATGATTAATCCACTTCTTGCAGACTATTGGTATATATATAATCACGTGCAAAATATACTTTCCAATACAAAATACAAATTAATTCAATCCACGAGCGAAACTTAATTTCTACTGAAACAGAGTGACATCATGTCTTCAGAAGCCAACTGAGCTAAATTTGATTTTTTAAAATATTAGCTCTTCATATTTCTGAGAAAGACACGTTCTAAGAAATCGTCGTTTTGGAATCTCCCTAACTAGAGGAGAAAGGAGAGTCGAAAGGGCTTGTTTTATGACATCCTGAAGTCACGATGCATCAAAGATATTAAGTCCAATAAAGATAAGATATAAATAGTTTTTTAAGGTTGTGGCCCTATTTGGGGCCACAGAGTGACCAAATCTACAATTCAGAATCCCCATTGGCCTAGGAGTCTGCACACAACATTTTAGCTTTCTAGACCTTTCGATACTGGAGAAGAAGATGAAAATAGGTTTTAAATTCATGTCCCCCGTGATACTATTTGGGGTCACCAAATCTACAATTTAGAATCCCCATTGGCCAAGGAGTCTGCATATGAAATTGCAGCTCTAAATAAGAGTTATTGGTTCTGGAGATGCCATAAGCCCATCGGGACTTTCAGGCCTGATGAGCTAAAAATTTAGGGTCGGTTCCCTGCCATGACCTTTTTTGAGGTGAGGTCAATATGAACAAACTTTGACCCCTAGGTGCAAGGTACCTCACTGCACACATTTTCAGCTCTTGGGGTGCAGAGGTTCTTCTGGAGAAAATGTGAAACGTTTACGGATAAAAGACACCGCTCCTAGTATTATGGCAGGGAGAAAGCCCACAATGCCATGTGGCTATGCACTGCGGTGAAACCTGCGAGCAGTGGCTGGAACTAGCGTTTACAGGACCGCACATTGCTAGCTATCTACGCTGCTGCTGTGATGGGGAGGCATGGGAACATCAGTGTGGCCACTGTTCACCGCCAACTACGCTCAGCAGAATTTTTCAATTGTACTCTTGTGCTGACGTGTCACTTTAATTAAATTTTAACAGTCTCTGTGAATTTCTGTTGTTGTTTTTGCATTGGTTAATGGCCGGACTGCCACCATGCTAAAAGTAAGATTTGAGTAACATAAATCGGTGGCATGTTCTAGTGAATCTCAGTTTGAATTTCCTAACCCTTTGGGGGTAGACATATTTACTATCGTTGATGTGCCCATTCTGGTGAATTGGTTCATACCCAAGGATTCACTCTTTGGCACTCAACAAATTGACCATCATTCAGAGTGTAGACAGTGAGTGAGGTGAGGTGAGTTGGGGTTTAACGCCGCTTCAAGAGTATTTCACTTATTTCGCGGCTGCTAGTATTATGGCGGTGAGAAAGCCCACAACGCCATGTGGCTATGCTTTGCGGTGAAACCTGCGAGCAGTGGCTGGAACTAGCGAAACATGGGTGGTATTAATCTGAAATTCAGTGCAGCATTGCACCCAAACCTTACTGCGTGTAGAACAGTTCTCTACTGCAGACAAAGTTGCCGTGCTCCTGGCGGGATTCGAACCCCGAGTGTAGACAGTAAAGACAATGCCCTTTTGTTAATATGCATCCTTGGTCACCCAGGGAATAATTTTGTGATACTTTTAAGATATCACATGGCGGATGTTATTGCAAGTATGTGGCTGGTATTGAGTGCCATAACAATCCTATCCAGTGCAGACTTAGGGACTGAACTCTAACAGTCATGTGCAAGCAAACTTGAGAATGAGTTGGAATTGCAAACAAATCCAAGTGTTTAGGGCGGGTTATTTGGTTACACATTTTCCCGATGAAAAGCCCCAGGAGTAGAGAGAGATCATCTGTAGTGTAAATTTTTTAAGTGACAGAAAATACTTAAATGCAGTAATGCATTAGGTCTCACAAAAGCTATACTTTTGAGGTCTCACACAAGCTATACTTTTGAGGTCTTGCATTAGCTACACTTGTGAGGATTTACACTAAGTTTTGCTTCATCTACAGTGTCTTAAGCTCACTACACCTGTGAGAAGTCTGAGGTCATGTACTCAGTCACTTCACTTGTGAGTTATGACAATAACTACACTTCACATTGTGAGGTCTTATACTAGCTAGTTATGAGGTTTGCACTCGCTGCACTTTGGAAGTGTAACACAAGCTACATCTACAGTCTTACACTTTTGAGTTTTGGCACTAACTACACTTGTGAGGTCTTGAACTAACTGCACTTGTGAGGTTTTTCCCTCCAACACTTGTGAGGTCTGGCACTAGCCAAGGTTATGTGGTTTTGCACTCAGTGCACTATTGAGGCCTGGTACACTCTTGAGTTCTATATGCACTGTACTTGTGAGGTCTGGCACTCACTACACTTGACCAATTTGTGAGGTCTTGTACTCATTATATTTGTGAGGTCTTGTACTCAATATACTTGTGAGGTCTGGCACTCACTACACTTGATCAAGTTGTGAGGTCTTGTACTCAATATACTTATGAGGTCTTGTACTCAATATACTTATGAGGTCTTGTACTCAATATACTTGTGAGGTCTGGCACTCGCTACACTTGATCAAGTTGTGAGGTCTTGTACTCAATATACTTATGAGGTCTTGTACTCAATATACTTGTGAGATATGGGACACACTACACTTGTGAGGTCTGATATAGCTACGATGTATGAGGCTTTGCACTCATTAAACTTCTGAGATCTTGTACTCACTACACTTGTGAATTTAGGTACTCGCTACACTTGTGAGGTCTTGCGATATCTACATTTATGACGTCTGGTACTCACTACACTTGTGAGGACTTATACCCACTCATCCTCGGTTACCCATGGTTTTACATATGCTCTGTTACTCTCCACTATATCACCCATGGGAAACCTTATCAGGAGAATCTGTACTCAAATTACCCGCCCTTGACCGGCGTGACAAAGTCAGTAACCAAAGAAAATACTCAATACGATAAGATGGAAATGGTCAAGGGAGATAACCGGTGACGGAGGGCTAACAAAATGACCTCGCGTGCTTTGAAACGAAGTGATATGAATTGTCATTGACTCGCAGGTGCAAGCTGCGTAGCGGTTTGATTGGCTCACGCCGGCCAAGGGCGGGTAATTCGAGTACAGATATCTCTGATGAAATTTCCCATGGGTGATATAGTGGAGAATAACGGAGCATATATAAAACCATGGGTAACCAAGGATGATACTCACTATATTTGTTCATTCTGGAACTCACTACACTTGTAAGGTCTTGCACTATCTACAGTTACAACATCTTGTACTCACTACACTTGTGAATTCTAACACTCGCTATACTTGTGAGGTCTGGCACTCACAACAAATATGAGGTCTGGCACTAGCTTCAATTGTGAGGTCTTGTACTCACTACACTTGTGAAGTCTCGACTCACTACACTTGTGAAGTCTCGACTCACTACACTTGTGAGGACTTGTACTCACTACACTTGTGAGGACTTGTACTCACTACACTTGTGAGGTCTTTAATCACTACACTTGTGAGGACTTGTACTCACTATACTTGTTAATTCTGGAACTCGCTACACTTATTAGGTCCGGCGCCAGCTACAGTTATAAGGTTTTACACTTTTAGCACATGAGGTCTTGTACTCGTTACACTTGTGAGGTGCTGGCTACACTTTAGAGGTTTAGCACCAACTACACTCGTGAGGTTTTGTACTCACTACACATTAGGGGTGTGTCACTAGCAAAGCTTATGAGGTACTACACTCACTGGACTTGTACTTGAGGTCTTGTGCTCAATATTTGAGAGTTCTGGCGCCCACTACACTTGTAAGGACTTACACTCAGTACACAAATGAAATTTACTGCACTCACAATTGTAGGTATTTAGAACTTCAATTCACACGTGTCTGTGCACATCCGCTGCTGATCTTACTGATTTGTCATGCTGCCTGTCTAAGGTAGTATTAGATTGAAGGTTACTTGACAGTGTTAATCTAAATTTCTCCAAATGATGCACAAAACAGTACAATTATACTGCTAGCAAGAAGATTTTCTACCACATTCACTCAACTAAAATGTCATTTCTCCAAATGATGCACAAAACAGTACAATTATACTGCTAGCAAGAAGATTTTCTACCACATTCACTCCACTAAAATGTCATTTCTCCAAATGATGCACAAAACTGTACAATTATACTGCTAGCAAGAAGATTTTCTACCACATTCACTCAACTAAAATGTCATTTCTCCAAATGATGCACAAAACAGTACAATTATACTGCTAGCAAGAAGATTTTCTACCACATTCACTCAACTAAAATGTCATTTCTCCAAATGATGCACAAAACAGTACAATTATACTGCTAGCAAGAAGATTTTCTACCACAATCACTCAACTAAAATGTCATTTCTCCAAATGATGCACAAAACAGTACAATTATACTGCTAGCAAGAAGATTGTCTACCACATTCACTCAACTAAAATGTCATTTCTCCAAATGATGCACAAAACAGTACAATTATACTGCTAGCAAGAAGATTTTCTACCACATTCACTCAACTAAAATGTCATTTCTCCAAATGATGCACAAAACTGTACAATTATACTGCTAGCAAGAAGATTTTCTACCACATGATTCACTCCACTAAAATGTCATTTCTCCAAATGATGCACAAAACTGTACAATTATACTGCTAGCAAGAAGATTTTCTACCACAATCACTCAACTAAAATGTCATTTCTCCAAATGATGCACAAAACAGTACAATTATACTGCTAGCAAGAAGATTTTCTACCACAATCACTCCACTAAAATGTCATTTCTCCAAATGATGCACAAAACAGTACAATTATACTGCTAGCAAGAAGATTGTCTACCACATTCACTCCACTAAAATGTCATTTCTCCAAATGATGCACAAAACAGTACAATTATACTGCTAGCAAGAAGATTTTCTACCACATTCACTCAACTAAAATGTCATTTCTCCAAATGATGCACAAAACTGTACAATTATACTGCTAGCAAGAAGATTGTCTACCACATTCACTCCACTAAAATGTCATTTCTCCAAATGATGCACAAAACAGTACAATTATACTGCTAGCAAGAAGATTGTCTACCACATTCACTCCACTAAAATGTCATTTCTCCAAATGATGCACAAAACAGTACAATTATACTGCTAGCAAGAAGATTTTCTACCACATTCACTCCACTAAAATGTCATTTCTCCAAATGATGCACAAAACTGTACAATTATACTGCTAGCAAGAAGATTTTCTACCACATTCACTCCACTAAAATGTCATTTCTCCAAATGATGCACAAAACAGTACAATTATACTGCTAGCAAGAAGATTTTCTACCACATTCACTCAACTAAAATGTCATTTCTCCAAATGATGCACAAAACAGTACAATTATACTGCTAGCAAGAAGATTGTCTACCACATTCACTCAACTAAAATGTCATTTCTCCAAATGATGCACAAAACAGTACAATTATACTGCTAGCAAGAAGATTGTCTACCACATTCACTCCACTAAAATGTCATTTCTCCAAATGATGCACAAAACAGTACAATTATACTGCTAGCAAGAAGATTTTCTACCACATTCACTCCACTAAAATGTCATTTCTCCAAATGATGCACAAAACAGTACAATTATACTGCTAGCAAGAAGATTGTCTACCACATTCACTCAACTAAAATGTCATTTCTCCAAATGATGCACAAAACAGTACAATTATACTGCTAGCAAGAAGATTTTCTACCACATTCACTCCACTAAAATGTCATTTCTCCAAATGATGCACAAAACAGTACAATTATACTGCTAGCAAGAAGATTTTCTACCACATTCACTCAACTAAAATGTCATTTCTCCAAATGATGCACAAAACAGTACAATTATACTGCTAGCAAGAAGATTTTCTACCACATTCACTCAACTAAAATGTCATTTCTCCAAATGATGCACAAAACAGTACAATTATACTGCTAGCAAGAAGATTTTCTACCACATTCACTCAACTAAAATGTCATTTCTCCAAATGATGCACAAAACTGTACAATTATACTGCTAGCAAGAAGATTTTCTACCACATTCACTCAACTAAAATGTCATTTCTCCAAATGATGCACAAAACAGTACAATTATACTGCTAGCAAGAAGATTTTCTACCACATTCACTCAACTAAAATGTCATTTCTCCAAATGATGCACAAAACTGTACAATTATACTGCTAGCAAGAAGATTTTCTACCACATTCACTCCACTAAAATGTCATTTCTCCAAATGATGCACAAAACTGTACAATTATACTGCTAGCAAGAAGATTTTCTACCACATTCACTCAACTAAAATGTCATTTCTCCAAATGATGCACAAAACAGTACAATTATACTGCTAGCAAGAAGATTTTCTACCACAATCACTCCACTAAAATGTCATTTCTCCAAATGATGCACAAAACAGTACAATTATACTGCTAGCAAGAAGATTTTCTACCACATTCACTCAACTAAAATGTCATTTCTCCAAATGATGCACAAAACAGTACAATTATACTGCTAGCAAGAAGATTTTCTACCACATTCACTCAACTAAAATGTCATTTCTCCAAATGATGCACAAAACAGTACAATTATACTGCTAGCAAGAAGATTTTCTACCACATTCACTCAACTAAAATGTCATTTCTCCAAATGATGCACAAAACAGTACAATTATACTGCTAGCAAGAAGATTTTCTACCACATTCACTCCACTAAAATGTCATTTCTCCAAATGATGCACAAAACAGTACAATTATACTGCTAGCAAGAAGATTTTCTACCACATTCACTCAACTAAAATGTCATTTCTCCAAATGATGCACAAAACAGTACAATTATACTGCTAGCAAGAAGATTTTCTACCACATTCAATCAACTAAAATGTCATTTCTCCAAATGATGCACAAAACAGTACAATTATACTGCTAGCAAGAAGATTGTCTACCACATTCACTCCACTAAAATGTCATTTCTCCAAATGATGCACAAAACTGTACAATTATACTGCTAGCAAGAAGATTTTCTACCACATTCACTCAACTAAAATGTCACTTCTCCAAATGATGCACAAAACTGTACAATTATACTGTTTACTCTTTTTTGTTCTTTTTCTTAGCATGTAGTTTCATGTGTGCTTGCAAGTTAACTGATTGTGCAAATGTTTTACCACATTCACTGCATTTGTATGGTCTCTCTCCAGTGTGAATTCTCATGTGCTCTTTGACGTTACTTGATTGTGTGAATGATTTATCACACACAAGACATTTGTATGGTTTTTCACCAGTATGAAGCATTTTGTGCCTTTTCAGGCCTCCTTTCCTGGGAAATGTTTTACCACAGTCACTACACTTGAATGATCTCTCTCCTGTAGGAACTCCCAAGTGCAGTTCCCCAACAGTGTGGATTCTCATGTGTTTTTGCAGATTACTTGAGGTTGTGCATCCTCTGTCACATATGCTGCACTTGTATAAACTCTGATGAATTCTCATATGGTTTGTGAGGCATTTTGAAAACAAAAATGATTTGCTACACTCACTACACTTGTACGTTTTCTCACCAATGTGAACGTTCAAATGTCTTTGAAGGTAAGTTGATGTTGAAAATACCTTCCCACACTGACTACATTTCACCGGTCCCTCCACAGTGTGAACTCTCATGTGTATCCGTAGGTTCCATGTTGCTGCAAATCCTTTACCACACTCACTACACTTGTGTGGCCTGTCTCCTGTGTGAACTCTCATGTGTACCCTAAGATTATCTGCACTTATAAATGCTCTATCACACACATCGCATGTATAAGGTCTCTCCCCAGAGTGAAGTCTCATGTGAACCTGAAGTGAATTGAATTCTTTGTACCCTTTTCCACACTCGCTACATAAAAATGGTTTTTCTCCAGTATGGCACATCATGTGCCTCTTCAAGTGTCTGGACCCTGTATAAGCTTTACCACATTCACTACACTTGTATGGTCTCTCTCCAGTGTGAAGTTGCTCATGTTTCTTCAGGGCATATGATTGTGCAAATGCTTTCCCACATTCATTACATTTATATGGTTTCTCCCCCGAGTGAACTCTCTCGTGCCTCTGGAGGTCGATCAAGTGAGTGAAAGGTTTACTACAAGTACTACAAATGTGTAGTCCTTTTCCAGTGTGAATTTTCATGTGTGACCGCAGGTCTTGCAGTTGGCTGTACATTTTACTACACTTGGTACACTTATAGGGTTCCTCTTTGGAATGAAGTCTCCTGTGTCGTTGAAGGCTATATTCAGTATTAAATGCTTTATCACAAACAGTACACTTGAACGGCTTGTCTCCGGTATGGATTAGCATATGTTTCTTTAGATAACTTGAGCGTGACAATTCTTTATCACACACACTGCACTTGACTGGTTTCTCCCCCGTGTGAACTCTCATGTGTACCTTGAATGCAGATGATTGAGTAAACTGTTTACCACACTCGCTGCACATGTATGGTTTCTCCCCAGTATGAACTCTCATGTGTGTCTTCAGGGCAAATGATACCGCAAATGATTTACCACACTCATTACATTTGAATGGTCTCTCTCCTGTATGAACTCTCATGTGTTTTTGTAAACTACTGGGCGTTTCCAATATTTTATTACACACAATACACTCATGTCTTTTTCCTCCGACACTTTTCATTTTGTCTGTGGTTTGTTCTTGCAAAAGATAAATGTAATTATAACAAATGTTTGTTCGTTAAGTCGTCAATCTTTGACTGTAGAATCTTTAGACATGCACAGTGCTCTTACTTATTATCTTTGAACATGGTTTCAAATTCTTCAAAACTTTTTAAAAAATATGAATCAAATTTCCATAAGACCATCACCATGGATCAGATATATCTGAAACACAAAAGGGAAAAATTAGATTAATATCATAAAGATCAATTAATATGATACTCTTAAAAAAAAAAAAAAACTTGACATGTCACATGATAGTATCTCAAATATCTCAAAACATGTTATGAAAAGGAAATTGTAGTAAGCAAAGACAAGGCTGATGTTTTCAAAATTCACAGGAACACCAAAAACCAAATAAAGGTAGTATTCGGAGAATGTTTTTTCAAATTTCCCAAATGCAACAAGCTGTAAAAGTTGTTTTTCATAGTTTTTCTAAAAAATCTTACAACACTGATCAGCAGTTGACACAATTACAGAATCATTGGCAGATAGCAAGGTGGAGCAACTCAGCAAGATGTGGTCAGGCATTTGGTGTATCCCGACAATCTCTACATTTTGGATCCGGCACAGAACCTTATACCAGGGCTAGAAATTAACACTAGTCCTTCGGCCCGAGGCTAGTAAAAATGACACCGGGCTAGTAAATGTTAGCTTCTACTAGCCCTGTTGGCCTTTAAATATTTCTGAATCCTTATGAAATACTCAAAATGTGACTAGAGATTCTTGTTTTTTTCAGCAACGATATCAGATGCGAATGATTGAAGTAGGGAAAATACTTGCCGTTGTAGTTAAAACATAACATTTTATTATTGTTTGATTACTAGAAGATACTAGATGCTAGTGATAATTGTATTGGGCTAGTAGAAATCAAAACGACTAGCCGGGCTGCAGGCTACCATATGTTTGAAGTTAAATTCTACCCCTGTTATACCAACAGCATTGATGACAGACCAAGATTTCAGCTTCATAGGGATTTTCAATGAGAAGATAAAAATAAGTTGTGACCACTTTATCATTATTTGAGGCCTCATCTACAACTTATAATCCTCACTAGCCAAGAAGTCTGTTCACAACATTTCAGCTCTATAGGACTCTTCAATCTTGAGAAGAAGATGAACTTTGGAAATTTAGCTAGCGTCCACTAGGACACTTACTTGAGGCTGCAGAATCAGAAATTCTACAATCTATAATCCCCATAGGCAAAGAAGTTTGCACATAACAGCTTTCTATTGTTCGTACTGGAGAAGGTGAGGTGAGTTTTAAGCCTCTTTCAAGAGTATTTCACATATATCTCAACTGCTAGTATTATTGCAGGGAGTAAGGCTGCAACACCTGGTTGGCTATGCATTGCAGTGGGGAAACCTGACTGGAACTAGCGAGCCATGGGTGGTACTGCGCTGAAATTCAGTGGAGGATTGCACCCAATCCTGTAGAACTGTTCTCTATAAGCCCCTTATGAGATAAGAACCCCAGACCTTTTGATCTGAAGCCAAACAGCTGCACTACCCCGCCCTTTTGTACTGGTGAAGAAGATGAAAATAGATTTTAGGTTGTATCCTCTGTGATGCTTATGCTGGGCCACATGCCAAGAAAACTACAATTCATAATCCCCATTGGTTAAAGCAGTCTGTACACAACATTTCAGTTTTCTAGTGCTCCTTGTCCTGGGGAAGATGAAAATATTTGTTCGGGTTGTGGCCCCCCACTCTATTAGGCGTTACCAAATGTACAACTTAAAATCCTCATTGGCCAAGGAGTCTTTAACACATGATTTCAGCTCTTCAGAGATATCACAACTAGTGGACTGGTGTATGCGTACCTTTTGCAAAATATGCCATTTTATTGGGATTTCATGCTGTTATATATCCCTGCTTTGCACTTAATTTGCAGTGGGGGGTAATAAATATGATTACAGCATATTTTACATAACTTTAAGTTCTTTAACAGGTACAGGGGTCTTATGTACAACACTTATGCATATATTATAATTAAAGGGTGAACCCCAATGGCATGCCTCATTTGGGGAGGTTGACAAGAACATACACAGAATCTCAGGATAGACATTACACTTTTTTATGTTTATCTTAGCCTACATATTTTCTTCTGTAATTCCTTTTTTTATTATTCAGCATTAGATAGGCCTATATGTTTTAATTAATTATTTTTCATTTATTTTATTAGTCTCACTTGGTAATGAAATAAATCAATAAGATGAAATGATTTAAAACATTACACTATCAATTTACAATTCTAAAAGTTGGTATGAGTTATTGGTAGCTACAGTACACAGCATTCATGTGAAATGATCAATGTGCCATGTGGTACATGCAGTAGCCTTATGTTCTGCCTTCTGGATTATTGACAAGTTTTATAAATGCTTTACTTAAAATCTTCACATGAATGTGATGGACACGCCGAAACATGAAATCCTAACATTTGAGTATAAATGAAACTTCGTTAATTGAAACCTATCTCAACACACTCACTCGCTTGGAAACAAATTTGGAGCCAAGAAACAAGGGAGGTAATCCAGCATACATCAAACTCCTCACAGCGCTGTTACATCTCTCTCATCGACAAGGTTGGATTTACACTGGAAATTTGGCTCTTGCCACAGTACATGATCTAATTTTTTTTAAAACAACAAACATCTGATGATTTTTTTAAGTATTTTTGGAAATTGGAATTTCTGCTTACGAAGATAGCCGAAGTTTTCCGAATGTCCATCATAACTTCCGGGTCCACAATGCCATGGCGGATGAGTTTGTTCTTGTAAAAAATAAAAAGAGAGGAAGACGTCGACAGTATGATCACAAAGTGCAACATGGAGTGCAGACGTGTGAGATCATATCGGACAATAATGATGTCAACTATGATCACGTAAAAAGCAAATTAACCACATGTCTGTGAGTAATATATGGTTTTCAATCTAGCCTGCGTGGAGTGAGTCACTATACAGTATGGTGCTAGCTACTAAATTTGATATCTTTCTCAAAAGATTAATTTAAAAGTTGAATGACAGCTTCTCCTTCATGTTTCTTATCAACACATCACTGATCACATTATATTATTGTTCCTCGATTTCAAGATGTTGAATTATAAAAATACAGATTTGTTTTGTTTATTTTGTTACAGAGAATATCTGAAGAAGAGTGAATTCTACCTTGAAGTACTTGGTGTGTACTCTAATTCCTTGAAGGATTAAGTCTTGTTTTAATAAATCCGATTGATAGTATATTTTTGTTGAGGTAAGATTAAATTGAGGTGCAATAATACGGTTAAACAGACAAACTTGATCTTTACTTATTGTGTTTCAGGTTCCTTGCTTTAGTTGGAGACAAAAATGCCTCGACCTTTGTATAGCATTGAGAATGGGAAGTTATAGCATAGAAGGGGATTGACGAAAAGTTTTTTAGCCGATATGATTCTTAGCCATTTTTAATGCTAGTTAAGATAATCAACAATTTATATAACAATGTACAGAACTTGAAACAATTGATTTTATATTGGTTCTCAAACAACTTTTGATCATCTACATAGCCAATAGCTCTATTTAAAATGTTAACCACTGTTAATGTTTGATTGTCTTCATGGTATTGGCATAAAATAATCTTTTCTCCAGGTCAAATAAAACATTTGTGTAAAAATGTTGGTCTGAGGGCAGCAGATAAGGAGGGACAAGTTGCCACGACAACTGAAAATATGGCTGCTCTGTCACTATTGGAAGGAAATGAAAATAAGACGGACAGATGTGGATGCAAAGGATTTGCAGACTCCTCACAGCTCGAGTTTGTTTGTTATGGTGTCGGGAGTGTTGCATCCTGCGTTACAGCACGCTATCAGCTTGCTCTGTGTCTGGCGCTACGAGATGACTTGGAGGTGAGGCCAGCGATGCATGATCAGTATAAAATCGTTGCTATAAATCTAAATTTGCATGAAGCTTGAACTCTTTGTTTATCTGCTTGTTCAATCAATGTTTATAAAATCTGTGTAATTTTAGAACAAATTTATCATAAAACTAACCAACTTCCCCTTGAACTCACAACTCGTGCCAGTCTTCATCACTTGCTAATTCAAGCCTTGCAGCATTTCTTCACCTTTTCTGTGTTAGCGAAGCAGCAAGTACTGTGAAGTTCAAGTGAAGCACTGAAAAGTTAAAGAAATAAAGAAAAGCTAAACTTTGCCAATGACAGAGACTTTGTGAGGGAAGTAGAAAACAGCAAACCGTTGCACCTTGAGGTCATTTGTCATTGAAAGTATAAATTACCTGAAGATAATATTAGAAATTATCCTTGATTTATGCATGATTTGATTAGGCCAATATCCCTCCACCCTCTAAAATATTTTGCAAACATTCTATGGAAGACCTTAACGACTTTCATTAAATGTACATAATGTTGTAGAAATACAGGAAACTGTTTAAATATCTATCTCATTAAAGATAGTCATAGTATTAGCTGATTTTCTTTTACCCAAATATGCGGAAAATAAATATATTAATTAGAAAAGGCGTTTTGCTGTCTTGATTGAATCTTTTATTTTCGTTGTCAAAGCATTGTTGTTCATGAGTACTCACGGAAATGGAAGTATAAAAGTATTTGACATTCATCTATTTATCACTTTATTTAGTCATGTACTGTAGTTTCTACTAATATTGAAGTTTTGATCTGTTTGGCACAATTAGGTATTTTTCTTGAAGCGTATGATCAAGGAAAATATATTTTATACATATAAAAATTATGGCCTATATTTTTAGTTTGCTGATATAACCACAATAAAAATACTCCATCAGGTAAATTTGCAATAATTGTCATTCTCCCAGTTTCCCAATGTTATTTACATCATACATTACGTAGAATGCAATGATGGAAAATCCATCTAATGACATCACATTCAGTAACTTGCACTTATCTAGATTGTAGGTATCGTTTTAACCTAATGTTGAATGGACGTTTGATCGGCAATATGGCTGCTCTTGCTCCTTTACTCTATTTGATTTGGGGTGTAGTTGTTTTGTTTACCTATGTTTTAATTACAATATCGCGTTCCTGTGGTGTTTTCACACTCACGGTCATTCCTCACGTATTTGCTTGTGTATTGACGTAGAGTTGAGGTGAGGTGAGTTGGGATCTAACGCTGCTTTTAAAGGTATTTCACTTATATTGCAGCTGCTAGTAATATGGCAGGGAGAAAGCCCGTAACACCACATCACAGCCCAGCAGGCACACAACGTTGTTACAACGTCGCATTATGGTTGAAATAATGTCGCGACGTCGTTCAACTATAAAACGACGTCATTTCGACGTCGATAAAAATTACGTCGTTTCAACGTTGTTATTTTCGACATCGATAATATATTCGATATCAGACGTCGTTTCAACGTCGGTATTTTCGACGTTGGTGTTATGTCGATATCTGACATCTCTTCAACGTTGTGATTTTCGACGTCGATAATAAGTCTATTTGCGACGGCATTTCAACGTTTCACAATCCACAACAACATCGATCCTAACTGCATCCTACTGTACATTTATTAGAGGTCGCAATCGCTTATGAAGCATATATTTCCAATCTTTATCCTTGATTCATTCATTATATAAAGATATAAAGTCTATGGGCCCTAAAGGGGGCCTATGGTAGGCGTCGTCGGACATAGCCTATAAGAAATTACCATGTTAAAACCATCATTGATATTCTTTAATTTTCCACAATGAGTAATGTTATTTTAAAACATATAAATGTGCATGTACACGTTGTCTACAATCAATGAAAATGTAGGCTATTTGTGCACATATTTATTTTATTTGATTTAATGATTTTAACGAATGATACTTTTACGAATTGTTTTAATAGTTAACGAGGAATTTATTTTTAAACAGATATGTAATATATTTTGTATGCCCATGTATTTTATCATTTACTTTCTATTTATCATTTGAGACTCTTTTCTAAAACGTAACACATATTTGTGAAGCTGTGTACGTTTTCGCGCCAGCACAAAAGCTTATGACGTCATGTGTGCAATGATTACGTCACAAACCAAGTGCCATGTTTGACGTCGCCGCGTAGAGGGAATCTGTTTATGTTGCGTATTATGGAGACTGGTGTCCCCACTTCTCGTTCTGAGGTAAGTTATTGTTCCTGCATTTATGCACACTTTGATCATTAATATTAATAAAGTCAACCTAATACGGACACGTCGTCCAAACCAAACCCGCCACACTAGTCTACCACTCAACTCAATCGCAAAGCGAAGCGTGTAGTTTACATTTACTGCAGTAGAAGTCGGCAGTCTTATTAACACTGTTGAAAAACGAGTAGGAATTTGAATCATTGTGCTACTATTACCTAACCTATCTAACCTATCCATAAACGTTATTTTCACTGACTAGAGATCAACGACATTCTATTTGCAAACCAATTTTGGTGTCGCCTGCCCGGCTTTGGAAACATGGGCAAACTCTTTACAGTGTTGCGTAGAGTGCTCCGTGATGTGTCTTTTCACAATGATGCGCGGAGTTCGTATTGTCTTCGATCAGCTGTTTGCAAGTTCACCAAGTGCAGGCTTTGCTAACTTGTTTATGTTGATTGCTATTTGCGTCATATTAACACGATTAAAAAGCATGCTAAAATTGAATATTACTGTGCCACTTATATTTAAACGTTATTTCAATTATAGTGATGCAAAAAGTATTCGGACCGTGACGTCAATTCCATACACATGCATGTTAATTTAGTCGACTCTAGGATTAATAATTTTCATAAAATAAGTTCTTGTTGGATCAATGTCAAAATTTTCAGCTTTATTTGAAATCATCTCAGCTTGAAGTACATAATATAAATGACATTTTCCGAGGACAATCTAAATAATGTCATCCGATTTACCTACATGTGTACATTGAATAAAACGTTTTCCATAGATCGCCATGTTCAATTTTTCACAACTATCTATATATGTTGATCTTATGTGCTGTCATTTCCAAGATAGAAAACAGAAAATTAAACATAAATTTTGAAAAACATTAAATATATGTTAAAAATTCCATCGTTTATAAAAGAAACCACAGTAATTTGATTAAATTAACTAATAAGTATACATAGTTCTGAAAACATCAACATGATGATCATTTGGATTTTTTTTAAAAATTAATGACAGAATCGATCTCATCTAATTTCTATATGATGACATGCGTTAAATTCAAATGATCTTCTTGTTGAGATGATTTTTAATCAAGCTGAAAAGTTGTATATTGATTCAAACAGAAATTATATCTATCAGGCTCCACCCAGAATCTTTTCTCAGGTATACACTTATTCATCAAGCATCATGTATTTTCCGACATAAAACGATTAAGACTTAGTAAAGGTCTAAAATATTTAACACATAGAATTCAGATAGTTAAAGTACAGTGATAATGATGAGTAACATGAATGTTTTTGAAAATTAGATACATTTCTGATTCAAGATTTGATGAAGCATCGACATAAATAATAAGTTGATTTTCTTTAACTTTTTCATTTGTGTAAGTTGTCTTTTGCTTTTTCCAGAAAGCTGATGAATAGTGCTGTGACGAAACGTAGAACGCGCCGTTGAAGACACAAAGAACCGCGTATTCTTGTTATTTTAAGACAGAATAAACAATTATGTAATCTAAATCCCTAGCTGTCTTTTGTTCATATTCAATTTGGTTTGCTTTGACTAATCCCTTGTTGCTACAGTTAACCCGGAAGATATAATATCTATCTTTTAGAGATACTAACTTTTAGAATTGAGATTATTTTTTAGAGATTGCTACTGCTCAGAAAGAACGTCATTTATCGACGCTGAAATGACGTTGTATTATGGTTGCATATGAAATTTGCGGCGACGTCGATGTATTGTCGTTGAATCGACGTCTTAACAACGTTTTTGATACGACGTTGCATCAACGTTGGTGTAACGTCGTATCAACGTAGATGCAACGTCGAACCAACGTTATTGCAACGTCGGATCTACGTTTATGCAACGTCGTAGCAAACAACGTTGTTCTGACGTCGATTCAATGTCGATAATCGACGTCGATTCAACGTCGATAATCGACGTCGCCGCAAATTTCATATGCAACCATAATACAACGTCATTTCTACGTCGATGAACGACGTTGTTTCAACGTCGGTTCAACGTCGAATTGCCTGCTTGGAGGTTTATGCATTGAGGTGAAACTTGCGAGCATTGTCTCGAATAAGCGAACCATGGTTGGTACTACGCTGAGTTTCAGTGTAGCATTGCACCCAAACCTTAATGTGTGTAGAACAGCTCAGCTGCAGAATTGTGTGTTATAGAGACGCCAAGGTGTAATATTTAAGCTTCAGATTTATATATTGAAAATTACTACAGTTTGCCCAATGATTTAAAACCAGGTCATATTTTGGGTGTTTCACAATGCCCTTTTAGTCCTTAAAGGCGAAAATGCCAGATGCCAGACCGTCGTCCGTTCACATATTACACTTTCGCCATCTCAGGAACTGCTACATCCACAAAAACTGACATTTTTGGGGAGGTACCTGGCAGAATCAAAGTTTTTTTCTATATTTGGTCTTAAATATCTGGATTTGCGTTTAAATCTTGATTTTAGTCCCCCCCCCCCCCCCCCCCCAAAATTTCAGGCTGTGAAAAATATTTTTTTTCCTGCCCCCACGGTCCCTACGCCTTTGTATATATGTCTTCAACATAAATAAATCATCCAAAAACTGAAGAGCTACAGAGCTCATGGCTGTATTTCTATTGTTTCAGCTGAGTCAAGTGTCGGTGTACGACCCAGTATTCACAGAAGGGGAGAAGATGCTCTTGGAGGAACTCAAGTTCAGTGTTATTTCTGTAAATGAGGTGATTTGTTTTCATCATGAGTGCTTTAGTACCACTTTTCATTGCACACGATTGTAGAGATTTTCCATTATCAGAAACAAGGAGTGTGTGTGTTTAAGGGAGAACTGGAAGGGGTGGGATTATGGTCCCCTTTCATCATAACCTGATATTCAAGAGGTTACTATAATTTATATAATAATGAAACAATTCTGATATCCAAGGATTTTATAAGCAGTCCATTTGAGTTGTAACGTTTCTAAACCATAAATTTTACAAAATATCACACAAGATAAAAAATTAACTCAAGATGGCGTTAACCTTGGGGGTCCATGAAATTTACATTTCAAAATTAAAAGGGGGGAGTTTGAATCTCCTGAACCCCTACTTTGGATCTGCCATTGGAAACAGTAAAGTAACTGAAAACAAATGTGACACTTTCCCTTATGTATGCATACTTTTAGTTAGAATGTTTTAAGAATCCCTTCATGCTTCTAAATATCCAGGAGGGTAAACGGCCATGTTCCTCGCCAACCGTGTTCTTCCTGCCCCACTGTGGGAAGGCTCTGTACAACAACCTGCTGTGGAGCAACTGGAGTCAACAACAACTACAGCACATCATCGTCGTGGGCAACAGCTTCTCCTCCATGGTTGACAGGTAACAAAGTCTAAATTGAGCTTAGATGAGGTGAGGTGCGGTGAGTTGGGGTTTAACGCCGCTTTCAAGAGTATTTCACTTATATCGCGGCTGCTAGTATTATGGCAGGGAGAAAGCCTGCAACGCCATGTGGCTATGCATTGCGGTGCAACCTGCGAGCATCGGCTGGAACTAACGAACCATGGGTGGTACTGCACTGAAATTCAGTGTAGCATTGCACCCAAACCTGACTGCATGTAGAACAGTTCTCTACAGCAGACAAAGTTGCCGTGCCCCTTGCAGGAATCGAACCCCGGACCACTATTCCGCCCCTTTGAGCTTAGATTAAATTTTGAAGCATGTGGTCATTGTGGTCAACAGCTTGTAGCCTATGTCAGACATTAGGGAGATCCAGGAATGTTCTGTGTGGGGGAGTTGTAAAGTTCATTTATATGTGAAAAATGTATTTGGGGCGAACCCAATCAATGATTCTCAAGATGTGCCATTATTTGTCATTTATCATAGTAATTTTGAATAGAATTATGATTACCAGGAATTTGAGAGGGAAGAATTAATAATAAGTCTGTTGCACAAATTTGAACCAAATATAATACATGCCTCTGTATCTGCAAGTGTTTATATTCAACTGATTTCAGGACACCAGCGAGAATTCTCAGGGAAACTGGGTCATACATTATGAAGGTTTGTGTTCTGACATGTTACATTTTCTGCTAATATTGAAGTGCAGTTTTTATAAGAAACAGCATTTATTGAGAAAATAAGGAACTGCTTTACCTTAGCCAATAACAGAAAATGTCCTTGCAAATCAATACTGAAATATCAAAGTCAAATGTGCAAATTGCTTAGAAGACAAACGGTACATGCAGATAATATGTGGAGGCCAATGACCACAACAAACATCTCTTCTGAAAACTCATCTCTTTCTTGAAGACTTTCATTAAACAACGGCACATTGTACCTTCTAGAGGGATTTTTGTATTTTTCACAATTTCTGCCAACAGAGGTTACTCAAATCATTTCTTCATGTGTCAACCCCTGGGTGAGATAATGATTATTTCATTTTTCAGATCCAGCAATTCACTGAAGAGATAACGTTGAAGTGTAGTTTCAGTTCTGGGGATGTCTTCAATGACATGTCCATCCACCACTTTCCTCCTCACAGACTGGAGAGTATTCCGGCCGAGATCTGGGACAGTCGGACAGAACCTGTCTACACGGAGGCAGACGCTGAGATCATCATGGGATGACGTGGAATATGCTAAAAGTTAGGATTTTAAACCAGAGACCATAAAATAAAGGGATTGGACTCAGCCGCAGGTGGGAATATTTGTGTGCCTCCCTAGAACAAGGTGGCATCGGGGAAAAATTCAAAAGTGCCGATTCTGTTTCTCTTATAACTCATTTAATATAAAAATATTTCCCTGGTTACCATTATGTATGAAATAAAGATATGATAAAGTTTCATGTGATGTATTGTAAATATTACATTATGTTTCCAGTGTTGACTTTTTGCAATCACAGCAGGGCTTCAAGTCGGATCGATTACACATCTGGCCGAGGCACACATAGTTGATGATAATCTACTGTTGAGTCTAGTCCCTTTATTTATGGTATCTGTTTAAAATAAGTGGAATGTTGGTGAGGTTTCCGATCCAGAGGGGTAATCCCCTTGAACTCCCCCATATATAATATACTTATATGAAAATAAAGAACTTCCAATTGAAATATGATCTTGGCTCAATACATCATTTGTATTTATCAGCTTGCTCTGAGTGAATGTGTCTGGTTTTGGTTCATGTGGAGCAGTTTCAAGATGCATCTGTTCACTTAGCAGATTTCACTGCTTATCAATGCCATGGGATATAGAGCTGTGTATTATGGTCAATGTGGCGATACGATATTATAGAAGATATTTGGCTTTTCTTGACTAATACCATGTTTATCACATCAAATGAAAATATAACTTTTCTACCTCACGAGATGAGATAAACATGGTATTTGTCAAGGAAAAACGGATATTCTATTTATTATATCATTATTTCTGTGTTGTACGTTGAGTTGGAGTGATTTCAACGGCAAACGTACAGCCTTCGCAAGCTGACAATATGACGTCATAACATTGTCCCGATGATGTCACGCTAGTAGTGATAAAGGTTATCGTCACTCAGTAGAGTGGTGATAAAGGTTATCACCACTGTAGCTTGATAGAGGGTTTATTATACCCCCGACCAACGGTTGGGGGTATATAGTTATACCAACAATTCTGTCCGTCCGTCCGTCCGTCCTTCCGTCCGAAGACAATTTTTGTCCGATCGATTACAGAAAAACTATTCGTCTCATCCTTTTTAAATTTGGTACATGTCTTCTTCACCACTAGGAGAGGTGCAGTGCGAAGTTTAAACCGAATTGGTGAATTTTTGAATTTTTGGCGATTTTTTTTATTTTTTAACTTAGTCAAATTCTGAGTATTTTTTGTCCGATCGATTACAAAAAAACTATTCATCTCATCCTTTTCAAATTTGGTACATGTCTTCTTCACCACTAGGAAAGGTGCAGTGCGAAGTTTAAATCGAATTGGTGAATTTTTGAATTTTTGGCGAATTTTTGTAGTTTTTAACTTAGTCAAATTCGGAGCATTTTTTGTCCGATCGATTACAGAAAAACTATTCATCTCATCCTTTTCAAATTTGGCACATGTCTCCTTCACCACTAGGAGAGGTGCAATGCAAAATGTAACACGATTTGGTGAATTTTTGAATTTTTGGCGATTTTTTATATTCTTTTACTTTATCATAGCTAGAATGACTGAAGCTACTTCTGTATTGTGATTTGTTGACTTCATCATTTTCTTTTTCATGTAACTTTCATCAAAAGCTACTTCTGTGTTCTCGTTGATTTTACTTTTTATATTTCCACTGGTTATATTTTGGGAAAAGTTAAATTTTCTTTCCTTTCAGCCATTAACTGCTGTATATCTCTCACTGTGCCTTCAGGGGTGTGCTTCCATGTACCTGTTGTTTAAAGTCACTCGAATGAATCATTATGATGGATTAATTTCCAAAATAAAGTTGAAATCAGTGGTAATAGCAGTAGTGTATTATATTACCAATACCTTTTCAAGTTACTTTTATTCCTATTTTGACTTAAACCACCTTTTTCACATGAAGATCGAGACTTGTCCTACCATTTTCACAAACAGTTTAATCTTAGCAATTACATTTCAAAGCTTATCAATCCTTAGGTGTGCAGACACCTCTCTCTTTAAGTAAAATAAAAATGTCAAACTTAAACAGTCGGGGGTATTAGTGAGCCACGCTCACTTTTTTGCTTGTTTCCGAGTATCTCACTCCAAATTATGTAATAAATTACGATATCAGTTTTATTTAGCGACACAAAATTTTGAACAAGTATTGACAGGTAACATGCAGGACGATTATTATCAGGATGCATGGGTGGCAATACGATACATTTGCAATTTGTCATTATAAGATATCCAGCTCTGAGAGAAGACATTTAATTGATTTTGTTTACCTTAGTACATTTTGAAAGAGAATTTATGATTAACAGCAAGAAAATGGTATTAGGATATATCCTCATTGATAGCAATACATCGATTTATCATCCAAAACTGTGTTCCACAGGAGATATCGCTTGTGTGAGATCAAGCGATATCTCCTAGGAGATATCTTTTTGGCAGTAGATTTTGCACAATGCCCTGTCGCCGTCAACTACATGACATCACAATGCTTTTACATCATCGAGTAATGACGTCACAATGCTATGATTCATAAACATGATGACGTCACAATGCTATGACCTCACCGCACTGGAAGTAAAATGGCAGAGATGTGCTCAGAGATTTACACTAGTTTCACTTAAACGTAATAAGAATGATTTTGGATGATAAATAGAATCTCACCCTCGTGTCTTCTGATATCAAATATATCAACACTCGTTGATAAAAGTAAAAATATACTCGGCAAGCCTCGGATATTTGTAACTTTTATCAACTCGTGTTGATATATTTGATATCAGAAGACACTTGGGTGAGATTCTCTATGTATTGCCAACCTTTCCAATACTTCTTTCAAGATATATTGTCTAGAATATTTTTGTATCGATAGTTAATATTACGAGGGTCACAATGTCAGTGGCTATGCTTGATTCTGGACCCAGCGTACACCACCGGAAGCGGCACAACCCAGTGAATCACTTGCTGGGAACTCAGCTTACGCCTTAGGTGTACACTGAATGCGAAGGCGGTGTGTTTGTAATGGCGGACAAATGTTATCCTTGCGACATTCAATAACTATTTATTAAGGAATTTGCTTTGGCAATTAGACAGTTGACAAAGTAGGAACCCGGAAAAGAGTTTTTTTCAAGATCCAGGCGTCCAAGATGACCACCGAAACCTCTTAATGATCATGTCTCTGTACCCATCAACTCAATTGTGATGATCTTGGGGTCTTTCCCTATGTGATTTGGGGCAACGAACACATTAAGATCATAAAAATTTTGTTTGTGTATTACAGAACACAAAAATCCAATATGGCATCAAAAATGACCCCCGACACCTCCAAACCTCCACTCAAATTTGATGGTCTTAATGTCTATTTCAACGTTTTTGTTTATCGAATGTTGTAAGCATATCTCATGAACCGCTGCTCCTAGAGTTTTGGTACCAGTCTTCATTTGGGAAATACGCAGACACCTGTCGAATTGGGTGACCTTGACCCCATTTTTCACTACTTTTTAAATTGTTGTTACAAGCTGTGTGTTCATCCTTTTAGCTCATTTCTTGATTGCGGCTGGGGACATGGTCACATTTGTGACAATTACTTGTTTAACATCATTTCCTCTTCTGCATTCTCATCAGCACCATTGTAAAGGGAAACGTAACAAAGAGATTTGTTCACTCATAGTCATTGATTTTAAATCTTCATGAACAGTTCAGTTTCATAGATGATATTTTGTGTTAATCATCACTGAAAATTTAATGTACCGGTTTCAATTATCTTTCTTTAATTGATGGGTGAAGCTAATATTTAAATGATGAAAATAGAGCTATTGACTCTGTAGCTCATCAGGTTTTGCAAGATTTATCATGAAGAATGAAGAACTAGTTTATGGATATACAACTTCTTTATTCTGTGTCGGCGACGTTAATGTCGTTGTCAAAAAAATCTTGTGAGGTTTAATGCCACTTTCAAGAGTATTTCACTAATATCCCAGCTGCAGGGAGAAAGCCATTGTGGCTATGCATTGTGGTGAAATCTGTGATCATCAGCTGGACCATGGGTATACCGCGCGAAATTCAGTGTGGCATTGCACCCAAACCTTAACGCATATAGAACAGTTCTCTACAGTGACCAAGTTACTGAGCCCCTGGCGGGATTCAAACCACGGACCTCTTGATCTGAAAGCCCTAACAACTGCACTATCCCAACCCATATTGGATCTCGGCTCAAGGTTTCAGAATTCATCTTTGTAGAAAGCTGATGTTCAAATATGCAAGTTCTGTCGCCTTAACCGCAAAAATGAGGGTGTTGCAGGGTCCCATTCGAATCTCTATTCAGGTTTTCTACTTCTACCTATATTATATTTTATTGGTGATGTATAATCAACTTGCATTGGGATTAGCATTCAAATGAATACCTTGACAAAATTATGTGGAATATAAACTGTAAATTCAGCGACGCTCCAAACCACATGGCAACAGCATTTGAAGTTAATTTAGTAAAGATGACATCATATGATGAGCGACATAGGGAAATTGCTCTATTTTAAAGGAAGTGTCATAATGGACACTGTTCAGATGGAAGCAGTCTTTATGGGAACTGTCACGGTAAACATGAACAATTCAGCGTTCTGAATGGGAACCGTGTGGATGGTTATTGTCTGTATGGGAACTCTATAGGTAGCAATTTGCCTGAATTTGAGCTGTTCAGGATAGCAGTTGTCCGTATGGATACTGTGATGAAGGCATTAATCTGTAAAGGAACTATCATGGTGGCAGTCTGCATGGGAAAGTGTTCCTGTGGCAGCACATTGTGTAAGACTTGTTCATAATGCAGACGTTGTTATGGCTGTAGTGGCATTAAACCATAACTCACTCATAATGCAGACGTATGTACACCAATATGACAATTCTGGTGACAGTTGTCTCTGTGTGACTTGTTCATAATGCAGAAGACTGTAAAGATAATGTTTCCCACTGGCAAGAGTCTGTACAGGAACTTTGTGCTTCAGAACATACAAAGTAAGACATTACTCATCTCTTGTGATAAAAAAAGACACTTTGGAAAATGGATACTACATTCTTTTTGCAAATGACAAGTCAAGACAAGCCTGATTGGCAGAATATTTTTTCAATACAACCGGTATGCACAAAATTGCAGACATTGTTTGAGAAGTGTTTTACAGCCATAATTTAATTTTGTCAACACTGTATTTCTGACCACCTTACAAGCTCTGAAACAATCTAGAACAAGTGTTTGCCACTAACATGGCAATGTCCCCCGCCAATGACATTGAGTAACTGTTAGTAAGACACATCATTGGAGCTAATTTATATATTGCATTATTGGTAAAAAGTGCCATGATGATCAGCACATTTTAAGACTTTGGGTGCTTGGGTTCATGATATATCGTGTTAATAAGAGTTCTAAAAGTGGTCAAAGTGTTGTGGTGACCTTGAAAACAAGGTCAAGGTCACCAAAATGTACTGGTGAGTGTCATCCCCCAATGTTGGCTGACAACAAATTTGAAGACTTTGGATGCAACACCTCATGAGATATCGTGTTAACAAGAGTTCAAAAACTGGTCAAAGTGTAGAGGTGACCTTGAAAATAAGGTCAAGGTCACCAAATCGACTGGTGTCTGCGTCATCCTCCAATGTAGACTGACACCAAATTTGAAAACATTTGGTCCAACCAGTCATGATATTATCCCATAAGCAAGAGTTTGAAAAGTGGTTGAAGTGTCGCGGTGACCTTGAAAAAGGGTCAAGGTCACCAAAATTGACTGGTGTCTGCGTCTTCGCCCAATGTAGGCTGACACCTATTTTGAAAACTTTGGGTCCAACCGGTCATAATAAATGGTGATAACAAGAGTTCGAAAAGTGGTCAAAGTGTTGTAGTGACTGTGAAAATAAGGTCAAGGTCACCAAAATCAGCTGGTGTCTTCGTCATCCCCCAGTGAAGACTGACACCAAGTTTGAAGACACTGAGTCCAACCGGTCCAGATATATTGCGTTAACAAGAGTTAGAAAAGTGGTCAAAGTGTCGCGGTGACCTTAAAATAAGGTCAAGGTCACCAAAATCAACTGGTGTCTGTGTCTTTCCCCAATGTAGGCTGACAACTAATTTGAAGACTTTGGATGCAATGTTTCATGAGATATCGCATTTACAAGAGTTCAAAGAGTGGTCAAAGTGTTGTGGTGACCTTGAAAATAAGGCCAAGGTCACCAAAATCAACTGGTGTCTGCGTCTTCCCACAATGTAGGCAGACACCAACTTTGAAGACTTTGGATGCAACGCTTCATAAGATATCGCGTAAACAAGAAATGTGACGTACGTATGTACGGACGGACGTACGGACGCCGCTGAATTCATAGTCCCCCGTTCCGCGTTGCGGCGGGGGACAATAAGCAAACATGTCCCAGAGATGAAATACTATTCTCTCAGATTTCCTTTTGTGACCTCTGTTGCACATGCACATTTATCACTTTCTCAGCTAAAAATAGAAAGTTAGTTGTGCAATCACAGACGTTAATTCAAACTAAGCATTCTGTAACTGTTGCAATGACTACAGTTGCTTCATCTTTGCAATGCACACATAATGATTTCAGCCGCAGATGTAAAACAATGTTTAATTGGACAAATCCTAGGATAATATCAGTGTTGCAAATGGTCACCACCAGGGAATTAAGTGAGAATAGTGAAATACATTTAATAGAGCTCATAATAGAGAATCTGGAGGGAGTCACCTCCGTGGGAAGAGAAGTAGGAAATACTAGAACCTGGTTCTTTCACCGCTTTGTCCACAACAGAAACACAAATGCAACCAAAAATCACACGCAAAAATGTACATGCTATCTCCCAACTTTTTTATTAATTGCAGCTTAGCGTGAATTCTAATGTTTACCTTCAGTATGTCTGATTAAAATTGACGGTTTTCCATGAAATAAAAATTGCAAAATAGCGCATCTACCGGGATACGAACTCATATCGTTCAGAGGTTTCTTCGTAAAACCGCCTGATAACATCCCTTAGAGTCCCATGTTCTAACGCAATTCAGTTGACCAATCACAAGACGTCCAACAAATGCTTTCTGTACGAGAAGCTAGGACCAGATAACTCCAAACAGCTAGTCTTTCGTCTGATACGAATGCTTTTAAAACAGCGAACATTTAAAAACTATGAGGTGATTGGTCAGCTATTTGACTAGGCTTTGGCTGCGCTAAACTGGTTCGGAACACGCGCCTATACTGGGTGTCCTCAGACCTTGTGGAGAGGAATCTACAGAACCTGTTCGTACCCCAATGTAACGGTAGTTATCAGCTAGAAATGTTAATTAGCGGTATGCAAGATGACGTTATCAACGTAGGGTTATCTCCCTCCCTTTGTGATAAAATGGATGAATGAAAGCACGTTACGATGTATATGGTTAGGAATCATGGTGTTCACGAAGTTTAGTGTTACCCTCCTTTGTATGTATGCTCTTGTGAAATGTTGCGACAACTTCAGTATTGCAAACACCAAATGAAACTACCAGAATGAAGAATAAAGGTTTGAACTTTCATGGAACGTTATATCTGTGTCCTGCATGCGAGATTGAAGATTCAGAAATGTGACTGCGATGTTTATCAGTTGCAATTGACACTACGACTCTAACAGACTGCCGCTATACCCGGTATATGCATTATTTTGCAAATTTTATTCCGCAGACAAGGTCGATTTTAATCAGACTGTTCCTTCAGTTTACTGAAAACATCAAATATTTTACCACACTTGCTACACATGTTTCTCCTTGAGTTCTCATGTGGATAGTCATGTTATTCTTCTGTGTAAATGTTTTTCCACACTTCATACACTGAAATAGATCTTCTCCAGTGTGACATTTCATGTGAACTTTGAGATTTCCAGACATTGAAAATGCTTTACCACATTCACCACATTTGAAAGGTTTTTCTCCACTGTGAGCGGCCATGTGACCTTTCAAGTGTTGTGAACGTTTGAATGCTTTACCACACTCGCTACACTTGTATGGTCTCTCACCGGTGTGACTTTTCATATGGTACTTGAGTTGATCTGATTTCATAAATGCGTCATCACACTCGCTACATTTGTATGGTTTCTCTCCTGTGTGAACTCTCTTGTGTGTATGAAGGTGAGTTGGTTGAATAAAGCTTTTACCACACTCAGTACACATGTACGGTCTCTCTCCAGTATGAGTTCTCATGTGAATCTTTAAATTAACTGATTTAGCAAATATTTTACCACATTCACTACACGTAAATATTCCACCAGGGTCTTTTGTTATGAGCTTCTTCAGTTTACTTGATTCTCCTAATGTTTCAACAGGCAGGAAACCATTGGTAGGTTTCCCTCCAAAGGAAACCATCCTGTGTTCTTTCAAGTCACTTAGTTTTCTAAATATTTTGACACAAGCCCCAATGTTTGCTGATTTCTTAACAAAGTCAATATTGTCATCAGTTGATATCTCTCCTCCATTTACATTGCTGTCTCTTGAACACTCTCTTTGGTTGTCAGTTGATGTCTGTTTTTGGTCTTCAATGCCACCAATTGATGTCTGTTTTTGGTCTTCAATGCCACCAATTGATGTCTGTTTTTGGTCTTCAATGCCACCAATTGATGTCTGTTTTTGGTCTTCAATGCCACCAATTGATGTCTGTTTTTGGTTTTCAATGCCACCAATTGATGTCTGTTTTTGGTCTTCAATGCCATCAATTGATGTCTGTGTTTGGTCTTCAATGCCACGAATTGATGTCTGTTTTTGGTCTGCAATGCCACGAATTGAGGTCTGTTTTTGGTCTTCAATGCCACCAATTGATCTCCCTTCTTGTTTTTCAACATTTGCAGTTGATCTATCTCCTTTGTTTACACTTCTTTTAGTTGCTCTCTCTATCTGGTCTACAGTATTGTCATCACACGTGTGTTCCTTCAGTTTACCTAACTCATCAAATATTTTACCACACTTGCTACACGTGTGTTTCTCCGTGGAATGAGTTCGCATGTGGATAGTCATGTTATTCTTCTGTGTATATGTTTTGCCACATTTCATACACTGAAATAGGTTTTCTCCAGTGTGACATTTCATGTGAACTTTCAGATTTCCAGACATTGAAAATGCTTTACCACACTCGCCACACTTGAAAGGTTTTTCTCCACTGTGAGCAGTCATGTGACCTTTCAAGTGTTGTGAACGTTTGAATGCTTTACCACACTCGCTACACTTGTATGGTCTGTCACCAGTGTGACTTTTCATGTGGTACTTGAGTTGATCTGATTTCATAAATGCTTCACCACACTCGCTACATTTGTATGGTTTCTCTCCTGTGTGAACTCTCTTGTGCGTATGAAGGTGAATCGGCTGTATAAAGCTTTTCCCACAATCAGTACATATGTACGGTCTCTCTCCAGTATGAGTTCTCATGTGAATCTTTAAATTAACTGATTTGGCAAATATTTTACCACATTCACTACATGGAAATATTCCACCAGGGTCTTTTGTTATGAGCTTCTTCAGTTTACTTGATTCTCCTAATGTTTCAACAGACAGGAGACCATTGGTAGGTTTCCCTCCAAAGAGAAGCCAGCTGTATTCTTTTAAGTCACCTAGTTTCCTAAATCTTTCACCATGACTTGCTGATTTCTCTCCATAGTCTATATCATCATCACTTGGTATTGCTCCTTGATTTACATTGGCGTCTCTTGAACTCTCTCTTTGGTCTTCAATACCATCACTCAATGTCTGTATTTTGTCTTCAATGCCATCAGTCAATGTCTGTCTTCGGTCTTCAATGCCATCAGTCAATGTCAGTCCTTGGTCTTCAATACCATCAGTCGATGTCTGTCTTTGGTCTTCAATGCAATCAGTCAATGTCTGTTTTCGGTCTTCAATGCCATCAGTCGATGTCCTTTGGTCTTCAAAGCCATCAGTCAATGTCAGTCCTTGGTCTTCAATACCATCAGTCGATGTCTGTCTTCGGTCTTCAATGCCATCAGTTGATGTCTGTCTTTGTTCTTCAGTACCATCAGTAAACGTCTGTCTTCGGTCTTTAATGCCATCTGTCAATGTCAGTCCTTGGTCTTCAATACCATCAGTCAACGTCTGTCTTCGGTCCTCAATGCCATCAGTCGATGACTGTCTTCGGTCTTCAATATCATCAGTCGATGTCTGTCTTCGGTCTTCAATACCATCAGTTGATCTCCCTTCTTGGATTTCAACTAAGCTAGTTGATCTATCTTCTTTATTCACACAGAGAATCTCCCTATAATTTTGAAAGCCAGCTGACATCTTATCCTCTCCAACATGTTCATCACCAGCTTCTGGATCTTTTCTGAGGAGAAATAAAAGACAGAGAATAGTAATCATTCATAACCATAGTATTCTCTTTCTAAAAAGAATGGTTGTCCAGTCATGTTGGAACTGTAACTCTGTTCAGATGAAAATGGAACAGTGTTTTTTTTCATGATTGTAAATTAATTGAAGAATTTCCAAATGGATAATGGCCTACAGAAACCTAATGGCAATTTTTTTAAATTTCTCTATGGGGATTGTCTGGATGGGAATTGTCACAATGAAAAGCGTTTTGATCATAATTTTTCCAAAGTGTTACTTGTCTGTGGTGCAATTTCAGTGTGTCAGCTGTCAATTTAGAAAAGCCTCTGTTATATGTATCTGTATGAATATTTTTCAAAAGACAATTGTCAGCAAGGGAATAGTCTGGTTCAATATTGTTAATAAAGGATTTGTCTGCATGAAAACTGTAAGGACGGAATTTGTCTCTATTACAAAAGTCTGTATTGGAATGCCATGTTACACAGTTACCTCCCTTTGCAGGGTTATTTTAAGATGGGAAGGGAAATTTAACGAAATAAAATTACAATTACACTTGGTTAAATAAAAAACATGGAATTTAACGAAAAATGATTTTGCAAATAAAAGTTTTAAGAAAAAGAGTATTTTGACCGCAACAGAATGGAATGAGCAACATTGTCTGGGAATTCTCTGCATGGAAACTCAAGGAAGGAATGTCTTTATTGCAAGAGTCTGTATGGAAATGGCCCAATGGGCAACATTGTTTTGAAGGGTTGTCTGTGCACACGAAGTGTGGAAGTGCACATGTGTCTCTATAGCATGTGTCGAGCATGTGTTGCAAGCTTTGTTGTCAGGAATAATTTGGACAGTCGTGCAGTAGTCTAAATGAAATGCTATGTATTACAGTTATGCGTTACTATGAGTGGCATTTATTTGTAAGGGAATTCTGATACAGGAAAAATTGCAAAGCCAACGATGAAACAGCATATGCCTTCTAATGCTAAACAATTAGAGCTGTTGGCTCTGTAGTTCATTAGACAAAAACAATTAATACATCAAATAAGTTTGAAAAAGTTGAATTTTCCAGAAGAATTCGTCAGAGGGTTAACAAATTCGCAATTTATAATCCCTATTGCAAGGGTATATTATCCCTATTTCAGCATTCTAGGCCTTATCCTTCTGGAGAAGAAGAAGAAAATAGGTTTTTAGGTCGTGGCCCTTTTTCCTCTCCCAGTCTAACGCTCCATATAGACTCTCACTCACCTAGTCAACCCTCCCTTCCTCCTTGCAAATCCCCATTTCCCAGTCCAACCCTCCTCCCCTCCAAACCAGAGAATAATTTCAAAGTTGACAAAATCTAATCAGTCCTCTGTCTTCCCTAGGAGAAGCTATGCGTAACATAATATGAGAATCCAGTGAATGGTTCTTGAGATATCACAATGACAAGCTTAACATGCAAGGTCACTAGCTGAAAAAATTCAAAGTTCCACTGAACCACTGGTGTAAGATAATGATGAGAATCCAATAAACAGTTCTTTTGATATTGATGCCCTTGACAAGCTTAACATGTCAACAAACACAAAGTTCCACTGTGACCTTGACAATAATGTGAAGGTCACTAAAATCTAACCAGCCCTTTGTCTTCCCTAGGAAAAGCTATGTGTAAGATATAAAGAGAATCCAGTCAACGATTTTTTAGGTTTACCACTGACAATTCATAAATAATCAACAAATGGATTTTTTAATTGTTTGATGCATCACTTACTATTGATACAATAGAAATGATTATTAATAACATACCTGGACATTTTTTGATTTACTGGAGCTCTTTAGAATAGTTTGACGTACTAGATGGACTATAGTTCATTCTCTTCTAACAGATATGACCCAACACAGTTCTTTCATCATAACCTCTGCTGCATGTGGACCATAATTCATAATTCTTGTAAAATCACCTGGCTATTGAAACACCGTATATTACCGGGTATAAGTTGACCCCGCATATAAGTCGACCCCCTTTCTCAACTACTCAAATACTGGTCATAACCCTATATCTCATGTATAAGTCGACCCCCCTTTTACCAAGTGCTGACTGACACCGAGTGACAAGTCGACATGCCCAAGAGTCAACACAGCCGCGATTGGTAAGCAGTGATGTCGATCGATTTATCAATTGTTTTGACCTAAATATTATTAAATGATAATTTATTTTTCAGAAGTTGTAATACCCGGTAATATACGGTACTTTAATCCTCAGACGCCAGACCCCAAAATTTCATAGGCCTTACCTACATACCTACATAAAAATAATACATATATAGAACATCATACTTGTGCATTTGGATCGTTTGTAAGCAGAGGAACAACAAGAACTGAGTGTAGTGACCTGGGAAGAAAATGACTATAGTATACCCTAAACGACTTACTTAACATCACCAGTGTGAATTCTTGCGTGTTCCTGCAGTCTGGTCCCTGCATTAAATATTTCACCATACTCGCCACATGGGTGTTGCTTTCTTTTGGAATGAGTTTGCATGTGGTTAGTCATATTACTCTTTTGTCGAAATGTTTTGCCACACTCGGTACACTGAAATGGTCTTTCCCCTGTATGAAGTGTCATGTGTACTTTCAGATTTTCAGACATTGAAAATGCTTTACCACATTCCCCACACCTGAAAGGTTTTTCTCCACTGTGAACAGTCATGTGACCTTTTAAATGGTGGGCATGTTTGAACGCTTTACCACACTCGCTACACTTATATGGTCTTTCTCCAGTATGACTTTTTATGTGGTACTTCAGACGATCTAATCGTATAAACGCTTCACCACACTCGCTACATAGGTATGGTTTCTCTCCTGTATGAACTCTCTTGTGTTCCTTAAGGTGAATTGGTTGTATAAAGCTTTTACCACACTCAGTACATATGTACGGTCTCTCTCCAGTATGAGTTCTCATGTGAATCTTTAAATTAACTGATTTGGCAAATATTTTACTACATTCGCTACATGGAAACGTTTTTTCACCAGGGTCATTGTGTTTCTTCAGCTGACTTGATTTGTCTTTTGGTTTAACAAACACAATGCTGCCTGCCGATGTATCTCCTATGTAGATCATACTGTGTTTCTTCAGGTCACTTAGTTTTATAAACGTTTCACTTGACAAACTACTCTCAACTGACTTTTCTCCTTTGCTGTTTTGATATTTTCTTGATGCATCCTTTTTACCACTGTCAGTGTCAGCTACAAATTGTTCCATTCTGAAGAGAAACAGAGAAAAGAGAATTGTTATTGTTACATAGCCACGTCATCACTGTAATCATTAACATACAATATAACTTATATCATATCCTGATTTTGTAGGTCTAACTTGTCAGATTTTCAGGTTATGTCAGCAACAGATTCAGAGGAGGGGTGAACCCCAAAACTTTATAGACGCTTATAATCTCCATTATTTCTTTCAAAATTGTAATGAACAAATAGTTGACATTGTAGCATCAGATTCCATTATTCTTAAGAAGTTATATTATGGCTAAAACAAGGGGTGTAACAATACATCGAACTATAGATGCATCGCAATAGTTGGCTTGGCAATAGTACTATATCGATAGTATAAACAAAAACACTATTGCTATCGCAATAATAATTATTATCGAAATTAATTATCGATACTATCGAAACTATTAAATTTCCCTTAATTATGAATGATTTACACAAGCCTCACTGCATTTGATTCAAAATTTGTCATTTTAGAATGTCAAAAGGGAAGAGCTGGAGATAGGAAATAACAAAATAACAAAAAGTCTTTGTATTAATGATTTCTTTACTGATTTTGGTTCCATAGTTAACATCAATTATCGTAAACGTTTCTACTAAAACCTATAAGAAATCTAGCTGATTATTGCGTATTTTTACCCGAAAAGCTATCGCAATAGTTGTTGCAATAGTGAGTTACAATAGTCTATCACTATCGCAATAGTAAGTGGCAATAGACTATCGCTATCGCAATAGTCTCTTTGGGTCAATAGTCGGCTAAAACAAAGGCTAAAACAAATTGTCTGATTTGAAAAGACGTTTCCATCGCTACATATGATATAAAGTTCAATTAACTACGAAAAGATAATTTTATTATTACAGGATCACTAGGCCTACAGTACTGTTTTGTTGGTCATTCAAGTGAGTGAAACAGTGTTTTGACAGAAATTTAACACCTACAGTATTATATTATACCAAATACCAAAGTGCTTTGATCTGTGGTAGGTATAAGTATGAAGTACCTGAATCGGATGTTACCTAAGTGCAAGGGTTACACTCATATATATACCATGTAATTATAAACTTTAGGCTTGCCTTTTACCCAGGCAACAGAACGAAGGGACGTAACTCTAAATCACTGAGCTCATTTGCCTGGTACTCAGGCTTTGAAACGCTGCGCTTTTGTACTGGGTGCAGGTTCAACGGTAATCGATCAATTATTCTGCTAAGTTCTATCCACGGGTTCGAATCTTGGTCGCGCACAATTTTTTTTTCCAAACAATTTTGTTGCCTATTATATTACTTATGTATGCTATATTTAAAAATGGATGTAAATTAAACATAATTTATAGTAAAACACTCTAAAATGTATTACGCACCTGTCCAAAGATAGATCTAGCTGATACAGAGGAACATATAATTATGTGGCTGTGATAATGTAACATTTTCGAAATAAATGAATCGCCGCTGTTGTTCTAGGTATGGCAAAAATTCATCTTAAAAACTTAACGTCTGAAGCGTGTACATACATTATGCAACCTCGTCCCCATGCAGGGCTGATCGATGGACTAAGGCACGATGCAGGAGAGACATACATTGAGCAGCACTGTGAGGAGTTTAATAATTATGGTGCCATACAGTAGTGACAATGGCGAGTTAATTAATAAATCTTACAAAACGGTCAATATGCATCAATATGTTACATCAGAGACCATGAACTTAAATTACCGGCATCTCTTTTACCCCAAATATGATCTAGCTCCCACTTCGTGCTTTGTGGATTTAAACATCACTTATTTTTGTTGGTGGCGTTTCTTTGCAAGTCAGTTTATAAAAAAAAGTTACAGTAGAGGCAACATCCTGAAAAACACTAATAAAGTAGTAATACCGGTACCTTCTACAATATGCAGGTACATGGTTCTTATTGAGACAATAAAACTCACTTCACACTTGCCCTTTTTTCCATAGTCGGCAATAATTAATTTTTAATCAAACAAAAACAAATTAAACAAATTATTTGACAAAACAAATGAGTTAGTTCAGCGCAACACATTCCCCGACGCACTATAGCTTTTTTAACAAGATTTTAAACTCATGGAACAAATAGGGTTTCGAAAAAGAAGAGCCATTGGCTCTGTAGGTCATCAGGATTTATTAAACTATATAAGTTTCAAAATGTAACTTCTCGTACGTATTTATCAGAGGTGTAACAAATTTCAAGTATTTTACATAATGGAGAAAGGTTTACAATAGGTTTGGATCTTAATTGGTCAAGGAGTCTGTACACAACAGTTCAGCTTTCTAGAAAAGTTTAAGGATAGATAGAGGCGGACGCCAAGTCATGCCATAAGGCTTAAAGATACATCCATACGATATGTACTGATTACAGTTGAGCCAATTTCACTCAATTTGCATATTCATCTCCAATCGTCAACTATATCATATTTACTACTTTCCAATTAAAATCGAGACACATCATTATATAAAAAATAACATGTGCAGAAACCAAAACTACACGCCACTTGTACATGCACAGTAGTTATAAGACCTATTAAACATTACCAACACAAATTTGTCTTTTTGTCTGTTGCAAATAAGTTTCGAAAATTACGTTTGATTGATTGACGCGCGCCATACTGATTAATGAGTCGACTATCATCAAAACAGCCGTTTTCGGCAAAAGTCATTACGTCTTGATAAAATAACACTATATATAACGTTTGGCATATGTGACCCCAAATAACACAATGGATTTACCAAATCTACAATTTAGAATCCCCATTGGCTAGTCTGTTCACAACATTTCAGTTTGCGAAGTCTTTCCGTCCTAGAGAAAAATATGCCGCGGAAAATAGTTTTGTAGGTCATGACCTGTCAGGTCCTTATTTTAGGCAACAGGGTTACCACATCTACTAGTATACACAGAGAATTTACATTTAAGAGGAAGATATATTTTAACATCGTCATCATCTGTAACATATCACCAGTTAATCCATGGTCATGACGTCACTCTATTGTGTTTTCAGTTGATTATTATTTAGGAATCAACTGTTCATTGACTGCCCCAGTCTGGAGGGGTGTTAGGTTTAGACATTTTCAGTAACGGCTAATCGAGTACATTTTTCGAGACTGATGTATTTTGTCTTAGTATACATGAATAGGATCTTAAAATATCTCTCAACTAGACAAGTTAATTTTTGTAATGCATGAACATGGATTCGAACATGCAACCCTTCGCTTGGTAGTCAGCGCTTCTAACCACTAGGCCAGAAGACGCTGTTAGAAACCTTAGGATTGTTTGTCAGTAAGAATCCAACGTTCTATTCAAGGCACGGAAGGCATGGAAAGGCTGAGTTTCACCTGTCAGGCTTCGCTTCGCGTGAAAGTTTTGCGCCCACGTGCGTGGAAGAATCCATTCCATGACGGCGGCAGCTACTTGTACCATATCCGATGAATGAGCACCGAAATTTGCAAAATAATCGATTTTGGTATTCCATAATTGAAATTTATTGTTTCAAATCTAAAATAATCACATATGCATGTTTCGTGAAGTCATACATGGATTAAGATGGAGAATGCATTCGGAGCAGTGGATTCGTTAAAAATAATCAACTCGCCCCTTTGGGGCTCGTTGATTATTTTTAACGAATCCACAGCTCCTCATGCATTCTCCATTACGTAATGTCCAGTCAACCGTAGTCCTGCTCCATGACTGTAAACTAAGAGCCTTTAATACAGTCTAGATCCTTATTCGGCAAGTCTAGATATATATTCAATACACTGAAACTGGTAGTATTGAAAAATATATAATCATACGGTACAGTAATTAAAAAAGTCCGTAGATAAGTTTTAGTCTTAGTCAACAGTTATATTCCAAGAATATTGATGTTATCATATGTCTTGCAATTTATTTAAAACGTGTCTACAATGTAAGAAATATCACATCCGATGAATTCAATTGTATCATATCCTTGTACTATCATTCTCTTCCCACAGAGGTTAGTCCCTACAGTTTTCCGGTTCTGAAAACTGTAGGGACTAACCTCTGTGGGAAGAGAATGTGTACTATAGGCTTTTAGTATTTAGCTTCTAAATACCGAATAAACTGAATATCTGCAATGGGTGGTTCACCACATATTACCATCAACTGTTGGATATATCTGGTTATGACGTTATGTAATTAAGGCTAATCGTGTTTAGGAAACGACAACATTTCAGCCAGAACAGAACTGAACACATCACACTAAATAATAAATAATAGAATGCCATTATAATGGTGTGTTCCCTTGCTAATTACATAGTCCGCTATTCTTTGTATAGCAGTTCGCTTGCATCGATTTACTCAATGAGTATATTTGTAAATTTGCCGACAGGAGTCAATTGGTAATGCGAACGCACATTTCATGAAGTTTTAGAAAGTCTAAGAGAGTTTAACACAGTAAAAAATACTTCACTATTCATTCGAAGTTTTCGTACCATCCATATTGAACTCGTCAGTTGGCCCTGATCATGGATTATTAATATTAAGGAAGTTAACTCTATTTTTCTTGCAAAATTACTCAAAGCAGAATGTTGTGTTATGTGTTATCTTAGAAAAGTAATAAAGTTCCCTGTACCCCAATGTGTTTTGTAATAAAGTATAGTTTTGCCCTGAACTATTATAACGTCAAAGTACTCGGACTACCGTCCTCGTACTTTAACTATAATAGTTCAGGGCAAAACTATACTTTATTACAAAACACATTGGGGTACAGGGAACTTTATTTCTTATATATATATGTTGCACCCCTCGGGTTCATTGGACTGCAAGGTGGATGGAACTGTAATGGACAAACAACACAAATGTCATCGCTTGCTCAAGAATGCATGTATTCGGTTAAAAATGGCGAGGCGCATGGAATGGAATGTGTAAACCCCGTAGATATCCACGGTAACTTTACCGTAGAGTTATCCCCCTTTGAGTGATTTTATGGCCTCCCTTTTTACACGAACAAATCAAGACATTAAGTTATTTGTCACATGTTACACTCTCCCCGGGAAAACAAATGTCGTCCCGACATTCAAACAATCACAAACTGCTACTGCCGCAGTCAATGATAAATTCTCAACAACAATTCCAACAGGAAAAACATCTAAAATCTTGCAATGCATCAATTGTATATATTAACTTAAATCTCCAATGATGAACAATGAACAATGAACTATGAATGGACTACTACAAGAGACAATATGAGGTATTCAATCCTCTTTCGTGAGGTAACATAAAGGTTGGATGGCCAGTCCTCTCCTTATCAGAACTCTACATGAGTTTCAACCCACTATATCGTAATGAATGTCCCATAATAATGCAGCTTTAAACAGTTATTTCTGCTCCTCACATATGACATAGTACTATCCATAAGGATCCCCATCAATCGGTACCTTATGCCTAACCGTAGTCACTACACTCTCACAAGCAGAAGTAACTAATTCCATTTGTTCAATTTTACAATGCCGTTAGTATAGAAGAAAAGTTTGCAACTACACTTTCACTGAAAACTTCAACGTTTGAAACTATATTCACAAGTCACATCACCAGACTCTGACTACCTTCGCTGAGTAAGAGGGTTGTCCTAACACGTCATAGTGAAATCTCTTTGGTTGATGGTGGGAACGGCGAGATGAGCGAGATACAGTGTCAGATGTCTGATCATCCATAATCTGGTCTGTTTGGTCCTGATTTTCCTTTGAGTCCTTATTCACATTTGTCTGCAAATGTAGAGTTTCCTCCTCAGGATGACTTTCTGTATTTTTTTCACAGTAGTTTTCAACTGGTTGGTCACCATGGTCGATGCGCGAGTTCACTCCGTCATCAGGCAAATCCATATCGTCACTACCAGAACTACTTCCGTGTCCTTCAGGCTCCATTATGGTTTCTTGGTTTTTCTTGGCACAACTTGCAGTGCGGGGTTGTAAGAGTTGAAAGTCAGCATCTTCATCACTGTCAGAGTCCAATTCAGGTTCCCTTTCAATTTCTCTATTTTGTATTCTGTTTGTTGGCCTTTTATTCCTCTGGCATACTGGTTCTAACTGAATCGGTAGGCTGTTGCAGGGCATCAACATATTTCTATGTAGTGTTCGCAGTTTTCCAGATCCTCGTGCAGGCTTTACCTGGTATACCGGGAAGTCATCACCTACCCTCTTGACAACTTGGTAGATATCTTCTTCCCAGTAGGACCGTATTTTCCCTGGACCGCCCCGCTCCTTATAGTTTCTTACCAAGACTCGATCGCCTGGTTCCAGTATGGCACTAACACCCTTACTGTCATGTGCTTGTTTGGCTTTGTCAGATTTAACTTTTGATCTCTCGGACACATTTCTGTACACTTCAGTCATGCACTCCTTCCATCTATGCACATAGTCTTTCGTGTCGGCATCTGACACAGTTCGTTCGGTCTTGAACATCAAGTCAATTGGTAATTGCGGATGCCTTCCGAAGAGCAAGTAAAATGGCGAGTAGCCTGTAGTGTCGTGCAGAGTACAATTATATGCATGTATCACTTTGTTCAGGTGGCTCTTCCAATCATGTTTGTGTTGGTCTGGCAGCGTTCGCAACATGGAGAGTAATGTGCGGTTGAAACGTTCCACTTGTCCGTTCCCTTGGGGGTGGTATGGTGTGGTCCTTGACTTTTCAATACCAGCATACTTTTGGAGTTGATTGAAAAGTTCATTTTCAAACTCCCTACCCTGGTCGTGGTGGAGTCGTGACGGGAAACCAAATTTCAGAAAGAAATCATTGAACAGTTTATCCGCAGCAGTTTTCCCAGATTTGTTAGTAGTTGCATATGCCTGTGCGTACCTAGTGTAATGGTCCATCACCACAAGTATGTACTCGTATCCACCTTTAGATCGCTCTAAATGCAGGAAATCAATGGAAATGAGTTCAAAAGGCGAAGTAGTCACTATAGGTTTCAGAGGTGCTGAGGCTTGTTTCACTGGCTTCTTGTCCTTTAGACATGTGCATTCTTGTGTGATGTAATGTTCAATGTCATGCGACATGTGTGGCCAAAAGAATCTATCTCTAGCCAACGCCACAACACGATCCGTGCCCAAATGACCCATGTTGTCGTGGAGTTCCTTGAGTACTAACCTCTGGTATTTCTTTGGCATGACCAGCTGTGATTTTGATTTTCCTCCTGGTTGAACAGTTTTTCTGCACAGAATATTATCTTCATTTAGGTACAGCTTGCTCCATTCATGTACCAATGCTCTTGCTTCTGGTGGTTCATCTCTTCTCTCAAAGCTCATAGGTTTTCGATTTTTCTTGACATATTCCCGCACTCTCCGGATGCCAAGATCCTCTTCCTGTGATCTTCTCAACTCATCATTGTCAACAGGATTTACCACAGCAATACCCTCACTCAATTCCTTTTCAACAGTTCTTACACTAGTACCGAAAGCTGAAGCCCACTCATGATCTGCAATGAATGAAGCTGCAATTGGTTTGCATACAGTCTCTAAGATGTTTGGTGATATTTCTTCAGTGCTGTCTCTGATCACTTGATCGATATCCAGAGGCATGCGAGATAACCCATCTGCGTCTCCATTTGTTGGTCCTGGTTTGTAGTGAATGGTGAAGTTGTATTCTGCCAATTCTGATATCCATCTGTGTCGGGTGCAGTCTAATCGTGCTGACGTTAAGATGTATGTTAGTGGATTGTTGTCTGTAAAAACTTGGAAAGAAGGAGCATAGTAAAGGTAGTCTCGGAACCTGTCTGTTATGGCCCACTTCAAAGCGAGAAACTCCAGCTTCCCAGAATGAAGGTGATAATTCTTCTCTGCAGGGCTCAATGTTCTGGATCCATATGCAATGACTACCTTCCGCTGTTCTTGCTGTTGGTACAATATGGCACCTAAACCTTCTTGCGAGGCATCGACATGAATGACAAATGGCTGGTTGTAGTCAGGATAAGCCATTATTTTCTCTGTAACCAGATAATCAACAAGTTCATTAATGGTTATTTGGTGAATTGGCTCCCAACGAATATGTTGATTACTAAGAGCTTGTCCATGTTTTCCCTTTGTCTTTGTCTTTGACTTGCATTGACCCTTGTCAATTTTCAGGAGGTCATATACCGGTTTGGCACGACGTGCAAAGTCAGGGATGTATTTCCTATAATAGCCTAAAAATCCTAGCAACTGCCTCACATCTCCAACAGTATGTGGTTCTTTGGTCTTGAGCTTCAGGACAGCTTCCTTGTCTGCAGGATCCATTCTGTAACCCTGGGCGGAAACCAGATGTCCAAGGTATCGAACTTCCTTCTTGAACAGCTCACATTTGCGCGGTTTTAACTTTATACCCTTTGATGCAAGCCTCTTTAACACAGATCTGAGATGCTGAACATGATCGTCGAAATTCTTGCTGAATACTAGAATATCGTCTAGATAGGGTAGACAGATTTCATCCCTCAGTCCGTCAAGACATTCTTCCATGAAGCGTTGAAAACATCCTGGTGCTTGGGCTATACCAAACGGTATTCGGTTCCACTGATACAAACCCCAAGGAGTGATGAATGCTGTCAAGTGTCGATCCTCTTTCCGGACATAACCCTGATGATACGCCTTGCCCTGATCCAACAAGCTGAACCATTCGTTTCCTTTCAAGGTATTAAGGGAATCTTGAATCCTAGGTATTGGTTGTCTCCCAACGAAACTTTGACGATTAATCTGTCTGTAGTCCACGCATAGACGTAGGCTGCCATCCCGTTTACGCACACACACCACTGGACTGGAATAAGAAGATGAAGACTTAGTAATCCATCCTTTCCTAATTAAATCAGTTACATAGTCCTTCACTTCCTTGTGCAGTGGTGGTGGAATTGACATGTATGTTTTCCTTACAGGGGTATCATCTTTAAGATTAATCTCCAACTCCAGATCAGGAGCATTTCCAACATCATCATCTGATTTAGAGAATACCTGACAGTTTTCGTGAAGAACTTTTCGAACTTTCTCCTGTTGAATCTCATCCAAGTGGTCAATGTTGACTGGAGGATCCCACAGTTCCGCTTCCCTCACTGATGACACTGAACACTGTATAACCTCATCCGGTTGTTCATCTCTACACATCAGGGGCACAACAGACTGTATGGGCTGAACTTCTCCAAGTGTGGTTCTCCTGTAAACAGTGACGTCTTTATCACTTGGGTTACTAACAACAATGTTCACATTACCCGTTAATGTTTTAGGCAATGACACCAAAGTTTCGCATAATTCCCATGAATTCTGTAATGACTCAGGATATGGTACAAAGAGTCCTTGGTCAGTTACTTCACTCAACCTTACTCGACATTTCAAGATCACTGTACTTCTCTTAGGCACAATCACATTCTTTTTACCAGTCTTAATGGAACAAAGGGGAGGATAATTCTCCTTTAACAATCGAACAACAGTGGATGCACCTGTAGTGGAAACACAAGGGATGGTGGAGTTCACCAAGTCCACCGAGTCTGATTGTCTAACACCTGAAAGGTAAACCTTAATCACATTAAAACCAATTAATGGTTGTGTCACATCATCTGCATCTGTAACTAAGAAAGGTATGGTTAGCACATGATCATCATCTAACTTCATTTTAAAATCAATAGCTGCATACCCTGAGTGCGGAACCGTACTGTTACCAAGTCCTGACACATTCAAATCACAATTGATTAAGTCTGATATGGGTTTAATTTCAATGTTTGGAAAATGTTCCTCGAGCCATGAGTCTTTAACAAGGCTAACTTGTGCACATGTGTCCCATAATACTCTAATTGGAGAGTCATTGAGAAAAACATCCATCTCACAAACTTCACCCACGAGGCCCACCATGGTCTTCCTTTGCTTAGGTGGTAGAAAGTACCCGTTCCCTTGCAACCTTCCCATGCTTCTGTCCTGCGAGGTAAAGTTATGTGATTTGTTATCAGAGTGGTGTGACGCAACTTTTCTGATTGTTTCACAAATGTTCTTATGTTCTTTCCAATGTCTCTCCTGGCACTCAGTAGAGCAATATGAAGCGGCATGACATCCTGAACAGACAGACATCTTCTGCCTCACTTCTTGTCCACATGCTACACAATGCGGGATCTCAACTCCTGGTGGCTGGGTCACTCCAGGTCCCCTGTCTGAAGTGACCTTCGTCCGTTTCCCTGTCTGGCTCTGCAACCAACGGCGAAGTGGTTGTCACTGCCACACTTGTAGCAATGAACACATTTGTCCCCCTCCTGGCACTTGGGGCAACACTTTGATCTTCGTTTATTTGTGTCACCTGCTTTTCCTGGCCTGAGCTTCTCCCTCAATGCAGCTATTTCAACCCGTAGCTTGTCAACTTCATCTTCACTGATGGCATTTGAGGAGGTTTCAATCTTGTTCACCTTGCTGTAGTTGGTTTTCTTGGATGTCTTGTGACTTCTTTCACTTTTATCGACAAGAAGTTTTCCGAGTCGTTCGATAAGTTCTTCATCAGTGGCCTCCTTACATTCGGTAAAGCGCCTCATCTCCAGGTGAAGTGTTTCATCAGTGAATCCAGATGCAAGGGATTGAATGAACATTCCTTGTACTAGAGTGTTCCCAGCCTGGGGGTTGTCACCTTGAGCGCTGGCCACAACAGCCTTCTGCTTCAATTCCAGTGCCCGTAGTAGGTAGGTCTGGGGGTCTTCATTAGGTTTCTGGGTTAACCGTCCTAATTCTGCATAAAGGTCAGCTATGCTACACTCTTTGTAATGTGATTTGAGGATACTCTTCAAGTTACCAATAGTCATGTCTCCACGTCCATCAAGGTAATGCCTGAGCGAACTGGTATGTTCTATCACCCTGATGACTCCATCAATCACCTCCCTTTCTGTGTAGCCTTTCTCAAGTCCAGCTGTGATTTGTCGCTGAAGGCTTGTGAAACTCAACCCTGCCCCCTTCTCCATGATTTGTCCTCCTACAATTTTGAACTCTCTCCTCTATGCTTGAATGGGTGGTCCTGCTGTCTCTGGGTCAGCTCTCTGAACTGGTATAGCACTCTGCGGTGTCGTAGAACTCTGACTGACTTCATCCTGAAATCTCGCAATTTCGTCCAGAATCCTAATACCTAGAGTTTTGCCCTTATCCTCTTCCTTTATAGCATCAGCGATAGTACTCTCCAACACAACAAACAGTTCAGCCCTCGACCTTTCCTTCAGCTCTGTAACGTTCAGCTGCAGTGCCTCAGCGAGATGTCGCAGTCTTTCAACTGGTAAGTTGTAGAGCATGCCCTTGCATTCGTAGATCACTTCATCTGCCATGATGTTGACGGAACTTCAGCGAGGACCACAATCGGAGTTCAGCTGTTAGATTGTCGTTTTCAGTCTTCTCCACTGCATCCCGGACGAGCCCCCAAATGTTGCACCCCTCGGGTTCATTGGACTGCAAGGTGGATGGAACTGTAATGGACAAACAACACAAATGTCATCGCTTGCTCAAGAATGCATGTATTCGGTTAAAAATGGCGAGGCGCATGGAATGGAATGTGTAAACCCCGTAGATATCCACGGTAACTTTACCGTAGAGTTATCCCCCTTTGAGTGATTTTATGGCCTCCCTTTTTACACGAACAAATCAAGACATTAAGTTATTTGTCACATGTTACATATATATATAATAAAATGAATGCATGGAACAGGGTAGTTGCGATATGTATGCTAAATGCACCACGGGGTATACTGGACACACGGCTTTCGTGCAACACATTTACCTTTGCCTGTTGTTAATCACCGTAACATGTTTCTGTTGACATCGACGTGAAAAAGGACAGGATCGATTAAGTAACTTATTTGTGTATATAATATAATCAGAACAACTCACTGCAAAGTTCCGACACAGAAGATTTTACAACCTCTGACGACAATAAGTGCATTCTAATTATGTATGTGTATTGTGCATATGTTACCTATACACATTTACATATCACATCCTTTTGCACCAATCATACTTTAAAGGTACATCCATTGTGTTGTTGGGGGTCAAATATGCCAAACGTTATAAATGGTCTTATTTTATCGAGAAGTACCAAGTGTTACCGAAAACTACCATTTTGATTATATTTGACTTAGTATATTGACGATATGAAGGTAAACGTATCGATTTCTGATCGAAAACCGGACAATGCACCGCGTGTGGCGCGCGCCACTGAGTCAAACGTAATTTTGGAATCTGATTTAAACCAGACAAAATAACAAATTTAAGTGGATAATGTTCAATAGGTCATATAACTACTGTGCATGTAAATAGGACGTGCACTTTCGGTTTCTGCACATGCATAATGACGTTACTCGATTTTAATTGGAAACTAGTAATTATGATATGTTTGGCGATTGGGGATGAATATGCAAGCTGAGTGAATTTGTTTGTATTGTAAACAGCACATTTGATGTGTTGGAACGTATTAAAGCCAAATAAAATTTTATGAAACACAATGGATGCACCTTTAATAGTCAATACACTTCGACGTATTGACATTGTCTTGCATCGGTCAACAACGCGTTCGATACCATGAGCATTGATTCCATTTATTTCTCTCTAGTTCACAGCATAAGCAGTACTGTTTCCAATGTTCTCACGTGCTATGGAATCTAGAGAGTGTTTGTAAGAGAAAGATCCAATAAAACATACATAGTATAGTTATAGAACGAACAAACTCTTACAAATATCTTATGAGTATCTTTTATTTATATTTTACCATATGACATCATATTGGAAATTACATTCTCTACAAAAAACACATGCTTGTGCCTTCCCCTGTGTTTCCTCAGGATGCAAGTTTCATCACACACATTACATCCCAACTTCATTACGCAAAGCACAACTTTTGCCAGTCTCCATTACTGGCTGATTTGAGCCTTGCAGTATTTCCCTCGCTTTTCCATGATAAGATAGTGAGGCGCTGCACCTGAAATGTATAGTGGGCTGTAATTTGCTGGCACGGAAATGTTAAGGAAATGCTGCACGGCTTAAATCAACCAGTAGCGGAGAGTAAAGTTATGCATTGCGGAGGGAAGTTGATTATACCCGGGTAAATAGCCTTACACTCAGACCATTACAATAGTATTTACACCAACGGGTAAATGAAACGATACCAAATATCAAACATGAACTATTTCTGCAGGATAAAGTCAATTCTTAATGTCTGTGATAAGGATATCTCGTTAAGAGACATACACAATTTCATTCATGAGAGCATCCTCGGTTACCCAGGGTTTTATATATGCTCCGTTTCTCTCCACTATATCACTCATGGGAAATTTCATCAGAGAAATCTGTACTCAAATTACCCGCCCCTGGCCGGCGTGAGCCAATTAAATCGCTACGCAGCTTGGACCTGCGAGCCAATAACAATTCATATCACTTCGTTACAAAGCACGCGAGGTCATTTTGTTAGCCCTCCGTCACCGGTTATCTCCCTTGACCATTTCCGTCTTATCGTATTGAGTATTTTCTTTGGTTACTGACTTCGTTACGCCGGCCAAGGGCGGTAATTTGAGTACAGATTTCGCTGACAGAGTTTTCCATGGGTGATATAGTGGAGAGTAACGGAGCATATATAAAACCCTTGGTAACCGAGGATGTCATGAGGGTATATAAAACACACATGGGGTGCTGAAATTGGTATTTCAAAGAGCATTTTTGCCCATAATGTTTGGTATTTAAGGTAAACGTTTATGAAATATGAAAAATATTTTAATATAAGAGGTTGTCGGCATAATGTACCATCTTGGACTTAATTTTGTCGACGCATCATTACTAGAGGACGTCATAAGAAAGCCCCTTTTGACTCTCCTCTCTCGTCTAGTTGAGAAGATTGCACAAGAACGATTTTTTAAAACGTGTATCTCAGAAATATGTACAGATAAATTTCAAATTTACTTCAGTTGGCTTCTGAAGACATGATGTTACTCTATTTCAGTGGTTTGTATTGCTCTTGTATTGAAATATCTTGTATTTTGTATGTATCGTTGCTTTGCCCAAGTGTGTATTCATAAAATATCATCAATATTTAAAAGAAGCTTATGAGTAATGAATCTCCTTCAATGAATTATTTTTTTCAGAGATTAAGTGTTAGACTACGGTGTGAATTCTCATATGTTTCTGCAGACTACTTGATACTGTGAATGCTTTACCACATTCACTACACTTGAAAGGTTTCTCTCCAGTGTGAACTCGCATGTGTACACGCAGGTTACCCGATTCCCTGAACGCTTTACCACACTCCTTGCACGAATATGGTTTCTCTCCCGTGTGTACCCTCATGTGTGTCTGTAGGTTGGTTGATGAAATAAAAGACTTCCCACACTCACTACACTTGAATCGTCTGTCTGAAATGTGATAATTTATATGGATGCGCAACCGTGTTGCATCTGAGAATGCTTTACCACATTCATCACACGAGAACGGTCTCTCTGTAGCGTGTCCTTTCATGTGTTTCACCATACTGCTTAATTGGTGAAATGCTTTACCACACTCACTACACTTGTGCGGCTTTTCTCCAGTATGAATCATCATATGTTTCCGTAAGTTACCTGATTCTGAAAAAGATTTACCACATTCACTACACAAGTACGGTCTCTCTCCAGAGTGATTTCTCATGTGTTTTCTCAGGGAACTCGAATGGTTAAATGTTTTACTACATTCAATACACGAGAATGGTTTCTCTCCTGTATGAACTCTCATGTGTGTCAGCATACTCTGCGGTGTAGTAAATACTTTGCCACATTCGCTACACGTGAATGGTTTCTCTTCAGCGTGAGGATTTACCTGTGTATCTGCCATGTGAGTCTGTACATTGTTTGATGCTTTGCCTTCCTCCCTACATGAGAGTGGTTTTTCTCCCGTATGAACTTCCACGTGTGTCATCATACTCTCTGATGTTGATTTCTTCCGAATGTGAAAATTCATATGTTTGCGTAAGTACGATGACGTTGTAAAATCTTTACCACATTCGCTACACGTGAATGGTCTCTCGCCAGTGTGAATCCTCATGTGGGTGACCAGGGAACCCGTTTGGTTGAATGATTTGTCACACACCTTACACGTGTGTGGTTTTTCTCCGGTATGAATTCTCATATGTATCCGTAGACGTGCTGATTTAGAAAATGCTTTCCCACACTCGCTGCATGTGAATCGTCTTTCCTCCGTGTGAGTTCGCATGTGTGCTTTCAATCTACTTGATCCCGCGAACGTTTTATCACAAACGCTACACGTGAATGCTTTCTCCCCCGTTTTAACTGAGTGAAGTTTTACATGTGCGATTAAGCTACTTGGATCTGAAAATGCTTTACCACATTCACCACACTTGTGCGGTTTTTCTCCTGTGTGAATCATCATATGTTTCCGTAAGTTTCCTGAAATTGTAAATGCTTTACCACACTCGCTGCAGATGAATGGTCTCTCACCTGTGTGACTTCGCATGTGAACCTTTAAATTACTTGATCCTGAAAAAGTTTTACCACATTCGCTGCACGTGAATGGTTTCTCTCCCGTGTGAACTCGCATGTGTGTATGCATGTTTACTGCTATAGTAAATGTTTTCCCACACTCGCTACATGTGAATGGTTTCTCTCCTGTGTGAAACTTCATGTGATAGCGCAAAGCAGAAACATCTGAAAATGCTTTGTCACAAACACTACACTTAAACGGTTTTTCTTCGGAATGAATCATCATATGCTTCCGTAAATTACCCGATTCTGAAAATGAGTTGCCACATTCCTTACACATGAATATTTTTTCTCTAGTGTGAATTCTCACGTTCCTCATCAGAGAAAGTGGTTGGTTAAATGTTTTACCACACTCAGTACGCCTGTGCATTGTTTCATCAGCGTGAATCATCACCTGACTCTGTGTAGACTTCTTGATAATACCACATTCACTACTCGTCTCCTGTGTGAATTCTCTTGTGAAGATTTTAAACTTATTTGGTTCTCAATTTAATATTTTATCACATTCGACACACTTGTCTGCTTCTCCCCAGTTTGAAGATGTATGTTAGCAGGTAGCGAGAACTTGTATGTGGTGTAGCAGATATATGCATGACCAAATTTTAAACCTCCAGTTGAAAGCGCTCTCCACGTCCTTCAGCAGTCTTCATTTCACACCTATGAAAGAGAAATAAAAAAGAAACAGTTAAACATGAGTTGAACAAGCCCTAACCAATAAGGTCCGTGGAATTGTCATTTCACTCTTGACGAGTGGAGGTAGAGATGTAGTCTACATATACTTGAGGATTTTATTCTCTCGTGCGCTTCAGTAGGCTTCCCCAGAGACAATTAACTGTTTACGGACGTTTGCCCACATGGTTAGAAATTATAGGCCTATACAAACATACGATGAAATCCGATCGATTTAGAACAAAGTAATAACCCCACTTTACAACAATCGATCTCGTAAATAAATTTATATACGATAGTTTCATACCTAAACTACACAACATATTGAGGTTAATGTTACTAAAAATAGCCTCGGCGTGATGAACACAAACATATTGAGTTTCTAACCTTGTTTGCTATCGATATTTGTTTCCTTGCCTATTTCTTCCAACACAAAACTATTTGTCATATGTTATTGCATGGCGCGTATGGAAATACATCGACTCGGGGGAAATAACGATTAATATCTCACCAGCTGACTAACTACGGCATACAAGGGGATTAGATCTACATGTAGCGAAAACGGAGAATCGATCCGCTTTGAATCATGGGATTGCGCCGGTATAAACAAAATAGTCACATGACCTTTCTACGACGTAGTGTTCGTCTGTCCGGTGTCTGTTCGAACTTGGTCTCATTGCAGTGCTTGGAATATATATGTGAATAATTCTGTTTAAACAATAACATCGAGTTAATTGTTCCCATGTAATGTGAAAACATGCACTGCCTAACTCACACTTACGAGAAAGTGATCTCTAAGCCGTTTGCTGAATATATATAGTGTGATAGTCTAATATGTAATATGTTCAGGGTTTCGCGTCGGGCATATTATTATCTCAGAAAAAAATGTCCATCGATCTCACGTGTGAATTTTAGTTGTAACAAAGTTAATGTTTGTATATTTCAATGATTATTGATACAGAATAATCTATTTTAAAAATTGGCACCAATCATGAACTGTTGAACTACCTGACAAACTACAAAATTACAAAATATAGCTTCATCCCTCCGTTGATCCCAAACACTCCATTATAACATGTGACAGTGGCGCTGATGAGTACATTAGGAGGGGTTGTGGCTGAGAACTTAATTATCTAAACTTAGACTTTGAAAAAATCTTTTTTATATCTGAAAAAATATATTGAAAACAATTGTAAACTGTGCAGATTTGTATTTATTTATACTTAAAATATCCCTAAATCTTTCCCTTTTCCTAATGAAAAGTAGGTCAAACAAGATAGCTTTCAGATTGATCCCAGATGTCTCAAAGTCTAAGCACTGGGGCAGTGGGGGTACCTTGGGGACCGGTGGAGTAGCTTGTTCCAAGTTCTAACCAATCGCAGTTGGTCTAGTAGTTGGTCATGTGACCTGGGAATGCCCAAGAGGGCAAGTTACACTCTATTTTGTCCTCTTTTGTCTTTGCTTCCGTACAAGCTGCATCAACTGTAGTTAGCTCTCTTTACCGATAGGTAAGAATTATGCCCTCATTATCTGTGTCAATGCATTGTTGTATAGTTTTACTTCAAGGTGCTATTTGGCACATTTGCCTCTGGTGATTTGATATGCTATTCCCAAATTTAAAAGTCACCATTACAACAATTAATGTAATTACTGGTTTCAGGGGTTCTGGCAATTTTTAATTGTAAAGATTCTTGGGCAAGGGCACAGTTCTAGGTGCACTCAAAGGCAAGAATATATGGCGCTCCCAGCAAAATTCACTTTTCTTTTTGGAAATGGTATTTATGTAATTTTCCTCCATTTCATTTGGAAGTAATTCAACTATTCAGACCTGCCACTCAAAATTCCATCACTATTAGATTTGCCACTCAAACATCAGTCTAACTCATTGCTAACCTCTAAATTCTCTTAAATTGCGATGCTTTAGTTGAAGATGTTTATCATTTCTTCTTGAGATGTCCAAGACATGCTGATCTTCGTTTAGAATTAAAGCAAAGATTTTATAATTTAAAGGCAGAATTTGATATTAATACAATCCTGTATGGAAACCCAAATCTTCCACAAACAGTCAATGAAAACATATTTCACCATGTTCATACATTCATTGGAAAGAGTCAACGGTTCAAATAATACATTAATACTAATGTACGTATTTATCATATTCAAAGTGCATTTTGTCATAAGAATAACATTTCCAATTGTGTGTTGCCTTAATAATGTATATTACATGTTTACCCACTTCGTCACTTGTAGATTTCTTACTTTCTTGTTATGTATTCTAGCCTTGTAAAATAGTTGTTGATTACCTGGAGAGGGCTTCTATAAGTTTCACAACTTGTGCCCAATTCATTTCTTAAATGAATAAAATATGTTTTCAATCAATCAATCTCTTAATTCCAAATTCAACCATTTTGAATAAATGAAACAAAGTGCTGACAACAGCAAAATACCCAAAACTGAACCAGCATTAATCATCCCTTTGTCTACTGACCAACATGTGGTGCTAATTAAGGGATTCAAGTGGCCAAGCCATTGAGCTGGGAAACCCACCTCTATTTTTAGATCGCTCCTGTGGGTATCCAACATGGCCGCCCCCATACGTAAACAAAAAAGCGTCGTCTGCTAGGGATTTATACTCAATCTACTTGTTACAGTTACACTCTTAGTTTATGTATCATCTTATGGATTTTGAATAACAGGTATATAAGCTTTGCAGTAATAATTTAATCTTGCTCACATCACCATATTATTTATTAAAAGTAATTTGGTAATTTCATTGGCACATTCATGTCATATGCGCTCATGCATATGCATCATATAATTATTTCATTGTTTTTCATCGCACAACAAACTGTAAGTTATAACTTACTTATAGTGTGGGGTGTTTTTTCACAATGATACTATCATATTTTATCTATTGTATTGGCTAAGCATTAACAATCATTGTTTTCCATTGCAATTCATCTATTCATATTCATTGTATATTTCTATATTTCAACTTGACTGTTCATATGCAATACTTATGTGATGTCTTTTCACAAATGTTAATGCTATCATTGTTTTCATCACACAACAAACTATAAATTGCATTATACATTTATAGTGTGGGGTGTTTTTTTTATTTTTTTGAGTTAGCCATTGCCAACATTGTTTACTTTTCCATGTTGCTGCTTGATGTAAAGTCACAAATAATCCAATAATACACTTTGTATTATTCATATGGCCCATTTCCTTTTATATTTCCTTTTACCTTCAACATTTAGTAAAATTTAATTATGTAATATCTAAGTATTGCATTTTGAATATATTTCATTTTACTAAAGTTAGGTACCCTTATTCTGGGTAGTTTCCAGTTATTCTACTCAATGGTTTATGTACAAATTGTTGGAGCCAGTCTCTAATAGACTGGTACATGATCAACCAACAAACAGTCATATCCCATCTTTATTATTTCCCATATAAGTATAGGCCAGGTGTCCTGTCATGGTTAATAATTTGTTACACAATACCGGTATTGTTCGGATTTTTCCTATTATATGCATACCATGCATTTTTGGGGGTAAACATATCCTTTCAAATTGTAAATTTGTATATTTCTGGCCTAAGGGTAAACATGTGACTTATATCTTACATCAAGCAGCAACTTCATGTTATGTGGTGGGATCTGATCAGACTTCTCGGGGAAAGTAAAGTAATAAATATAATTTTATACAAATCCTCATTTGGGTGGGTACATGCACATACTGTTGCAAACCAGATTGTATTTCCTCATTTATTTTATTATATTATCTTTCTATCCTGTAAGTAGTTCTCATCATATCCATCCAATGCTACTTTAATTAATTAAAGTAATTTATTTTTTATAAATTCATAGCTCTTTTGTCTTTGCTTCCGTACAAGCTGCATCAACTGTATTTAGCTCTCTTTACCAATAGGTACCAGCTCGGAAGCTCAGACAAGACCAGCACCATATACATAGTCACTCAATACATTATCATCAAATTTAATTCTTGTGTTGTGTTGTCTTTGATTGGAGTACTCGTGCTAGCACACTTGCCCATCCCTTTACCGTGAGACGAAATTGACTAATTAATAGGCTCTTTCACCAAGTCTTACACAATATTGAAAAGGAGCCCTCTTTTTACAGAATAATTTTTCTGAAAATTCCATTTCTTACAGTCTCCTTTTCAATATTTAATAAAATGGTGATATTTTCAGAATATACTTTTTCAGAGTCTGTCTGTCTACCGAGAACTGTGCAGGTCTTACAACATTTTGGGGTACGTGCTACTGTATCATCTGTATGCCCCTTTAGAAGGCGCTTCGGGCCAGGGGTTAACCAATCTCGAACAGAATGTCAAAGTGACATTGCCCTATATACAGCGTACACACGCTATGAGCACTGACTGCATTGTCCTCGTGCTCAGAGGCAGGCAGTGATAGCAGCTCTGTGGGTTAACTTCACCCTCACAAAATGGAGGTAGCAAGTATTCTCTCTGTGTTGATCCCGCTTTCACTGCTCTGAAGTGTCAAGTGTGGTGATAATAATGACGTATTTGAGAGATTGGATTTACTTGAAAATGGATTGGGAAAACTTGCCAATAGATTTGATGATTTTGAAAATATCTTCGCTGACAAATCTGACGCAATACTCAAGAGAAGAGAAACTGAGCTCAAGAGTGAAGTGAAGACCAGCATACGTCAAGTCAGAGAGGCCCTGTCTGGGATACTCAGCGGTGAGTCCATTGAAGCCATGATCAACTCTCAGGTTGTCTCCAAGGTGAGACATCTGACACGTGCCAACCATCGGATGAGGATCGAACTCCGACACATGAAGACATCACTCGGCCAGGTTCAGGAGGACACCCGGATGTACTTGGAAGCTCTTCAGGGAGGTGAGGGAGAAAACAGTGAGTTAATGACGTGTTCCGAATGTCTGGAATCACAACTCCTAAAAGATGAGCTAGTTAAACATGGTTGTGAAATCAGTGAACTTAACCAGACGCTGAGGGAAAATACTGATGATAAAACATGGAATAAAACTCGCAACGAGGAGAGTGATTCGGAGCTTTACACAACACAAACTTCTACAACCCCCTCAAGCACTGTTGCTCCAACAACAACTCTAACAACAGCACATAAGTCTCCAACAACCCCTTCAACCACTGCTGCACAACCAACAACTCTAACAACAGCACATAAGTCTCCAACAACCCCTTCAACCACTGCTGCACAACCAACAACTCTAACAACAGCACATAAGTCTCCAACAACCCCCTCAACCACTGCTGCACAACCAACAACATTAACAGCACACAAGTTTCCAACAACCCCATCAACCACTGCTGCACAACCAACAACATTAACAGAAACACAAACGTCTTTATCAACCCCCTCAAGCACTGCTGCACAACCAAGAACTCTAACAACAAGATTGCCTCACACAGACAGAAATCGGATCCTTGCAACTCCAATGTGGGCATTCTCACATTATAAATTCCACCAAGTCAACATTCATAGCAATGATATTGGTATTTATCCATATCTTAATCTGAAAAAAGTTGATTCTGTTGTCTTTGTGTCAAGGGAGAACTCTCTGTTTATCGGGTTAGATAAGCCTGCCAAAATTATTTCCTCCAAAGTAAATAGTTCTAAGTTTAAAGTAATACGACGGAATGTAGGCACAATGGGTATGGCAGTCGACGAGAAGAGAGGAATCATTTTCCTCACAACATACCGCCCAAGTTTCACCATAAGTAGGATGTCGTTGAAGGGAGCACGGTTCAGATACTTAGTGAACTTGACAGTTAAGGGGAACCCCCCTCGTGCTGTTGCCGTGAATCCTAAAACAAGGACAATCTATGCTTGTAATGGTTACAAACTATTCACTGTAAGATATAACGGCAGAGGTTTAACCACGCTCGATACTGGTAACTACATATATGCAGTGACACTGGACATATCAAGCAGCCTCCTGTACTACAGTAAGGAGAAGAAGCTGATGAAAATGTCTCTGTCTACCAACACAAGTAGTGTTGTATCAGAATTCGGTTTTCCTATGTATACTCTGATATACTACAGAGACACTGTGTATTATATAAGCTAGATCAACACCTGGTACACTGGGAGAAGTGTATGTTGGAGACAGCCCGGTGTCGTATACATTGCAGACAGTGAAGGTGGATATTATCCAATACTTTACTATGTGTTTGATTCCCTAACTTCACCAAGGCTTTCGAACTGATCGGTTGAGGTTTTGTCATTGTGAACTGTCTTTTTCTGTTCTTATTCTGTATATGAAAAGACTGAAATACTGATACCACGGGTTGTTCATTTATGTTGTGGTTTCTGGTTTTTGAAATTTATAACTGTAACTGTTGTTTCATCGTGTTTGTAATTAATCACATTTTAGACAGATGTTAGGACAGGTTTGGGTGAACATAAGTTACAAAATGTCAAACATGTATACGATTTAGTTTATTGTTCATATTAGTTTGTACATCCTCATGCAATCAATCAATATTAATGTAGAATATTAAAGACTCACCGAGGTATGTATATACATGTACATATGTCTACATTGCAGTGTACACTTGCATTATACAACAACGGAAAACAATATTGTGAATATGATTTTGTAGTATCTTAAATATTTTACTTTACTGTTTATTACAGAATGTTATGGTAATACACAGAGAGTATCTTTTCTCTATTATAATCATGTTTATCTCATCGAAAGAAAGTTTATATTTTCACGAGTGGTGCAGTGTAAATATATGATTTTCATTTTATTTTTACTGATAAATGTCGTATTTCACCATTGAAAATAAAGTTATGTTGTTTATTCCACTGATAGTACCTTCTGGACGTAGACTGCGAATGCCGACTTTTAGAACAAACAGGTTTCGCCAATCATTCATTCCTTGCAGCATTAGAGAAATAAATTCTGATAAGTGCAATGTTGCACGATAAACACTTTCATGTATAGCATATTCTAGTCTCTGTAAACTGTGTTAATATGTATTGTTTTGAATGATATTTGTATGTTTTGTATGCTGGAGAATTGTTATACACAACAAATTTCCCTTCTGGGACAATAAATATTATCTTATTTTATCTTATCTTATAGTATACGGTATTTCACTGGCAAGTGTATGGGTAGAAAGTTGTAATAATACGATCCTATAGTATTTGTCAATATATTTTCAATGCAATGTATATACGACTATCTTATTAGAAGAAAGTTGTAAACGTCTTGAATTTCAAATAAATTACAAATCGTACGCATGCTATCTTTCAAGTAATTTGGTGGATGAATTTATGTAAGTTGACTGAAATAATTTGAACTGTTGTGATCCCTAGAAATACGTGCTATTTAGATAGTGAACTAATCTAACATTGTTACATTTGGGTAAAATGTATTGCCAGTGCTGGCGATAGTTGTTTTACACTGAGGGTGTTGGTTCGAATCCCGCAAGGGACTCTGCCCGAAAAAGTACAATAATTTGTACTATTGAAGGTAGTGTTATCTCAAATATAACAATTTGAAATGATTTTATATAGTATTTTTCACGAAAAACACCGAATTAATTTCGGACATTAGATATGAAACCGAGAATCCTAAATCCATTTTAAGAATAGTTGCATTTGCGTAAATTTATCGAAAAAGTTGTTGTTTCCGATTTGGCCGACACTCTATTGTAATTGTCAGTGTAACACCGAAATTGATGTTTTTGGGGTAGTGGCAGCTAGCTTTAAAGGTTGGATTGCGTTTATACGTTTAAAATTATCCATTATTATTTTTCTACTATACTTCGAACTCTCTTGGGGAACTCTTCGAGCTCTCTATGTATCTGCCAAAGATCTCAGTGGCTAGGCTTGATTCATTTTGGCGACGCATACACCGGCCACGTGTCCGGCGTACGCCGTTCCTGGACCCGGCTAAGTTGAAACAATTGTATCGGCGTACAGACAGGAAGACGTCATCATCCCTCAAACTAGCTTCAATAAACATGTCATTTATATTATAAAAGTATTTTTTAAAAATTATTTCAAAACATTGAATAATATTTTATAAGCTCGTAATGCATTGTTTTAAAGAACCAGTAATATTTTAAATAAATCAGTCAACTGTCTAATTGTCAAAAGCAAATTCATATAACAAATAGTTATTGAATGTCGCAAGGATAACATTTGTCCGCCATCACACGCCGCCTTCGCCGGTCATTCCAAACCGGCGCATCGGGAGTACACCCAAGACGTACGCCGGGTTCAAATCAAGTGAACCGCCGGTTACGCCGCTTCCGGCGGCGTACGCCGGGTAGAGCGCCGGGTCCAAATCAAGCATAGCCAGTGATACAACTGATACTCAATATTGAATGAAGCGCCCGACAATACACTCAACTGCGCAAAACTCGCCTCCCCCAGCAGTTCGTGACTCGTTCCAGTCTCAATCACTGACTAATTCAAGCCTTGCTGCATGTCTTCAACCTTTCTGTACCAGAGTATCAGCGTGTCAAACTTGACTTTAAAGCGATTCTCTTGCACTGAAAAGGCGACGAAATGCAGCAATGTTTGAGTTATATGTGATATAGATCTAGACTTGTGCGAGTTATAAATGCCTTGTGGAGGTATTTCCGCTAAACAATGAACCATGGTTTATCATCGATATTCACATGGTGTGACCGCATTTTTGCAAGTGCACATAAGGCCCACAAAAATAATTTGTTTCTGGTTTCCGCCCGCGTCAGTTTCAAACCCACGCCTCACGTCTTTTAAGTAAGGGCAGATAACTCTAATTGTTCAGCCTCAGAAAACATTGGATATAGAAAATGTCAAACGTTTCTGTTGAGATAGAGTGTAGGGGTGAGATTATTGACTATTTGGAATAGTAACACATATTTAAAAGGGTTTTTGCTTTATTTATATAAATAATTTTATAAATTTTGTTTGTTTATCTCTTCATTCCCCAAAAAAAAAAGATGCGGTAAAAAAAAAAATCGCGCCATCGCATCATTTTTGTCAGCCTGTTAAGACCAGAATTTGTTTATTTTATTTTTTAGGCCTAAGGTCAAGTACCTGACCTACCTGACCTATCAGTGTGTGGTCATTTCGATGAAGAGTTCCATGCATACATCAATACAGAGATAACCAACTTGCTGAACACTGAATCCGGTGACAATGTAAAACAGCAGTAACTCTATACTCTATACAACAGAAACGTCCCATCTATAAGAGACTATAAACTGAAAAAACTGTTGTCGGAGAAAGTAGATTTTGAGTTGAATTTGTTTGATAGAAAATTGTTTTTTTTAAAGAAGTACTAAAATATATCAGAGTATGGTACTTTGCTGTCTGTTCAAATACAATTGGTTTTTGGCATTTAAGTACAAACATTTATAAAATGTAGAAATTCAATTAACAAAAGATATTGTCGACAAAATCCTTATTGGACTTAAATTTGTTAACGTATATTCACTAAAGGACATCATAAATCAAGCGTCCTTTTTAACGCTTCTATCTAGTTTAGTTCAGGAGATTCCAAAATGACGATTTCTTAAAAAGTGTGTTTCTCAGAAAGATAATGTTTCGAAAATTCAAAACTAGTTGGCTTCTTAAGACATGTTGTATCTCTGTTTTAGTTGTATGCATCGATCGTGGATTGAAATATTTTGTATTTTGTATTTTGCATGGTGATGTTTCTCTTGTAAGTGAGTTGTACGTATATGGTTCTACCGTACACTGTGAGTATATGATTCTACCGTACACTGTGAGTATATGATTCTACCGTACACTGTGAGTATATGGTTCTACCGTACACTGTGAGTATATGGTTCTACCGTACACTGTGAGTATATTGTTCTACCGTACACTGTGAGTATATGGTTCTACCGTACACTGTGAGTATATGGTTCTACCGTACACTGTGAGTATATGGTTCTACCGTACACTGTGAGTATATGGTTCTACCGTACACTGTGAGTATATGGTTCTACCGTACACTGTGAGTATATGGTTCTACCGTACACTGTGAGTATATGGTTCTACCGTACAATGTGAGTATATGGTTCTACCGTACACTGTGAGTATATGGTTCTACCGTACACTGTGAGTATATGGTTCTACCGTACACTGTGAGTATATGGTTCTACCGTACACTGTGAGTATATGGTTCTACCGTACACTGTGAGTATATGGTTCTACCGTACACTGTGAGTATATGGTTCTACCGTACACTGTGAGTATATGGTTCTACCGTACACTGTGAGTATATGGTTCTACCGTACACTGTGAGTATATGGTTCTACCATATCAGCCAACCAGGAGTCTCCGATCTGAATCAGCCCGTCTCCTCACTGTGCCCAAAACAAGAACTGTAAAATATGGCAATCGTTCTTTCACAATACTTTCTGCAACATTGTGGAATAGTCTACCTGAGGAGCTTCGAAACACCAACACATGACTCTTTCAAAAGAGGTGTCCAGACACATCTCTTTAAGTGTGCATTTGAGCTCTGAACTGTTTGTGACTGTGAAGCGCCTTAGTGTGACTTTTATTATTTCAGATATGGCGCTATATAAATTTCGTATATTATTATTTATTATTACGTCATCTAAAAAGGGGTAAATCTCCGCCAACTGACTATATAAAAATGAACATATCAGCAATGATGGTTACAGTACTTGAGTTTTCAACGTCATTCTTTAATCTGAATATTTACCCTCGTCGTGTAAAATTAGAGTCACAACACACAAACATGAAAATAAACCGAAACAAAATTACAGAGAAAATACCCTTTTTCCGGTTTTATAAAAAAAAACCGACTGTTCCGTAATCTCCTTCCTATATCTACAGCAGCAAGGATGGCATTTAGGGATCGGATGCATCACCACATCATTCAATCTCACAGAAGCTGTACATCACAGTATCCATCCTCGGTTACCCATGGTTTTATATATGCTCCGTTACAGGGAAACCTTATCAGGGGAATCTGTTCTCAAATTACCCGCCCTTGGCCAGCGTGACGAAATCAGTAACCAAAGAAAATGCTCAATGGGATAAGACGGAAATGGTCAAGGGAGATAACCGGTGACAGATGGCAACACAATGACCTCGCTTGCTTTGAAACGAAGTGATATGAATTGTCATTGACTTGCAGGTCCACGTCGACCAAGGGCGGGTAATTTGAGTACAGATTCTCCTGATAAGGTTTCCCATGGGTGATATAGTGGAGAGTAACGGAGCATATATAAAACCTTGGGTAACCGAGGATGCACAGTATCGAACTTGACAGTTGTATAAAGTGCCTTCTTTGACACATTAATGCAACAAACGAACAAAACAAAACAAAACAAAACAACTGAACACACTCGTCATCATTGGTCTCAGACTCCTATTACAGCATGATTTCATGTAACGTTACTTCAAGAGTATTTCCAATCCATCAGGGATTCAGACAAGGGAGATTACTCTCAATTCTCCTCTGTTTCATCTTCATTGATCAGCCGATGGGCTTGAAACATCCAAACATGGAATTCAAGTTACAGAACTTAACTTAGGCAATCACTGTTGGCATTGTCTCCAAGCTCTCTACAGAAGGTGCTCGACAATGTCACCAAGTGGACGAACCCAGAATGATGCCAGACAACTCTCGGCACTACATGGCCATAGTTATACCTCTACAACAAATACCGGAAGTGACAATGTCATGCGCATCAGCATGATTGAATGGTTGTCCATAGAAGCAGAGATAGGCAAACAGACGTCAGCTTATCTTCTTTCATCGTATGAGCTCTTTCCCTCCGCATACCATCGACGTCTACATCTGTTCTTACAGATGCTTAACATACTCCAAAAAGGCTTTGTTCCACGTATACTCGAGGTCCTCCAGGACCATTTGTTGCATTTTGAAATGACTACCTCCTCGAAATATTTCACATGGAAAAGGCTTGTATCGGAGAAAATCCACCAGCTCAGGAGACAACAGCTGTCATCACATATGTACAATGACCCTGACTTCATCCGGTTCAAGTTCCTCCATCAAGCGCCAGGTACACTCATGGCAAAAATGGTTGTCACCCCCTAATATTTAATTAAATTGGAGTTTATATCACATTGTATGCATGGCAATGTTGGTTTTCCATGGAAATGTCATTACAGGCATGAAGTTACATTAACTCACACTTTACAATGAACAGATTCAGCGGTTTCATGTAGGCCACGTGCATTTCATTGAAATGATTGAAATTTGTCTCCTTAGGTTTGTCATTTCCATCGATTACTATAGACCTCTTTCATAAGATACAGCTTCACGACTATAGTTTCTGAAAAGCATAGACCATGCCTGGTCCCACTCCACCAGGAATCAGACATGAAATCATTGGCATGAGTCGTGGTGGCGCTTCGAATCGTGTCATTGCTGCAGCATGTAACGTCAGTGTTAGAACTGTTCAAAGGATTAAAAGACTGCACGCCATACAGGGAAATGTTGTTCCGAATAAGTCTTCAGGCCGTCCCAAGAAAACTACGGTTCGTCAGGATAGAATTCTTCTTCGTTTGACCCGACGTCATAGACGTCTTTCGTCTTTGACTCTTGCACAGAGATGGGGGGCTCATATTAATACGCCCATTTGCCGGAGAACTGTAGTGAACAGGTTGCTCCAGCATGGATATAAGGCAAGAAGACCTGCCATCAAACCATTCTGGACACTGGTCCACCGCAGGGCACGGCTTGCTTGGGCGCAGCAGCACCGCAGAATCCAACTTGGACATTGGCGTCACGTCATATTTACTGATGAGTCTCGTTTCCTACTGCATAAGGTGGACAGGAGAATGAGAGTGCGACGTTTACGTGGGGAAAGGTTCAATGACGACTGTCTGCAGCATCAGGTTGCCCACGGTGGCGGTTCTGTACACGTATGGGCAGGAATACACCATAACGGTAAAACGGATCTTGTCGTCCTTCAAGGAAACGTCAACCAGAGGTCGTACAGACGTCTTCTTGAAACCGTTTGCCTCCCACATGCAAGAAGAGTGTATGGCAACAACTTCCTGTTGCAGGACGATAATGCACCAGCCCATCGTGCACGTACAGTGAACGCTTTCATTCAGGCACAAGGAGTAACAAGATTGCCCTGGCCTTCAAAAAGTCCGGATATGAATCCGATAGAACATGCTTGGGATCAGCTTGACCGTGCAATTAGAAGACTGGACCCTGCTCCTGCAAATTTACAGCAATTGCGGGCTGCTCTTGTGAATGAATGGAACAATTTGGCTGTTGCAAACATCAACACACTGATAGACAGTATGCCTGCCCGAATTATCGCCCTTGAAAATTCCAGAGGCGGTGCTACCCGATATTAGGCTTGTAAATATACTCATACATGACTGCAGAATGAAATAAAACCGACAATTGAACTTGAAAATGTAATTTGTTTTATTGATACCCATCCAATTGATACTATATGGATACTGTAAAAAATTGCCCTTTTTCACAGGGACCATACATATCCTGATAGAATTTCTTAAATTGGCCAGCACAAGACCAAAATACAAGCTGGTATGTTTTACGAATGTTTTTCCCAATCACACAAATCATTCTGACAGTTATTGCATGTTTGATTATTTGTCCACACTCAGTTAAACTTGACGTAGCGTTCTCAGTCTGGGGGTGACAACCATTTTTGCCATGAGTGTATAGTGGAGGTGTGGGGGTATGCTCATCAATCATTATTACAACTGTAGACAATAGTGCCTCCCTCCTAACCTGCGGACTGAAGTTCTACAGAACATAAATGTATCTGGAAGCTCGGGTCTGAAAGATGCAGAATTCAACGATGTCACAGTATCCAAAACACTACAACACATGACAGCTGCCAAATCTTTTATTGCCCGTAAACAGCTAGTGAGTTTAATCAAATGAAGGAACTATTTAAATAAATAATTTAAAGCAGTCACTTAAATACGACAATACGACTACATTTTTTGCAGCATATTTCATCTTATTTATTAGTAATGTCACGGATTTGTGCATAGCCCCTTGAAAGATGATAGCTAACTGATATGTAGTATTTCCGTATTTGATCGTGCTTTGCAAACACGTATTTTATTTAACTGTTCTTTAACTGACTGGTGTACCTTTAAAGTGTGACAATACATGCTCACACGACAAACTGTATTAGTTATCTAGTAAATAAAAGATCCATTGAGTATGATGGTGGAGTCAAATAATGTCAAACGTTAAACTTTTATATAATGTTTTATCAAGATGTACTGACGTTGCTAAACATAATCAATTCAATACTAGTTTATTCAGTATAATGACAATACAAAGGCGCGATTTGTAATCGAAAACTGGACAACGACGAGCGCCAATTGGTCTAACGTAGTTTTGGAAACTTAAACAAATTTTTTAAATGTTTTTTTTTCCCATCAGATGTTTACATATACAAATACATATGAAAAAATGAACATTTGTATGGATACCAAATACTGTGTAACATATGATGTGGCTATAAAAAATCGAAACATCGAAATATTGCAGGTTATCTGCTAGGGGTGACTATTGACCCAAAGAGACTATTGCGATAGCGGTAGTCTATTGTCACTTACTATTGCGATAGCGATAGACTATTGTAACTCACTATTGCAATAACTATTGTGATAGGGTTTTTTGTACAAATACGCAATAATCAGCTAGATTTCTTATAGGTTTTAGTAGAAATGTTTAATTGATGTAAAGACTATGGAACAAAAATCAGTAAAGAAATCATAAAACTTTTTGTCATTTTGCTATTTGCTATCTCTAGTTCTTCCCTTTTGACATTCTAAAATGAAAATCTTGAATTAAATGCAATGAGGCTTGTGTAAATCATTCACGATTAAGGGAAGTTTAATAGTTTCGATAGTATCGATAATTAACCTTACTATTGCGATAGCGATAGCGTTTTTGTATATACTGTCGATATAGTACTATTGCCAAGCCAACTATTGCGATGCATCGATAGTTCGATGTATTGTTACACCCCTATTAATATCTGCTACTGGAACATACACGTCTAGTTTATATTCTTCAAGCTCAAGCTTAGAGTTACATTGTAAGTATCTATGATTTTACATACGCCTCAAAAGCGTGTGGAAAGGTGACCAAAATGAAAATAATTTATGCTGGTTGTTATTTACATGCTTGATAATATTTTAGTAGTCCTTTTTGTTTTTTTGGGGGTAGCGGTTTTGGAGGAGAAAATGTGAAAATGACCCATGCCATAAGCCCATCTGGCCTTTCAGGCCTGATGAGCTAAACATTGTGATTGTACTGGTGCCGGTCCAGTAACTTTCCTCACTGAAATAGTAAACACATGCCCAGAGGGAAGATGATGAGCAAAGATGATATTCTAAAAAAAGAAGGGATTTTGACCAAATGAACAAATATCATTGTCAAATAAATGTTGAGCAATCCTTCGGTACTCATTCTTGAAGTGTTATCCACTGTCATTATTACCTGTAAACGAGGCTATACTCAAGTTGATTACGACATCTAAAAGGTAAATTGTCCAGGGAGGTCAAGGTGGCCGTGTAAGATGCAATATTGAACTAACCATGTAAGCAGTTGCTGAAACCGCGCCTCTCGTGTATGACGTTATCCAGATGTCGCGAGATGTTGTCTTTACTGCATGGAGAGAGCTGTTTGGTGCGTTCCTTCTCTTCCTCCCCAAAAGCGAGGCTCTGTGGATTCATCAGGTAACTGCCCCTGACAGAGTCCATCCTGTTGTTATCACATGTGCTACCACGGTCATGCTGCAGTAGACACACATTAAATAGGATTAAATGGTATATTCGAAAAAGATCACAGTCTGAAAGAGTAAATTATTGTACTTTTTCCCGTTGGGGATTCGAACCCATACCCTCACCCAATGTTATGAAATAATAGGGATCTGGTCAAATGGGCCGCAGGATGAAAAGGCCGATTAAAAAAGTCAAAAGGGCCGAGTTAAAAAGTCAAAAGGGCCGAAGTAAATAGTCATAAGAGCCGAGGAAAAAGGGCCGAAAATAATATATATAGTATTGATTATGAAAGTTGATATACCTCTTCAGTGTATTATTTAAATTTACTTATATATATATAAGTTTGAACATTTCTTGTGATATTTCTATATATATATATATATATATATATATATATATATATATATATATATATATATATATATATATATATATATATATATATATATATATATATATATTGATTGATCCAGTCAAAACCATCTGATGTTTACTCTTTTCTATATATAACCTTACGTGAGAAGCAACTCATCTTATTTATTTATATATATATTGTATTCAACCTACATTTTATAATTGTAATATTTTTACGTTAATATATTCATGTGCCAAAACCTACTTTAGCATTTTAACGAAACGAAATGACTTCTCATATTTTGTATTCCTGTTTACACTTTTTCGTTTTATATTTTCTGTACTCTTGTGAGATTTTCATTTGGCCGTATTTACTATAACACTGGTTAATCGTTTGAGCTAACGACACAAAAACACTTGTTTCTAAGTTTAAAACGATTTAATAAATACAATAAGAGTAAGTTATTGTATGGTAGAATGTGTATTAACGATCTCGGAAGCTTATGCCTATAATTTCTCTTTTCAACCAGTATAGCGATGATCAAGTGACAACAACCAAAATAATAAAGCTCCTATTGACTCACCCTGTCTCAGGGTACAACGTACACTCTCCGCTACACTTTCATACCCTGGGACACAACCCGCCTCAACATCTCTCAGTTTGTCCAGCATTGAAGCGGACAAACTTCACCCATACGGCGAGCTTTAGAGATTTGATACTGTCATCATTTAGCAAACCTAGACTATGCCAATAAAATTGTTTGCAAGACGAATAGAATATATTGTATTATTTTTTAAAAAAATAATAAAACTTAATTTTTCATACACTATTTAATTTTGTTTATTCAAGTATGACTCAAATGTACTTGAAAAGACATAGTAAGTAGGTAATAAAACTGGGATAATGATCTGCCAACAGCAACCAGCCATCCACTTACTGCTATCTCATTATGGTATTCAGATATCTTGGTTTGATCATCCCAAGTAGTTACAACCCCGAGTTCACTTGAAAACAATATGTTCTGGATAACTTGTTCATTTGTTTGCCGGCCTTCTGAAGCCGTTAAAGGCAAGGGCCGTCTCAAAAAGTTTATTATTATTATCATTATTTGGAATTAAAATTATATGTTCACGTGTGATAGCAGCGAGCCAAGGGCCTGTAGTTTTAGCGACGACGAAATCAGGTTAACTCTAAGTTATCATGTGAATAAACGTTAGTGATTACTGTTATTGGTCATTGTATAATTTCCACATCGTACGAATTCGTGGACATAACTCCAGGGTAACGTTACGTGAACAGAGAAAAACAAGGGGTTGGTGCAAACAAGTTCTGAAAACTTGAGCAACAAAACACGATTGACAACCATTATTTGCTTCCCAGATTGTCACCTACCGGAGAGCCGAGTGCGTGTCCCACCACGTGTGCAAATAGGACGGGTATGAGTCTATCACTTGCGCGCATGTTGACGAACCCAACATTTTGGCGTTGCTGGCATGCTCCTGAGATGTAGGCTGGAGATGAAATATACCAATTTGAAGTGAAACATTAATCACCAAATAGATGGGTAAATACAATACGTTTTACCATACTTGTACAGAGCTTAATAAGAGACTTAAGTCGTCATTTTAATCGAAACCCGACGCCAGTAACTCAAACATCATCGAAAAAGACAACATCATTACAGATATATTGTTACAGATGGTATACGTACACTGTTTAAATAAAACAAACCAATCCATTTGGTTTTGACCCGTGGTGACCCATAATTCCTAAGAATTTATAAGCTGCAATTACATTGATCATTTCAAACTATTAAACAGTCGCAAAACCCTTTGACATGTGCTGATTCTCACCCAGTGCGTCACCAAGTGCGATGTCTGTTAATTCCGGCCATTCGCGGTATGTGAAGAGAAACCCGAGACAATGGCGAGTGGTGTAGTTAGCAAGGCGCTGTAGGAGGGGCTCCTGCTGTAAACTAGGTTCACAGAAGGAGTACTGGTCCGGGCTGCACTCACTGAGGATCTGGGAACACAGACATCAGACCTTCAACTTAACACGGACATCAGACCTTCAACTTAACACAGACAGACATCAGACCTTCAACTTAACACAGACAGCAGGCCTTCAATTTAACACAGACACCAGGCCTCCAACTTAACTCAGACATCAGATCTTCACCTTTACACAGACATCAGACCTTCAACTAAACACAGACATCAGACCTTCAACTTAACTCAGACATCAGGCCTTCAACTTAACACAGACATCAGGCCTTCAACTTAACACAGACATCAGATCTTCAATTTAACACAGACACCAGACCTTCAACTTAACTCAGATATCAGGCCTTCGACTTAACTCAGGCATCAGACCTTCAACTTAACACAGATATCAGATCTTCAACTTAACATAGACAGACATCAGACCTTCAACTTAACACAGACATCAGACCTTCAACTTACTTCACTTAAATTAGATGCAAAATTACAAAGACGGCCAAAGGAGAAATATATATATATATATATGTTTAGAAATATGTGCCAAGGGTCTTTGCTTACCAGGAGAAAAGTTTTCATGAAGGTTGCAATTAACACCACTACACCAACACTACACTTACACCATTGTTACTTTTACCTCAGTCTTTGCTATTTTAAACTTGATCCCGTCGTATTGTATACTATTATCGTAGGTGTTGATATTCGTCCGATAAACCGTGTTGAGAAATTCAACATTCCGCTTGAAGATTTCCTTTATTTCAAGTTTTATCTCGCTGTATTTTTTCTGCAATTAAAAATATAATTTACAAAAAAATAATTTTAAGCTGTGGCAATATTTTCCTCAAAAATGCATAAAAGAGATTCAGATGGACACAGAGGTCTTGTAAATATGTTCTTCCCAGAATGAAGTTATTCTTGGAATATTTTAAAATCAAATAATTAAAATATCAGTGACATATGTATACTGTTAAACATAACGCCTTTAAAGGTTTATGTTCATGTAAGTATGTGTCAACAGTAGTACGTTTTACCTGTCGAAACTGATGTCTGTTCTTCACATAGTTCCACAGTAATTGGTCAGAGCGGAGAAAAAGGTCACAGGTTAAAGTCACTGAGGATCTGGATTCCTCCGCCTGTCTACGGAAGCGGTGAAAAGGAATTTTATGAAGAACTGATCTTCCCTCGGCGTATGTCTAAATAAATGATTGAAATAGGAATTCACTGGCATCCTAAAATAGGTTTCATATGAGCAAAGTAAAGCAAACATAACACAAGTACCATTTAGAATAAAACATCAAATGTTTAAAGATAACACGGTTTGATTATATTGTTCCAGAAATAAGTTTGATAACATTTCCCAGTGTAAGACGTGATTAAGATCAGACAAAATCTCACGATGATTTATTCGTATTCTCTACAATATATATTCACATTGATATATGATATAAAGCTGCTGAACAAAAGTTTGTTTAACTATGCAAGATTTCCTACGTAAAATCATCATTTTTCGAAAAATTCAATTTGGCACTATTTCTTAACAGAACACATTACGGATAATGTTTTTGGACAATATGTAGAGAAGTCATTTTTACACTACATATACAAGGGACGGATATGTAACATGCCAGAAATAATTTTGGCGTACAACAAAAGAGACTAGGGGTCAACATTTGAGAAGTTAGATTTCATTATTTCTGCAATAAAATATTAATTAAACATAATGTCGGTAAAATTTCGACAGTAATAGGAAAAATTGGTCAATGTGAAGATAGGAATTTTTTTTTTCCCTAAATGATTAAAAAATGACAATTTTATAAAACAAAATCAAATTTTGAGTTTGGGACTTTTGGACCCCGTTGTTATATAAATCCTTGCCATATTTGCTCCTGTAGAAATATTAGTATCATCTTTAAGTATATGATACAGAAATGATTTTTTCTACGTTTAAACAAAGATTCATAACTTTTGCGGGCATATTTAAGGAATATATGAAACTTAAATGAACACAGAATTACATGATATTTGCACTGAGTTGGGGGAACAGTAAAACAAGCTTTTGTTCAGCAGCTGTATATGTAATTGTATACATGTACAATCTCGACATTGTCACCATTAATACATTTGTCTCGTAATATGTCGGTTCCGGGAGCTAGTTTTTTACCTTCAACATAAGAAAACTTTTCTCACACCAGGTCACTATACGCCAATTCGTTACATGAGACTTACTAATGCAGTATATAGAGGATACTAAACGACCTTCTATTTTATATCATATTTATTAAACGAGGTAATGATTTTGTATGAAACGAGCGAAAGCGAGTTTCATACAAAATCATTCACGAGTTTAATAAACTGGTATTAAATAGAAGGAAGTTTAGTATTCTGTTTATTACTCGCCCACCTATCATCCAGCGAACAGCCGACATGGCTCTGAAGCTATGATTCCCGCAAGTCCGATACCATTGTGAAGATGTTACTCTTATTATGACGTCATAGCTGCAAACCAAATGTGACGTCATACGCACGGTGGTATTACACTAGATTAATATTGCCGTATAAATATTACACTGCAGTATCGTACACGGGCGAGTAATAAAGTCATTATACTTCATATGATATTTAGTTGTTTGAAAAGTGAAGAAGACAGGAGACAGGACATATCCTTGAGGGGCTCCGGTATCCGTCAACTTGATAGAGCAGTTTTATCTATCTAAGATGCTAAATCAATCTGTCTGTATATCTGTCTGATTACTGTTTACAGACTGGACATTTAATCGTATCGTAGATGATTGCTTGATATCATGGATACACAGCGAATCATTAACTTTATCTGAAGGACATAACCACTTTACATCCGATGAGGACCCCTGAATTAGGTAATTGTAAAGGTCACTTATGAAAAACGAAGAATTCTGACAACCATCCCTCTGTGAGTAACAGTAAGAACATCCTGGTCCCCGCACTTACTCAGTAATAGCGAAGCCCAGTCGAGGAATGTTGCGTAGCGCTACTGAGCTAGAGTACCAGGTAGTCTGTCATCCAGATCCTAGAGCAAAATAATCACTTGAAGACCAACCCAGTCTAGACAATTATAGCAAGTCTAGATTACTCAGCTCTAGGCAGAAATTCAGGCATCTTTAGGGCTCCATTTGGTTAAACTATTTGATTTTTTTTTTAAATGTTGCTGGTAAGAAAAACAATATTTCTGAGACTAAATGTTAGTCTAAGGTACCAGGGCGCAGTAAGAAGTACAAACCGGAAGGTCAGAAATCCTGAACGGAAGTTGCCACTTGACCTTCAGATGTTCTTCTCTCATAGAGGTCCGGTTTCCATCATTCACGACCCTGTGTACATAACACGTAGATAAAAGTTGCAATAAACATTGAGCTACTATTTGCATGTGCCCGCCTAAAAATGAATGAATATTCTCTTTATGTTATCTGACTTACAAAACGTTTACCGAAACACATATTTACAATCACAAAGGTCACACTAGCTCAATTTTATGAGATTTTCAGTGGTGAAATACGGCATTTATAGGTTAAAGTAATATCCGTATTTTCACTGAGTAAAATAACATGCTAGTCTACTCAGTGAAATAACACTTTCAAGCATATGACGTCATCGTAAGAACAGGATGACGTCATATGATGGCCGTGGAAAGGAAGGCGATCTTGGTCGCTGGAGTCCCCGTTCATAAAATGAACGTCATTTACCAACTATGTATGATTTGTTAAATCTAATAAATAGAACATCTGACATGTCTCGTCGAATACCATGAATATCTCAACTCGTGAAGTAGAAATAAAATATTTACACTATATATTTTAACTTTACTCGAATCTTAAAGTCAATGTTTTATAGACCGAATCTTCATCTAGTTGGCCATAAAGAATCTTATATTTGTTACAAAAATTAAATATGACTGTGAGATCATGTGTTTAACTGATCTATAATCAATAAAAATAAATATGTCGTGAAATGTACAGACTTATCATAAGCACCGATTCTCTGTCCGCCGAGCTGCGTATCATAAACAAGGGCTTCAGCTGTAAACATTAAAAACAATGTTTGATTACATGAATGATACAAGTTCACCCAATCAACGTAAAAAAAACCGTACAAAATTATGTTCTCTTTTTGTTCGAATGTTTATCCCAAATGTTATGAAAAAAATTTCTAATTAAAAAATGTGTACATCTGAAAGTAAACACTGATTAAAAAAATAGGCGGCATTTAACATTTATAATGGTTTAATGGCCATCAATACTTATTTATGATTACGTAACTTTATTTCAACTTATAATATTTCTTTTCTTCATATCAATAAAAGTATATGCCAAACAATTGTTTTAAAGTTCTTTAACTGTAAATATCTGAAAAGTAATTCATTGGTTGCTTTACGACTGAAAAATATGAGGGTTTCAGTTCATACGGAACGTTAGCTTACGGAACATATATTTGTAATGGAATAAGAGTCTGAAATTTAAAAAAGAAAAAGGAAAAAAGAATAAGAGTCTGAAATTAATCAGGTTTTAAACTTGCATTATTTAACTCCCTAGGTAGCAACCGTTATGACGTCGTTAATAATTTAAGAAATATATATATATATAACTCGTGTTTCTCAATCCACAGGTTAAGATAACTTATGAAACACGTCAGCGCTTTTTGGCGTATAAGTTTACAAAGGGCATACTTTATATCCGTGTATGAATAAAACCATGCTAAATATCATTGCCCTCCATTAATAATGTACAATATTTATGTCATATTTATCTATAAACATACTAAAACACTCACCACAGGCTGGGCATGTTATCACACAGAGAAACAGATAGAATAACAACATTTTACAACCAGATGGGTCAACATACATAAATATACAGTTAATCACAGTCACTGTTTATGATGTCATACAGAGGTCAGAGGTAGTACCAGTTCTCGTTATTTCTCGCTCTATACGTCTGTTGGAAACTCCGTAACTTGTAGCTATCGGTAGGTTGTGTGTTGCATTATTTTGTGTATGTGTGCATACCTTAGTGAATTTTCAAAAAGATAAATACAAACCTTATCATATCCGCTCATTATAGTTTTACTTTCCGCGAAAGATTACCTATTGGGAGATCCATAAAACAATACAACAATTTTAATATTTGGGGTCACGTTATCTGCAATAGTACAACACATTTACCTTTTATTGTCGAGGTCATGGTGACCGAATGAGTAAGCTGTTTGTGCAGTGAGTGCTGGCTGTTGGGGTGTGGGTTCGAATCCCGCATGGGGTCTCGAAAAAGATACAAGAGATTGTACTTTTGCAGACAGTGTGGACCAGACAGAACGATGTACAAATTGTTTATCAAATCTAAATGGCAAGTGTATTCCTTACACATATATTATACTCCACAAACTAATAGTTGTGGATGCAGGGGCGATTGAGTTTTCTTTTCTAGTTTCAATGGTAATTAATTATTTATTTTCTTTTATAGAAACATAATTTCTGTTGAAAACATTTTTGCTGACAATATTACCGAACGCCTGAAAGGTGTGGGTTCGAATCCCGCAAGTATAATTTGATTGTTCTATTGAAGGTAGTGTTATCCCAAATGTAACCATGTTATTATATATTTGGGAAACATTCTCTCAAAGACAACTAATAAAACAATGACATAGCTCATTTCTATATACGCTGAGTTTCTTAATTATTTTTTTTGGGGGGGGGGGGGGGGGGGGAAGGGGGGGGGGGGGGGGGGGGGGGGGGGGGTGCAGTGGTTAGTGCGTTCGGCTTCGGATCAAGAGGTCCGGGGTTCGAATCGCCTTTGTCTGGGGGTTCGAATCCCGCCAGGAGCACGGCAACTTTGTCTGCAGTAGAGAACTGTTCTACACGCAGTAGGGTTTGGGTGCAATGCTACACTGAATTTCAGCGTAGTACCACCCATCGTTCGCTAGTTCCAGCCGATGCTCGCAGGTTTCACCGCAATGCATAACCACATGGCGTCGCGGGCTTTCTCCCTGCCATAATACTAGCAGCCGCGATATAAGTGAAATACTCTAGAAAGCGGTGTTAAACCCCAACTCACCTCACCTCACCTTTCTTAATTTGTCCGAGGTGCATGAGCCGTACATGCACTTTATATAAAACATGGGAGTCTTGCTTTTAAAGCATAAGCGTCGTGCTTGAAGTACGAATATGCATGCTTATCACGTTTTTATGCAAAACTATTATTTCATTGCCCACAAAGACCAAGTGGTTCTTAGAATAAATCAGTTCTAACTTCACACAATCGCTTCATCATGGACAGTACAACGAGAAGTACACTTATCATTCAGGAAAGGTTACTACTTTTTAACTAGTTACGTTTAAAACATATTTCGAAAAATCAATAAAAAAAATCCCCCGATCATATCTAAGAAGGCCTCTGATTGGCTGAATTTATTGAAGGTGAAGAGACACAGTAGAGGTCACCTGACATGACATTACTCAGAACGCCGAACGAGGTACGAACGTTACGTTCGATCTGATTTTTTTATATGAATCTTTTCACTCCCAAAGTTCACTCTAAAGACCCTCCCAAGACGGTCCCAGGGATGCTCTGTGGAATGCAGGTCAGGGGATCACACTGATTATGAGATTAATACTGAAATTATCTAAGTCATTAAATATACAAATTATGCATTCTACTTACGATTTTTAAGAAAAATGCAGATTTAATCGCTACTGCTAATATTGAGTCATATGTCGTAATGTCTCGTACAAAACGTCTAATCCATAGTAAATTGTTTGCATCATGTGCATGTATGTAAAACATGTTTTCATAGTTGAAATACAATATATGTTGAGTTGTTCATATAAACATTTCGGGTAAGAAAATAGGGCTATTCAAACAGTCAAAAGCTTGTCAACATAAATGAAAGATGAAGTCCTAGAACTGTCTGCCCTTTAAGTGTACAAATGGCATATGTAATGAATTCACCGTTGCAAACGAATTCTTTTTGATAATGTACGTCTGATACGTGTGTTTTATATCAGGAACATTAATAACTGTGTTTTTTCTAGCTTACGCCGGTATCTGAGATTAAAACCCCTGAAACATATTATTTACTGAAGAATTGAATAGCATTGACAATTCTACGGAGATACAAAGAAGCGTCAGTAAAATCACAACTCTGATATATAGTTAAATATCCTACCTGGCCTACAACTGAATCTGTAATTGCCAATATGGAGAATGATGTTTGTTTCATGGTCTGACTCTCATCGTGGTGATTTCCCAGTCAGGCGGGATTCATAAAATGGATTGAAATCAACAACTCGTCTACTTTTCTTGGGCCAATATATTAATGGTGCATCTTTAGCAAGTCCATCTCTCTGAATATTAGTTTGTAAACTGAATAAATCAGGAAAATGTTTAATCTGTAGATTACACAAACATGTTAAGACTAGGTTCGATGTCGTAAGAAAATATGAACAGACAAATGCTATCATAATGAAAAGGGAGCTTCAAAGGGGCAGTAGCACGTTTTTTGCAAATTTTATTTTTTTAAATTTCCCATTTATCATGATAGTTTATGTCATTTATATTATTTTTTTTTATTTTTTATATATTTTTTTAATTTTCCCATAAACTTCAATTACATTATAGACAGTTGAAATGAATACAACGTTGTGATCTGTTCATCTGTATATACATAATTCATCGTTCATAATCAATCTGGATCAAAGATTGGGAACAGAAGAAACCATTTTTTGGAAAAAGTATCAAAATTATGATTTCTGATAGATATGACCTTTTCAACTGTGCATATGTCTTTTAGGATTTTAACAAAAGTTCCTAATTGAGGGATATTTTGTTTCAAGTGGCAAATATAAATGTGTCTTTTAGCCAAAAGGAGTAGGTGATTAAAAAAAGGCTCAGTAATTAAAGTACCAAACCAAATAAGAAATTTTGTCAATTGGAGTTTCAGTGTGTTTTGATTAAACCAATCTTGTAGTTTATTCCCAGAAAGTTGTGTTTCCTCACATTCCCAATATATATGGCATAGGTTTTCATCAGCATCATTACAAAATGTACATCTGGTATTATCAACAAGTTTCATGTTCATGAGTTCTTTGTTTGTATAGATGATTCCATGTAGAAACCTAAATTGAAAATCAAGTACTTTAATATCTTTTATATCTTTTCTAAGGACACTAAAAATCAAGTGCCAATCAAAATCCTTATCTTCAAACAACGTGTGCCATCTAAGGCAGATAGGAGGTATAAGACTATCAGATAGAAGTTTGTCTTAAAATTTTCTCGAACCTTTGGTACTGGTAGGGGTCATAAAGTCCCTATATAAGGAGTTGACAAGTGTATATCTATATTCTTTCAGTGTCATTTTCCATGAATCAGGTATGATATGTAAAATATAATCAAGATCCATGTAGGTGCCCCTTATCTCAAATTTATTTTTCAAGTCTTCAAACCTAATCAAACCATGTTCATCATATTAGTATTTAATGTACCAGATTCCTTTATTTACCCAGTGTCTGATAAAATGGTGTGGGTTTTTAAAGTAATGATTGAGCCATATTGGTTGGGATAGGATTTCATTTATGTTATCATCAATTTTGGATTTTTGGTAATAAATTGTCCATGCCTTCATGACATCTATCCAAAAAGGATTTTCAGTTTCAACAATATTCTGAAAATTTGCCCCAAATCTCCAAATATCATGTAGTGGAAAATTACATGGATTATTTACATTAGCTTTACTGATATAGCGTCTGAGAGTGGATAATTTCATGGCATTAATACAAGTTTTAATGTCAATCATACGTTAACCTCCTTCTTAATAATCTTTTAAAAAAATGTTCCGTTTAATTTTGTCAATATTTCCATTCCAAATAAATTTGAAAAATAATCTTTCAAGGGAGGTTATAAATTCATCAGGAGGGTTAGGTAAACTATTGAAAATGTGCACCAGTTTTGAAAGAGCCAATGTTTTAATCACAGTAATGTTGCCAATCAATGTCAAATGTCTTTTTCTCCATGTTCCCAGTAATCTTTTAATATTTTCAAGTCTTTTTCTAGTATTGATAACCCACAAATTCTTCAAATTAGCGGTAAAAGTAATTCCTAAAACTTCAAATTCCTCTCTTTGCCATTTAATATTTAAATCTTGACAGAGTTCATGTGTGCTACCCGCCCTAGAGCCAATCCAAACTGCCTTAGTCTTATCAATATTTATTTTCAACCCTGACATATTGTAAAAAATATTTATTGTATCAATAGCAGCATATAAACTATCCTCTGATCCATCCAAAAAAATTCTGTGTCATCCGCATATTGTCCTAGTTTATATTCTTGATCATTAATTACAATACCTTTTATTTTATCATTTTGTCTGATCATGCATCCTAGAATTTCAGCCACTAGTATAAACAGGTATGGTGACAATGGGTCTCCCTGCCTGCAACCCCGTTCATTTGGAAAGAAGTCAGATAACTGTCCATTCTGAATAACACATGAGGTTGTGTCATAAGTTTTTTTTTAATTAATCCACTTTATAATCTCTGGACCAAATCCAAATTTTAGTAAGACAAAATTAATGAAATCTTTGGAAACTGTGTCAAAAGCTTTTTCAAAGTCAATTAAAATCAATAAACCTTTAATGTTCCTTTTCTTAGTTTCAAACATAATATCATATAATAGTCTGGTATTTTCGCTAAGCGTTCTGCCTGGTATAAATCCTGTTTGATTGTCATGTATTAAAGAGTCCAAGGTATCTTTTAGCCTGTTAGCTATACAGGCACTTAAAATCTTAAAAAGAGCATTTAATAAAGTAATTGGTCATTTATATTTACTTTAGAGGGTAAAACATCTTACTACACAAACAAATTATCCGCAGTGGTAATAACGGTGTTGCGAATAAAGCAAAAACTGCATGGCGGCCATTTTATTGTGAACACATTTTATTATTTCGAATGACAAAAATTAGTCCAATGGCTTTACGGAACCATGTACACTAATTTTTTAACTTGATATTCTGAAAAGAGAAGGCTGTTTTTCTATTGGTGACATTATTTTCAAATACATTTCATCGACTTATTTCTGCAAAAAAACGTGCTACTGCCCCTTTAAAAGTTTTGTTCGAACTCTTACTCTTGATTTGTATGCACTAGTTTTACAAACCTTGAAACCTTCGTAAGCGACTTACGGGCAACTCTTGGTAAATTGAATGTCGATTCCTAAACTTAGAAGCTGTTTAGCATTCAACTTACGACTTAAAAGTCAACAAGACACTAAGGTGTTGAACCAGAGTATTCACATGAAAAAAGTCATACATCATTTGATAAAACGTAGTGCAAAGAGAATTACTAGGACAGAACACACCCACCAATCCTCGCATGGTATTTGACAAGACAAACTCATATGGTCACTGTAACTGTCTACGTTACAATCCGTCAAAGCATGGTGCCATAGTGTCTTTGACAAGACAATCCCATATCGCAACTGTAACTATATGTTACAAGTTGTCTTGGCATTGTGTATAGTGTGTTTGTCATGACTCCATACGGCAACTGTAACTGTCTCTGCGGGCATGGTGACATGGTATGTTTGACAAGACAACTTCGTTCGGCAACTGTAACTGTCTCTGTTACAAGTCGTCCGGCATGGTGACATAGTATGTTTGACAAGACAACTTCGTTCGGCAACTGTAACTGTCCCTGTTACAAGTCGTCCGGGCATGGTGACATAGTATGTTTGACAAGACAACTTCGTTCGACCACTGTAACTGTCTCTGTTACAAGTCGTCCGGCATGGTGACATAGTATGTTTGACAAGACAACTTCGTTCGACCACTGTAACTGTCTCTGTTACAAGTCGTCCGGCATGGTGACATAGTATGTTTGACAAGACAACTTCGTTCGGCAACTGTAACTGTCTCTGTTACAAGTCGTCCGGGCCTGGTGACATAGAATGTTTGACAAGACAATTTCGTTCGGCAACTGTAACTGTCTCTGTTACAAGTCGTCCGGCATGGTGACATAGTATGTTTGACAAGACAACTTCGTTCGACCACTGTAACTGTCTCTGTTACAAGTCGTCCGGCATGGTGACATAGTATGTTTGACAAGACAACTTCGTTCGGCAACTGTAACTGTCTCTGTTACAAGTCGTCCTTGCCTGGTGACATAGAATGTTTGACAAGACAATTTCGTTCGGCAACTGTAACTGTCTCTGTTACAAGTCGTCCGGGCCTGGTGACATAGAATGTTTGACAAGACAACTTGGTTCGGCAACTGTAACTGTCTCTGTTACAAGTCGTCCGGGCATGGTGACATAGAATATTTCACAAGACAACTTCGTTCGACTACTGTAACTGTCTCTGTTACAAGTCGTCCGGGCCTGGTGACATAGAATGTTTGACAAGACAATTTCGTTCGGCAACTGTAACTGTCTCTGTTACAAGTCGTCCGGCATTGTGACATAGTATGTTTGACAAGACAACTTCGTTCGACCACTGTAACTGTCTCTGTTACAAGTCGTCCGGCATGGTGACATAGTATGTTTGACAAGACAACTTCGTTCGGCAACTGTAACTGTCTCTGTTACAAGTCGTCCGGCATGGTGACATAGTATGTTTGACAAGACAACTTCGTTCGGCAACTGTAACTGTCTCTGTTACAAGTCGTCCGGGCCTGGTGACATAGAATGTTTGACAAGACAATTTCGTTCGGCAACTGTAACTGTCTCTGTTACAAGTCGTCCGGCATGGTGACATAGTATGTTTGACAAGACAACTTCGTTCGACCACTGTAACTGTCTCTGTTACAAGTCGTCCGGCATGGTGACATAGTATGTTTGACAAGACAACTTCGTTCGGCAACTGTAACTGTCTCTGTTACAAGTCGTCCTTGCCTGGTGACATAGAATGTTTGACAAGACAATTTCGTTCGGCAACTGTAACTGTCTCTGTTACAAGTCGTCCGGGCCTTGTGACATAGAATGTTTGACAAGACAACTTGGTTCGGCAACTGTAACTGTCTCTGTTACAAGTCGTCCGGGCATGGTGACATAGAATATTTCACAAGACAACTTCGTTCGACTACTGTAACTGTCTCTGTTACAAGTCGTCCGGGCCTGGTGACATAGAATGTTTGACAAGACAATTTCGTTCGGCAACTGTAACTGTCTCTGTTACAAGTCGTCCGGGCCTGGTGACATAGAATGTTAGACAAGACAACTTCGTTCGGCAACTGTAACTGTCTCTGTTACAAGTCGTCCGGCCATGGTGACATAGTATGTTTGACAAGACAACTTCGTTCGACCACTGTAACTGTCTCTGTTACAAGTCGTCCGGCATGGTGACATAGTATGTTTGACAAGACAACTTCGTTCGGCAACTGTAACTGTCTCTGTTACAAGTCGTCCGGCATGGTGACATAGAATGTTTGACAAGACAATTTCGTTCGGCAACTGTAACTGTCTCTGTTACAAGTCGTCCGGGCATGGTGACATAGTATATTTGACAAGACAACTTCGTTCGACCACTGTAACTGTCTCTGTTACAAGTCGTCCAGGCCTGGTGACATAGAATGTTTGACAAGACATATTCGTTCGGCAAATGTAACTGTCTCTGTTACAAGTCGTCCGGCATGGTGACATAGTATGTTTGACAAGACAACTTCGTTCGACCACTGTAACTCTCTCTGTTACAAGTCGTCCGGCATGGTGACATAGTATGTTTGACAAGACAACTTCGTTCGGCAACTGTAACTGTCTCTGTTACAAGTCGTCCGGCATGGTGACATAGTATGTTTGACAAGACAACTTTGTTCGACCACTGTAACTGTCTCTGTTACAAGTCGTCCGGCATGGTGACATAGTATGTTTGACAAGACAACTTCGTTCGGCAACTGTAACTGTCTCTGTTACAAGTCGTCCGGGCCTGGTGACATAGAATGTTTGACAAGACAATTTCGTTCGGCAACTGTAACTGTCTCTGTTACAAGTCGTCCGGCATGGTGACATAGTATGTTTGACAAGACAACTTCGTTCGACCACTGTAACTGTCTCTGTTACAAGTCGTCCGGCATGGTGACATCGTATGTTTGACAAGACAACTTCGTTCGGCAACTGTAACTGTCTCTGTTACAAGTCGTCCTTGCCTGGTGACATAGAATGTTTGACAAGACAATTTCGTTCAGCAACTGTAACTGTCTCTGTTACAAGTCGTCCGGGCCTGGTGACATAGAATGTTTGACAAGACAACTTGGTTCGGCAACTGTAACTGTCTCTGTTACAAGTCGTCCGGGCATGGTGACATAGAATATTTGACAAGACAACTTCGTTCGACTACTGTAACTGTCTCTGTTACAAGTCGTCCGGGCCTGGTGACATAGAATGTTTGACAAGACAATTTCGTTCGGCAACTGTAACTGTCTCTGTTACAAGTCGTCCGGCATTGTGACATAGTATGTTTGACAAGACAACTTCGTTCGACCACTGTAACTGTCTCTGTTACAAGTCGTCCGGCATGGTGACATAGTATGTTTGACAAGACAACTTCGTTCGGCAACTGTAACTGTCTCTGTTACAAGTCGTCCGGCATCGTGACATAGAATGTTTGACAAGACAATTTCGTTCGGCAACTGTAACTGTCTCTGTTACAAGTCGTCCGGGCATGGTGACATAGTATATTTGACAAGACAACTTCGTTCGGCAACTGTAACTGTCTCTGTTACAAGTCGTCCAGGCCTGGTGACATAGAATGTTTGACCAGACAATTTCGTTCGGCAACTGTAACTGTCTCTGTTACAAGTCGTCCGGGCATGGTGAAATAGTATATTTGACAAGACAACTTCGTTCGACCACTGTAACTGTCTCTGTTACAAGTCGTCCGGCATGGTGACATAGTATGTTTGACAAGACAACTTCGTTCTGCAACTGTAACTGTCTCTGTTACAAGTCGTCCGGGCCTGGTGACATAGAATGTTAGACAAGACAACTTCGTTCGGCAACTGTAACTGTCTCTGTTACAAGTCGTCCGGGCATGGTGACATAGTATGTTAGACAAGACAACTTCGTTCGGCAACTGTAACTGTCTCTGTTACAAGTCGTCCGGGCATGGTGACATAGAATATTTGACAAGACAACTTCGTTCGGCAACTGTAACTGTCTCTGTTACAAGTCGTCCGGCCATGGTGACATAGAATGTTTGACAAGACAATTTCGTTCGGCAACTGTAACTGTCTCTGTTACAAGTCGTCCTTGCCTGGTGACATAGTATGTTTGACAAGACAACTTCGTTCTGCAACTGTAACTGTCTCTGTTACAAGTCGTCCGGGCCTGGTGACATAGAATGTTAGACAAGACAACTTCGTTCGGCAACTGTAACTGTCTCTGTTACAAGTCGTCCGGGCATGGTGACATAGTATGTTAGACAAGACAACTTCGTTCGGCAACTGTAACTGTCTCTGTTACAAGTCGTCCGGCATGGTGACATAGTATGTTTGACAAGACAACTTCGTTCGACCACTGTAACTGTCTCTGTTACAAGTCGTCCGGCATGGTGACATAGTATGTTTGACAAGACAACTTCGTTCGGCAACTGTAACTGTCTCTGTTACAAGTCGTCCGGGCCTGGTGACATAGAATGTTTGACAAGACAATTTCGTTCGGCAACTGTAACTGTCTCTGTTACAAGTCGTCCGGCATGGTGACATAGTATGTTTGACAAGACAACTTCGTTCGACCACTGTAACTGTCTCTGTTACAAGTCGTCCGGCATGGTGACATAGTATGTTTGACAAGACAACTTCGTTCGGCAACTGTAACTGTCTCTGTTACAAGTCGTCCTTGCCTGGTGACATAGAATGTTTGACAAGACAATTTCGTTCGGCAACTGTAACTGTCTCTGTTACAAGTCGTCCGGGCATGGTGACATAGAATGTTTGACAAGACAACTTGGTTCGGCAACTGTAACTGTCTCTGTTACAAGTCGTCCGGGCATGGTGACATAGAATATTTCACAAGACAACTTCGTTCGACTACTGTAACTGTCTCTGTTACAAGTCGTCCGGGCCTGGTGACATAGAATGTTTGACAAGACAATTTCGTTCGGCAACTGTAACTGTCTCTGTTACAAGTCGTCCGGCATTGTGACATAGTATGTTTGACAAGACAACTTCGTTCGACCACTGTAACTGTCTCTGTTACAAGTCGTCCGGCATGGTGACATAGTATGTTTGACAAGACAACTTCGTTCGGCAACTGTAACTGTCTCTGTTACAAGTCGTCCGGCATGGTGACATAGAATGTTTGACAAGACAATTTCGTTCGGCAACTGTAACTGTCTCTGTTACAAGTCGTCCGGGCATGGTGACATAGTATATTTGACAAGACAACTTCGTTCGGCAACTGTAACTGTCTCTGTTACAAGTCGTCCAGGCCTGGTGACATAGAATGTTTGACAAGACAATTTCGTTCGGCAAATGTAACTGTCTCTGTTTCAAGTCGTCCGGCATGGTGACATAGTATGTTTGACAAGACAACTTCGTTCGACCACTGTAACTCTCTCTGTTACAAGTCGTCCGGCATGGTGACATAGAATGTTTGACAAGACAACTTCGTTCGGCAACTGTAACTGTCTCTGTTACAAGTCGTCCGGCATGGTGACATAGTATGTTTGACAAGACAACTTTGTTCGACCACTGTAACTGTCTCTGTTACAAGTCGTCCGGCATGGTGACATAGTATGTTTGACAAGACAACTTCGTTCGGCAACTGTAACTGTCTCTGTTACAAGTCGTCCGGGCCTGGTGACATAGAATGTTTGACAAGACAATTTCGTTCGGCAACTGTAACTGTCTCTGTTACAAGTCGTCCGGCATGGTGACATAGTATGTTTGACAAGACAACTTCGTTCGACCACTGTAACTGTCTCTGTTACAAGTCGTCCGGCATGGTGACATCGTATGTTTGACAAGACAACTTCGTTCGGCAACTGTAACTGTCTCTGTTACAAGTCGTCCTTGCCTGGTGACATAGAATGTTTGACAAGACAATTTCGTTCAGCAACTGTAACTGTCTCTGTTACAAGTCGTCCGGGCCTGGTGACATAGAATGTTTGACAAGACAACTTGGTTCGGCAACTGTAACTGTCTCTGTTACAAGTCGTCCGGGCATGGTGACATAGAATATTTGACAAGACAACTTCGTTCGACTACTGTAACTGTCTCTGTTACAAGTCGTCCGGGCCTGGTGACATAGAATGTTTGACAAGATAATTTCGTTCGGCAACTGTAACTGTCTCTGTTACAAGTCGTCCGGCATTGTGACATAGTATGTTTGACAAGACAACTTCGTTCGACCACTGTAACTGTCTCTGTTACAAGTCGTCCGGCATGGTGACATAGTATGTTTGACAAGACAACTTCGTTCGGCAACTGTAACTGTCTCTGTTACAAGTCGTCCGGCATCGTGACATAGAATGTTTGACAAGACAATTTCGTTCGGCAACTGTAACTGTCTCTGTTACAAGTCGTCCGGGCATGGTGACATAGTATATTTGACAAGACAACTTCGTTCGGCAACTGTAACTGTCTCTGTTACAAGTCGTCCAGGCCTGGTGACATAGAATGTTTGACAAGACAATTTCGTTCGGCAACTGTAACTGTCTCTGTTACAAGTCGTCCGGGCATGGTGAAATAGTATATTTGACAAGACAACTTCGTTCGACCACTGTAACTGTCTCTGTTACAAGTCGTCCGGCATGGTGACATAGTATGTTTGACAAGACAACTTCGTTCTGCAACTGTAACTGTCTCTGTTACAAGTCGTCCGGGCCTGGTGACATAGAATGTTAGACAAGACAACTTCGTTCGGCAACTGTAACTGTCTCTGTTACAAGTCGTCCGGGCATGGTGACATAGTATGTTTGACAAGACAACTTCGTTCGGCAACTGTAACTGTCTCTGTTACAAGTCGTCCGGCCATGGTGACATAGAATGTTTGACAAGACAATTTCGTTCGGCAACTGTAACTGTCTCTGTTACAAGTCGTCCGGGCCTGGTGACATAGAATGTTTGACAAGACAACTTCGTTCGGCAACTGTAACTGTCTCTGTTACAAGTCGTCCGGGCATGGTGACATAGAATATTTGACAAGACAACTTCGTTCGGCAACTGTAACTGTCTCTGTTACAAGTCGTCCGGCCATGGTGACATAGAATGTTTGACAAGACAATTTCGTTCGGCAACTGTAACTGTCTCTGTTACAAGTCGTCCTTGCCTGGTGACATAGTATGTTTGACAAGACAACTTCGTTCTGCAACTGTAACTGTCTCTGTTACAAGTCGTCCGGGCCTGGTGACATAGAATGTTAGACAAGACAACTTCGTTCGGCAACTGTAACTGTCTCTGTTACAAGTCGTCCGGGCATGGTGACATAGTATGTTAGACAAGACAACTTCGTTCGGCAACTGTAACTGTCTCTGTTACAAGTCGTCCGGCCATGGTGACATAGAATGTTTGACAAGACAATTTCGTTCGGCAACTGTAACTGTCTCTGTTACAAGTCGTCCGGGCCTGGTGACATAGAATGTTTGACAAGACAACTTGGTTCGGCAACTGTAACTGTCTCTGTTACAAGTCGTCCGGGCATGGTGACATAGAATATTTGACAAGACAACTTCGTTCGGCAACTGTAACTGTCTCTGTTACAAGTCGTCCGGCCATGGTGACATAGAATGTTTGACAAGACAATTTCGTTCGGCAACTGTAACTGTCTCTGTTACAAGTCGTCCTTGCCTGGTGACATAGAATGTTTGACAAGACAATTTCGTTCGGCAACTGTAACTGTCTCTGTTACAAGTCGTCCGGGCCTGGTGACATAGAATGTTAGACAAGACAACTTCGTTCGGCAACTGTAACTGTCTCTGTTACAAGTCGTCCGGGCATGGTGACATAGTATGTTAGACAAGACAACTTCGTTCGGCAACTGTAACTGTCTCTGTTACAAGTCGTCCGGCATGGTGACATAGAATGTTTGACAAGACAATTTCGTTCGGCAACTGTAACTGTCTCTGTTACAAGTCGTCCAGGCCTGGTGACATAGAATGTTTGACAAGACAATTTCGTTCGGCAAATGTAACTGTCTCTGTTTCAAGTCGTCCGGCATGGTGACATAGTATGTTTGACAAGACAACTTCGTTCGACCACTGTAACTCTCTCTGTTACAAGTCGTCCGGCATGGTGACATAGTATGTTTGACAAGACAACTTCGTTCGGCAACTGTAACTGTCTCTGTTACAAGTCGTCCGGCATGGTGACATAGTATGTTTGACAAGACAACTTTGTTCGACCACTGTAACTGTCTCTGTTACAAGTCGTCCGGCATGGTGACATAGTATGTTTGACAAGACAACTTCGTTCGGCAACTGTAACTGTCTCTGTTACAAGTCGTCCGGGCCTGGTGACATAGAATGTTTGACAAGACAATTTCGTTCGGCAACTGTAACTGTCTCTGTTACAAGTCGTCCGGCATGGTGACATAGTATGTTTGACAAGACAACTTAGTTCGACCACTGTAACTGTCTCTGTTACAAGTCGTCCGGCATGGTGACATCGTATGTTTGACAAGACAACTTCGTTCGGCAACTGTAACTGTCTCTGTTACAAGTCGTCCTTGCCTGGTGACATAGAATGTTTGACAAGACAATTTCGTTCAGCAACTGTAACTGTCTCTGTTACAAGTCGTCCGGGCCTGGTGACATAGAATGTTTGACAAGACAACTTGGTTCGGCAACTGTAACTGTCTCTGTTACAAGTCGTCCGGGCATGGTGACATAGAATATTTGACAAGACAACTTCGTTCGACTACTGTAACTGTCTCTGTTACAAGTCGTCCGGGCCTGGTGACATAGAATGTTTGACAAGATAATTTCGTTCGGCAACTGTAACTGTCTCTGTTACAAGTCGTCCGGCATTGTGACATAGTATGTTTGACAAGACAACTTCGTTCGACCACTGTAACTGTCTCTGTTACAAGTCGTCCGGCATGGTGACATAGTATGTTTGACAAGACAACTTCGTTCGGCAACTGTAACTGTCTCTGTTACAAGTCGTCCGGCATCGTGACATAGAATGTTTGACAAGACAATTTCGTTCGGCAACTGTAACTGTCTCTGTTACAAGTCGTCCGGGCATGGTGACATAGTATATTTGACAAGACAACTTCGTTCGGCAACTGTAACTGTCTCTGTTACAAGTCGTCCAGGCCTGGTGACATAGAATGTTTGACAAGACAATTTCGTTCGGCAACTGTAACTGTCTCTGTTACAAGTCGTCCGGGCATGGTGAAATAGTATATTTGACAAGACAACTTCGTTCGACCACTGTAACTGTCTCTGTTACAAGTCGTCCGGCATGGTGACATAGTATGTTTGACAAGACAACTTCGTTCTGCAACTGTAACTGTCTCTGTTACAAGTCGTCCGGGCCTGGTGACATAGAATGTTAGACAAGACAACTTCGTTCGGCAACTGTAACTGTCTCTGTTACAAGTCGTCCGGGCATGGTGACATAGTATGTTTGACAAGACAACTTCGTTCGGCAACTGTAACTGTCTCTGTTACAAGTCGTCCGGCCATGGTGACATAGAATGTTTGACAAGACAATTTCGTTCGGCAACTGTAACTGTCTCTGTTACAAGTCGTCCGGGCCTGGTGACATAGAATGTTTGACAAGACAACTTGGTTCGGCAACTGTAACTGTCTCTGTTACAAGTCGTCCGGGCATGGTGACATAGAATATTTGACAAGACAACTTCGTTCGGCAACTGTAACTGTCTCTGTTACAAGTCGTCCGGCCATGGTGACATAGAATGTTTGACAAGACAATTTCGTTCGGCAACTGTAACTGTCTCTGTTACAAGTCGTCCTTGCCTGGTGACATAGTATGTTTGACAAGACAACTTCGTTCTGCAACTGTAACTGTCTCTGTTACAAGTCGTCCGGGCCTGGTGACATAGAATGTTAGACAAGACAACTTCGTTCGGCAACTGTAACTGTCTCTGTTACAAGTCGTCCGGGCATGGTGACATAGTATGTTAGACAAGACAACTTCGTTCGGCAACTGTAACTGTCTCTGTTACAAGTCGTCCGGCCATGGTGACATAGAATGTTTGACAAGACAATTTCGTTCGGCAACTGTAACTGTCTCTGTTACAAGTCGTCCGGGCCTGGTGACATAGAATGTTTGACAAGACAACTTGGTTCGGCAACTGTAACTGTCTCTGTTACAAGTCGTCCGGGCATGGTGACATAGAATATTTGACAAGACAACTTCGTTCGGCAACTGTAACTGTCTCTGTTACAAGTCGTCCGGCCATGGTGACATAGAATGTTTGACAAGACAATTTCGTTCGGCAACTGTAACTGTCTCTGTTACAAGTCGTCCTTGCCTGGTGACATAGAATGTTTGACAAGACAATTTCGTTCGGCAACTGTAACTGTCTCTGTTACAAGTCGTCCGGGCCTGGTGACATAGAATGTTAGACAAGACAACTTCGTTCGGCAACTGTAACTGTCTCTGTTACAAGTCGTCCGGGCATGGTGACATAGTATGTTAGACAAGACAACTTCGTTCGGCAACTGTAACTGTCTCTGTTACAAGTCGTCCTTGCCTGGTGACATAGAATGTTTGACAAGACAATTTCGTTCGGCAACTGTAACTGTCTCTGTTACAAGTCGTCCTTGCCTGGTGACATAGAATGTTTGACAAGACAATTTCGTTCGGCAACTGTAACTGTCTCTGTTACAAGTCGTCCGGGCCTGGTGACATAGAATGTTTGACAAGACAACTTGGTTCGGCAACTGTAACTGTCTCTGTTACAAGTCGTCCGGGCATGGTGACATAGAATGTTTGACAAGACAATTTCGTTCGGCAACTGTAACTGTCTCTGTTACAAGTCGTCCGGCATGGTGACATAGTATGTTTGACAAGACAACTTCGTTCGACCACTGTAACTGTCTCTGTTACAAGTCGTCCGGCATGGTGACATCGTATGTTTGACAAGACAACTTCGTTCGGCAACTGTAACTGTCTCTGTTACAAGTCGTCCTTGCCTGGTGACATAGTATGTTTGACAAGACAACTTCGTTCGACCACTGTAACTGTCTCTGTTACAAGTCGTCCGGCATGGTGACATAGTATGTTTGACAAGACAACTTCGTTCGGCAACTGTAACTGTCTCTGTTACAAGTCGTCCGGCATGGTGACATAGAATGTTTGACAAGACAATTTCGTTCGGCAACTGTAACTGTCTCTGTTACAAGTCGTCCGGGCATGGTGACATAGTATATTTGACAAGACAACTTCGTTCGGCAACTGTAACTGTCTCTGTTACAAGTCGTCCGGGCCTGGTGACATAGAATGTTTGACAAGACAATTTCGTTCGGCAACTGTAACTGTCTCTGTTACAAGTCGTCCGGGCATGGTGACATAGAATGTTTGACAAGACAACTTCGTTCGGCAACTGTAACTGTATATGTCACCCAGGCGCGTGACGGATTGGCGAAATGTCCTCAGCATCGTGTTTGTTTGAATAGGTAATGCCATTAGCCGGGGCAAGTTCATAAATGCAAACATAACCTACCGCTACTTGAGGAGGTGTACCTTCGTAAACAAATCACTATGCAGGAATATTTTCTTCAGTCGTTTGAGGTTCACACAGACCATCGTGACCAACGTTAGACAAAAGAAGCTTGTGAGAAATATAAACGAGCAAGGGCTTAGATTATCTCCTTGCTGTTGCCAAACGTCATCGTAAAGTCTCGCTATGAAGGAACATTATATTGTGCCCGAGGGAGGTAGGTTACTTGTAGTTTTACTGTTATTCTAGTTTTTGTACAATTTTATATATCTATCCTTTTTAAACATGTTAAAATGCCGTTGGCATTGTGAATATATGAATTGATATTCAAAATTCAGTAAAATGATACATAGTCTGGCTAACAGATAGTATATTTCAGTCTCACCTATTAGTTTTTATTTCACATCGGGGTTTATGTTCATGTCTCATGTCTACTTAAATCTTCATCTGGTCATGACAGGTTCTGACTGGGTGTATACTTTGCAAATATTCTAAATTATTGTCTTTTCTTGGCAGATAGGGAGAACTAAACATAAGACGATATATTCATTACTGTAAAGTAGATTTTTATTTTCCAACCTTGAACTTGAAATGTTATCAGAATGATTATGAATAATTCCATTGCACAATCTTAAACATTATTGCCTTTATGTATGACATCGGTAAATTAATGGCTATAAGGATTAACTGGATAGTAAACAGTTACGCAAGAAACTTAAACACATATACACTGAAGGGCAAAAGAAACGATTCCAAATTGTCCATGTCAACCACTAAATATTTCTGCCGGATAAAGTCGGTTTTGAATGTCTATGATGAGGAAGAGATACAAAACATATTGTTTCATGAGAGTATGATATTTAATAATTTATAAATGTTCAAACACACGTGGGGTGCCGATTTTGCTATTTCAAAGGAGTGTTCTGGATATAATGGTTATTATTTAAGGTGAACGTGTATGCAATATGGAAATGTTGTCAGTATAAGATGTTGTCGGCATCGTGACCTTAGACGGATGCCCTGTGTCAAACTAATAGAGACTTTTCGGACCATATCCAACACACAAATAATGATCACCTCGACACGCGATATAATGAAGTAGACATGGTAAACTTGGTGAATTCACGCCTGACCAGGGCCCTCTTCAGGGCGAGGTATTCATCATCAAAACAGAGCCAGCCAAGCTTTCTCTCTCCTTAAATCTAACTTGTTTTCTATTGTATTTGAATGTTTTAAAAGGGTAAGGTATTACTTTTTTAAATCAGTGGGATGGATTCATTTTGATGATCGTTGTTATCCTCGGAGATTCATCTTCTAACGCTGCAAGTATGACGTCACAATGGTCATGTGATGTCATCACTCGCGAAAGTCTTAGTTTCAGTACACTGTCAGCAATTTCGCTTGATAAATTTGGGCAAGTAATAAACAGAAAACTAAACTTCCTTCCATATAATACCATTGTATTGCTTTCGCTCGTTTCATACCAAATCATTAACTCGTTTAATAAAATGGTATTAAATGGAAGATCGTTTAGTATATATGTACACTATCTTCTACAAACTACTACCTACCATGGGATATCTGTATATTCAACCCCTTGACACAGACATCAATGGGTGCATGGACAATTAACGTTATTGATATTTGAGAACAGATGTATTGAAATCTTCCACACGGGACTTCTACAGCATTTATAACCATGTTTCCAAGGATATAAAAGTTTAGGACTTGGACGAGGCTACGCCAGACAAATTCTAACCATCAGTTTAACCATCAAGTCATCTCCAGTACTGAAATTAAACATCCATTGATGTCAAATCAACCCTAAACATTCAGTTGGTCAGTTGGTGTCTTTGGAACTGAATGAATCCGAGTGTCGTAGAATGAAAATTATTCCTCATATGTCATGTTGTAGATGAACGATTCTGTAGCGATTGGTATCAGTGTCGAAAGAAATGTTGTATTAGAAGCACATTCAATGTCACTTTAAGGTAGGAACGAGGACTAGAGTGACGTCTGAGAAACTAGCCCGACATTCTTATCAAGGTGAGGTATTAATTCAGAGGGTTTGATATGTTAATCAATGGAATTATTGAATTAACTTCTAGCTGAATATAAATCTAGGGATTATAACAGTAATCTTAGAAAGCATCAAAGTATGTATTAGTACAGCTGCCTATCTTCACTGCATTAAGCTGTCTCGTGAACACTCACATGAACCCCTATTCGTTGGAAATTAAATTTAAAAAGCGAAACAGTTTCTACAATTAACCAATTCTTGGACACCAGTTCCTACCGTCACATCAAAGCGATGGATCTTGGCCTACACCGCAATCATCGGCTTCTTCTTCCTCTACTGTGTGAGGACAAACATCAGTGTCGCTATCGTGTGTATGGTCAAGTCTCAACAACTGAACGTCACCGACACCAACCTGACCTCCGTCAACATGACAGATATCAAAGAGAACTGCGCTCTGGAAGCCTCTAAAGCTTATGACGTGAGCTTCAAATATTGCCATTTCTTTCCATTAGAGGCGCAGTCACCTGCGAATATTTTCAGAATAAAAATATCTCGGAGATTCCTGAAATCAAATTTATTTTTAAATGTATTGCTGCATGATGTGTGTATTCCAAATGTTCGGGTTTATAACTGGATGTTCAGAACCCTCGAGGTACATTCGAAGTGGACGAAACTCGATCGGTACTCGATTAAGTCAATTCTATATTTTCTTACTACATTCTAAATTATGTAGTAAATAATGACCCGGTGCCGAGCGGTTATGGCATATAAACTCGCGAGGGCGTCAGCCCGAGCAGAGTTTATTGCCATAACGCGAGGCAATCGGGTCATTATTTGCCTTACACTCCCGCGGAACACTCTATTTATAAACTAATTGTATATATGCATTTTAAAGGAGTATTTTGTTGATTTGTACGACATGATCAAAATATATCAGTGAATTATTCCCAATACACCCATGACTGACTCGAAAGGAAGATTTCAAACTTAATCATTCATTCCATACACAAAGTAGACATAAATTGGTACCCATATATACATATGTATATATAATACTAGAAAATATGTAAATACATCCTAGACACAAAAGAATGAACACTCATCGGTATGGATCCTCGGTAGCTCCATTGGTAAAGGCGCTGCTCGACGATATAGAGGTCCAAGGTTCGAATCCCACTTTCGTTACTTACAAAATTTTCATTTCTAATTTGACAAAATTTCCAAAGTTTACAAGTCCATCTGTTTCTCATAACCGACCATGGTGGTAATGAGATAACCAACCTGCGGAGATGGTGGTTATGGCATATAACTTGCAACTCAAACAAAAGAAATAACTTCCCAAGGGGTGTAAACTCTTATGACGTTCGAGCGAGAGCCGAAATGCACGACGTGATTTTGAAATACTTTTAAAACGAAATTTTGATACTGCATAAATATTAATTCACAGTCAAGATTTCAAATCTGAAAACAGGCTCAGAGAATTTAAGTGACTTCTTTCGTGGTAACTAATCGAGCAACAAAGGCATATGAAGCAAATTCAAGAAAGGTATTTGCTTTTTTTTCAATTCTAATGATCGTATGCTCAGAAAATACCAGATAAAATGAACCCTATGTCAATACCGATAATGTAATTTTAAAGAACAGTTTGAAATACATATCGAACAGAACATACAGTGATTGTGATACTTTAATTACTGTTGTCCCCATGCAGACTGGGGAGTTTTACTGGGACAAGTCCATCCAGTCGGCCATCTTGTCGTCCTTCTTCTACGGGTACATCGTGCTGCAGATCCCGGGTGGATGGTTGGCCGGTAGGTTCGGGGGGAAGCGGGTGCTGGGCTCAATGTTCGTGGTGAACGCCATCTCCACTCTGCTCGTCCCGGTGTGTGCTCGGGTGGACTACAGAATCGTCATGGCCCTCAGGATCATCCTCGGAGTCTCCTCGGTAATCACACACATACACACATATATATACACAGTGAAATTAGTGTTGCACCCACTTTTACCGATGCGATTCGCTGTGACAATGTAACGATTTTCGGAATAAATCTGAGATCTTCTTCAGTTCAATTCGTTATCAAACACTTCTCTATGATTTTGAGGTGTCATTACAGCCATAAAGACCGGATTTCGTCAGTTGGTAACTTTCAAATTATTTTAAAAAAATTCTGATTCTGAAAGTTCATACTGCTGTAACTAGTGACTTTTTGTTGAAAGGCTGTAACTAAAGGTTCATCAGTTGACTTGAAAGAATGGAATTACTCACATTACAACAACTACTATTGACTTTCATTTTCAGTGTAACAATACTTGTTCACAGAATATATGTTATGAATGCAAATATCACAAAGTAGTGAAACTTTATCTGAATTGAATTTGCTTTGTCAAACTGGTAGATAATGTTTCTGCCATAGGACACAGTTGTTTTTTCTGATACATCGTATACCTTCTTATCAGGCAATGTTTACTGGTGAAACAACTTTGGGTTGCAACACTTTTGCTATGTATATATACATGCATTCAGATATAAATAATGTTTTGTTGCCGACAAGATATTACTGGAGATATACTCTTTCGCTCTTGGTCCCCGGAAGTAGAAAAGTAATCTCGTCGCTGTATGCAGTTTGTAGCCAATGAAATGATCGTGATTTGACTGTCAATATTGTTCGACTTAATTGGTTGGTTACTTATAGCCCGATACGAGACAAAAGCAGTGACGAAAATATGGGCAGAGCAGGATGTTTTATGAATTACATGCCTATAGCGACACTAACAATATAATAAAACAAATCTTTTGAAATGAATATATTGCCATTTTTCAAACATGAAAACTTCATTTTACCTCAGAAAATAACTTCAACAGAGAGCATAAGTTAATTAATGGTCAGTTAATTCGATAGGGGCAGTGTTGTAACTATGCATGTTTGTATAGAATTTTAGTTTTTCAATATGACGTGGAATTTTTTATCAATGGCAAATCTGGTAACTGAATGTTATAGAATCCGCCAAAAATACCCCGACTTAACCTCATTTTCTTCCATTGTTAAGAAGAATGTTTTACGGTTAATCCCTTACTTATATAGTTTATGGTTAATACATCCATTGTACATGTCCGTTTTTACAGATACTACGATAAAAATTATACAATGAAGAACTTAGGCATCTCGATTGACTTTCACAAAGCTCGGAGTCGATGTTTCTTGGTATGACACTGAATTTGATCTCATGATGATAAAGTGTGGTAATTTGTTAAGATACCAACGGCAATAACACACAGGCGGTCAATGGGGCCGACAGCGTGCTTTATGAGACAATAAAACATGCTCGTGATTTTAGACGTCAGTTACAGCGTCGCTTAGCAAATGACGTCATATTTTACGTCACTTTGATTGTTCAATGCTAGTGAATGGGTTCTACGGGAGGCATTAATATTTTCAATTTTTTTTTATATAATCAGCATAACATCTCCACGGTTTTTATATAAAAGCGAGTAACTATTTAAGGGCATCCCATATAAGAAATGGAAGACTCGTTGTTGTGCTTTATCGTAGAATAAAACATAGCTGAGAGCATAAAACACTCAGGGCTTCAACGATAAAGCACGCCAACTCGTCTTCTATTTCTTAAATAAATATATACAGCAACCCGATATAGATAAAGAACAACTGAGGCTTAAAATGGCATCCCTTGTCGGACTTTCATTTTCACAAAGCACAGAGGCATTGCTTCTTGGGGCCATATTCTTACAATCCAAATTATGTTCCAATATTGTTACAGGTCAACGGGCACCTGCGTCAACCTGTTCCAGACGAATTGAACCCTCGGCCCATGATATTTACATTGATCAACATAATGAGTAGGCACAAGAGTAGGCTTTGTGAAGGGATGATCTCCACTAAGGTTCTATTGCTACAGAAAGCGTTCCCTATACTGAACTGAACCCAGAGTCCTAACCATGGGGAGTCATGTCCTTCGTATCGTCCTAAAACTAACATGGCGCTCACTGAGCTTGTTTGAGGAACGTTTTATTTTGTAAGAGACATCACCTCTGTGGTTGGATCTGTTGACATTAGTTGGTCAAATTTATAAAGGATTTTCAACCTACCAGTCATATAACGTGATACTTAAGACGACCTTTCTAAACCGTATCACCCGGTACGAGGGACTTACAACATTGTAAGTCCAGGAGGGTTTACACAGACACTTGTAAACACTGTTAGAAGGAATTATAATGATTGTAAACCCTAATATATTTGCTAAGATGACGGCTTGAAAGTAAGGATCTGAAGAAACTAACTTAGACTAATTTTGAAAAATTCCTTAATTTTACGACAGAATATAGACACCAAATGTGTTGCAGAAAATGCATCTCGAACCCGTATCCACTATCACCTGTAGTAATTGAGCTAACGCCTTAGTCTACTGCGCCAATGGGGCAGATAAGATTTCACGGTACAAAAGCAACTCATATAGCGCTGCTGTTAACAGGCTGACATCAGCCAGTTTTACACTTAAAAACGGTTGATAATATGGAGAAACCAGGGTCCACAACCTTACCATATCCTCGGTATCATGGTTTCTCCTTATATGAATAGATGAAGTAGTGTATTTGAATCTTAAGAGGAAACCGCACGTTTTCCTCAATATAGTACAGTATTCGCGGCCCTTTTACATCGAAAATTTATAATCCTCATTGAAAATCGATGAATCCTATAGATATGTAGCAAATAATACTTCATTTGAGCATTTAAATTGAACTTTGTTTTCTTTGAACCATACAATATACCGTTAGAACACTTACTGTAGGTCGATCTATCCACATATTCTTCGCATATATAACTAGCATTCAGGTTAGTTAAAACTCACATTTTGCAAACTTGGTTGATTTCTTAACGAGCGGGTACATGTCAAGTGTCGAAATAAAGAACGGTTTGTAACAGCAGAGGTACATACAGTAATGAAAACATTATACAGCAACGGACGATTATAATTGATCTAATTAATATCATGTCTTTACCTATATATAATATTTCCTGAATACAATCCAATTGATAGTGGGAGTAGGGGTTGATTAGAAAATAACATATAACTATAAACCAGTGAACCCAACCTCAAATATAAGTTCGGGGGTTAAGGGGTACTGAATGTAATAGAACCACAAGGGTAAAGGGGTACTGAAGATAATAGAAGCCCGAGGTTAAGGGGTACTAAAGGTAATAGACCCTCGAGGTTTAGGGGGCAATGGAGGTAATATAACCCTGAGGTTAAGGGGGGCAATGCAGGCAATAGAACCCAGAAGTTAATGGGTCATGAAGGTAAGAGAAACCCCGAGGTTAAAAGATAAGAGAAACCCCGAGGTTAAAGGGTACAGACGGTAATACAACCCAGAAGTTAAGGTGACCGGAAAAAAAGTCACAGGTAAAAAAGTCACAGTAAAAAAGTCAAAAATTTCAGTAGGAAAAAAAGTCACAGGTAAAAAAGTCACAACTTTTTATTAGCCATCAATAAAAACAATATTTCTCATAACAATATACATTATATAACAATATAACATTTTAGAGACTTATTACTTATCTCTGGACATCATCATCATCTGGACATTTCAACACTCTTTTTTGATAGCACTATTCTCACAATAGACACTTAAGATACACTTGTCTCTGGACATTTCAACACTCTTTATTGATAGCACTATTCTCACAATAGACACTTAAAATACACTTGTCTCTGGGCATTTCAAAACTCTTTATTAATGCGAATGTTCAATCCAACTCCATACAAAAACTCTGGAATGGTTTTTCGCTCACATGCACGGTCTTGGCAGAGGTTCTTCAGCTGCTCTTGCATTTTCTCAATCTACTAAGTATACATACTGATTGGCTGTTAACAAAAACAACACAAGTCAACAGTTCATGGTTATTCATAGCAATTAACAAAAACAACACTCAATTTGTGATTACAATAAAGCCAATTACCTTACTATCCAAGCTTAAATGGTTCTAAAAATATGTGGATTTACAACAAACAATAATTTAAAATGCATATCAAAGGATTATTTACTAAAATAATGAAAGAATTAGTCACTTATATGCATTTTAATAAAATTTGGGTCTTTTTTACTGTGACTTTTTTTCCTGTGACTTTTTTTCCTAGATTCGAAGTTAATGGGTAATGAAGATGAGAGAAACCCCGAGGTTAAAGGGTACTGACGGTAATACAACCCAGAATTTAATGGGTAATGAAGGTAAGATAAACCCCGAGGTTAAAGGGTACTGACGGTAATACAACCCAGAAGTTAATGGGTAATGAAGATGAGAGAAACCCCGAGGTTAAAGGGTACCGACGGTAATACAACCAAGAAGTTAGTGGGTAATAAGGGTAAGATAAACCCCGAGGTAAAAGGGTACTGACGGTAATACAACCCAGAAGTTAATGGGTAATGAAGATGCGAGAAACCCCGAGGTAAAAGGGTACTGACGGTAATACAACCCAGAAGTTAATGGGTAATGAAGATGAGAGAAACCCCGAGGTAAAAGGGTACTGACGGTAATACAACCCAGAAGTTAATGGGTAATGAAGGTAAGAGAAACCACGAGGTTAAAGGGTACCGACGGTAATACAACCAAGAAGTTAGTGGGTAATGAAGGTAAGAGAAACCCCGAGGTTAAAGGGTACTGACGGTAATACAACCCAGAAGTTCATGGGTAATGAAGGTAAGAGAAACCCCGAGGTTAAAGGGTACTGGCGGTAATACAACCCAGAAGTTCATGGGTAATGAAGGTAAGAGAAACCCCGAGGTTAAAGGGTACTGGCGGTAATACAACCCAGAAGTTCATGGGTAATGAAGGTAAGAGAAACCCCGAGGTTAAAGGGTACTGGCGGTAATACAACCCAGAAGTTCATGGGTAATGTAGGGAAGAGAAATCCCGAGGTTAAAGGGTACTGACTGTAATACAACCAAGAAGTTCATGGGTAATGAAGATGAGAGAAACCCCGAGGTTAAAGGGTACTGACGGTAATACAACCCAGAAGTTCATGGGTAATGAAGGTAAGATAAACCCCGAGGTTAAAGGGTACTGACGGTAATACAACCCAGAAGTAAATGGGTAATGAAGATGAGAGAAACCCCGAAGTTAAAGGGTACCGACGGTAATACAACCAAGTAGTTAGTGGGTAATGAAGGTAAGAGAAACCCCGAGGTTAAAGGGTACTGACGGTAATACAACCCAAAAGTAAATGGGTAATGAAGGTAAGATAAACCCCGAGGTTAAAGGGTACTGACGGTAATACAACCCAAAGGTAAATGGGTAATGAAGGTAAGATAAACCCCGAGGTTAAAGGGTACTGACGGTAATACAACCCAAAAGTAAATGGGTAATGAAGGTAAGATTAACCCCGAGGTTAAAGGGTACTGACGGTAATACAACCATGAAGTTAATGGGTAATGAAGGTAAGATTAACCCCGAGGTTAAAGGGTACTGACGGTAATACAACCCAGAAGTTAATGGGTAATGAAGGTAAGATTAACCCCGAGGTTAAAGGGTACTGACTGTTATAACACCCAGAAGTTAATGGGTAATGAAGGTAAGAGAAACCCCGAGGTTAAAGGGTACTGACTGTTATACCACCCAGAAGTTAATGGGTAATGAAGGTGATAGAACCCCATGGGTAAGGGAGTCATGAAAGTAATAGAACGTAGAGTTTAAGGGGTACTGAAGATAACGAACGTTGACCGTGTATTGAAGATACTTATCCCTGGGGAAATATTCGAGAAGTAACTGTATTCGTTTGGTCCCTTTCGTAGTCTGTGACGTACCCGGCGATGCAGGCGATGTGGGGAGTCTGGGCGCCGCCATTAGAGAGGAGTCGACTCGCTTCCTTCACCTACTCCGGTCAGTCGCTGTTATCCTTTCTGTCTCATCTCCATCTTCATCGACATCCGCATTATTGTTATCATCAACTGTGATGTCCGTATCAGTATCAATATAACTTGTGTCATAATATCGTATGTGTACAAACGCAATATCATCACTGTCAAGCAACCATTGCGCTGTAGCACGTTGTTCGCACATTATGTTTTCTCAAATTTGCCATTTATTATTAAACTTTTTACAATATATTGGTACTTTAATGGGAAAATATTTCATAACACGACCCGATAAGCCATAGAAAACGACGATGTGATGGGAAATGGTCTCACATTGCTTTACCGAACCATGTACATTCGGTACGTTTTGGAACTTTTTGTTATTGGTTTAGGAGCATTATGTAGCCATTGGTAACATGTATTTACAATTGTGTAAGAACACTTTCAGTAAGAACATATAGCGGCTTTCAGCACTTATTGTAATTATGTGATATTAAATTTTATTCTTCATATAACATTAGCTAATCATAAATATTTTTTTTAATAAAACGGCCCCGTAGTATTTAAAGGGGCAGTAGCACGTTTTTTCGCTCAAAAATGTTGATGAAATGTATTTGAAAAATAATGTCATTTATAGTAAAACACTCTTCTCTCTTTGGAAAATCAAGTTAAACAATGAGTCTTCATGGTTCAGTATAGTCATGGGAATCGTTTTTGTCATTCGAAATAATAAAATATGTTCACAATAAAATGGCCGCCATGCAATTTTTGCTTTATTAGCAACACCGTTATTATTACTACGGGTAATTGGTTTGTGTAATGAGATGTTTTACCCTCTAAAGTAAATATAAATGACATAAACTATCTTTATAAATGGGAAATTTGAAAAAATAAAATTTGCAAAAACGTGGTACTGCCCCTTTAAGGAATTGACAATAGTAATTAAACAAGATCATGGATTTTCATATTCACGGTAAAACTGCAATGCACTGATTTGTTTCATCATTTATAGCATTTTCAGCTTATCTTGCCTCTATAAAAGTAACATTTTGATGGTGTCAATAAATAACCTTATCACTTGTTTAGGTTCCCTGATTGGAAATATCGTCACGTTCTCGGTCTCGGGTCTACTGTGTGAGTACGGCTTTGACAACGGCTGGGGATCCATCTTCTACCTCATAGGTCAGTATACACACAGGAGGACAGACAGACAGACAGACAGACAGACATACAGTTCAGTTACTGCAGTGGCACAAATACATTCATAAATACATATTTTGAAGGAGGTTAGAAAACACTTCAACGTTTTACATTAGATCAACAAGTATCAATTACGTAAAACATATATATATATATATATATATATACATATATATATATATATATATATATATATATATATATATATATATATATATATATATATATATATATATATATATATGTATATATATATATATATATTGTTGAATAATGGCATACATAAGAACAGGAAGATTTACTGGATGACAAAAAAAATTATTCCTGTTCTTACATGCACATTGAGTTCACAAAACAGTTTTGTGATGGAGCACTTTTTAAAATTAATTACTTTATTACTCTAAGTTGACTGTAAAGTAAAATAAAACATCTTCTATTAAAAGTATTCTCTCAGAGTAAGGATACAATCAAAGTTTCAGAATGTTTGAAATTACCATATCTATTTTTTGTCGAATGAAATATTGAATTTCAACATCAATAAGCGACAATATTGAAAGAAATCTGGTTATATTCCTTAATATCATAGCAGGGACACGTTACCTATAATTCTCAACTGGTAAGCTTACATTAAATTTCACAATGTTCCTAAAAAAAACCCTGTAATTTATAGAAATGACTTGGAGTTGGCCTATCACCATGCATTGTATTAGCCTAAGCTGTGTCTCCAAGGCCTAGTTTCTCTTTCCATCATACCTTGGCGGTATAACACAACAAATTTAAAAATCATTTGATAAATGAACTCCCACAAAAAATTAAAAAAGAAATGTCGAATACAAATGCTTGGAAGAACACACTTTTCACGTAAACAGTAGTATATAAATGTTGTAACTCTTTAATTCAAATTATAACAGAACTGCTAGGGATGTTACATTTGACCATTCTTTAAACCACATGTCAAGAAATACATGCGATTTAGATGAATTAGAAAGATTATTACTAAATCAATAATTTGTTACATTTGGAATCAACCTTTCTGTAATAGTACAGTTTTGCACTGACTGTACCAACATATTATCTACTCGGCCACCATTACCTCGAATTCCGCAATGCACTCGTCCCCCCAAATATACAACATTTCGTACTTTTGAAAATAGTTTGGTACCAATCAAAACATGTTTATATATGTCAAGAGCACCAAGTATATATGCGTTCTACCAGTAACCCAATACGTGTTGGCGTGTAGGGGGAGGGACCTTCCTGTGGGCGTGTCTGTGGATGTATGTAGCCGCGGACAGCCCCTCAGTTCACCCGACCATCACCGAGGTGGAGAAACGATACATCATAGACAGCATCGGGGACCATCCAGATCAGGTCTGTACGACATCATTGTCGTTCATCACCCTTAATCTAGCAATGGATAATGGAAATAGTACCTCTGTGATAACTGCATTTTCATACGTTCATTATAATGCATCAAAATATTATGTTTATGATAATAACTTATTAGACACGGTTTAAGTTAGACCTTAAATAATATTCAAAATATTGGTTCGACATCATAATCGTTCTTTAACATCACAATTATCATCATCAGAACAATAATAAGCATCATGGTTACCGTGATAATTATCTTCACAATTAGCCTCATCATCACCAATTATCATGGCAATCATCATCCTCAACATCATCACATCACCATCGCAATCTACATACGCTTCATAATCATCATCATCATCATCATCATCATATAAACGACTTCTTCATCATCATCACCACCAAACCTGTCACATCCATATCAACATCAATGGCTATCATGGTAATCATCATCCTCAACATCATCACATCACAATCCCAATCATCATTTGCTTCATCATCATCATCATCATCATCATAAAAACGACCTCTTCATCATCATCACAAACAAGTCGTCAGCTAACAGTACCCCGGGTGTTTTACCCCATGGTTAACAAACACAGGCCATGACCGGAGTCAACCACACCATGTAGTACGTCGTTGATATAAAGAGAAAATAGCCTGGCCGATAGGACGCGACCTTGACCGACGCCCTGCTTAACATCGTATATATTAGAAATACTGTTACCATTGCTAACTCGTGATTTCATTGAAGTATATAAAGTATATATATAAGACATTTTCTTCATTATCACAAACATAACTACAGTCACCACGTGCATTATCATCATACTTCTTATAATCATCACAGTCATCACCATCACAAACATCATCAACATAATCATCATCATCACCACCATCATCAACAACACCATCGTCATCATCATCAACACCATCATATGTAAACGGCATCTTCATCTTTATCACAATTCTTATCATCACCACAGTCATCATCATCATCACCAACATTACCATCGTCATCTAAGCACAACCATCTCCCTGAAGTACATTAAAGAAACAATATGTATTCTATGTACAAATATATGCAAAGCATATTTGCGTGGACAGATGTTGAAGTTTCTGAATTATCGAACTTTTCAGTTATAATGTGAATTAAACATTTATTGATATGACATGATATGTTGTATATATTTACTCATCATCATTATCAACAACACCATAATACTCTTCATCTTCACCTTCAGCAAAAAGGTCCGACCCCTTGGAAGAAGCTGTTGTTGTGTCGCGCCAACTGGTCCTGCTTCACGGCGCACTTCTGTAACAACTGGATGCACTACACGCTGCTGACCAGTCTACCCACCTTCATGAAGAACGTGCTCAAGTTCGATATCAAACAGGTGCGTGTCCGCCCGGGGTGAGGCTGGGGATATCATGGAACGTGTTTTGGAGAAATATATCAATAGATTCGGGGGCGGGATAGCGCAGTGGTTACCGCGGTCGTAGTTCAAATCCCGCCAGGGGCACGGCAACATTGTCTGCAGTAGAGAACTGTTCTACACGCAGTAAGGTTTGGGTGCAATGCTACACTGAATTTCAGTGCAGTACCACCCATGGTTCGCTAGTTCCAGCCGTTACTCGCAGGTTTCACCGCAATACATAATCACATGGTGTTGCGGGCTTTCTTCCTGCATTAATACTAGCAGCCGCGATATAAGTGAAATATTCTTGAAAGCGGCGTTAAACCCTAACTCACCTCAATAGATTCGAATTCAAGCTATCAATTTGCAAACCATTGTTGCCGACAAATGAACTATGTTTGTAAAGGTCAGGTCCCGCACATATTGATGTATACATGGCATATATATAAAACATAATGTTCTAGAATGGTCTACTCTCGGCAGTTCCATATATGGCATTCGTGGTGGTGTCTATAGCAGGAGGTCACGTGGCCGACTATCTACGGAAGCACTACCTCTCCACCAGATTCGTGCGTCGCTCCTTCCAAGCATCGTGTGAGTTTCCTTTCTTTCTTAAGTTCGATAGATTGTGCCTTATACATTGCGAAAATGAGCCATTGAACAGACCAAGCTAAAGCACACAATATTCGTTTGGCACGAAATAAGTAGATATATATCGAAATATATAGTAAAATGAATATTTCTCATGTACAGGAAAGTAATTTAATTTCTCCTTGTGTATCTATTTAAAGTAATGAAAAATATAAAGTAATGGATGCATATGTCCGTTAATCTGTTCTCCAGATAATTGGCACCTATCCATTCATTCAAGTCTCGTGCCTTGTACCTGGCACAGACCCAGCCTTTTTCTGTAACCGTCACTTTCCATGCATTCAACCAACCACGGACTCGCATTCATATTGAATCGTACCGACGATCTTCTCAACCCGGCGCTGATTGGTTGAAGTATAACAGTGCAAGAGACAGGTCATCGGTCTGATGACCTGGGTTCCGTTCCATAACAGCGAGCGCTTATAATCGCCCATTGATCGCTCAATGTAGCGCTAATGTAGCGCTAATGTAGCGCTCAATGTAGCTCATTCTCTCCTGAACGACACGGTGCGATTCCTCGAGGTTTGCTCGCTTTGCTACGTAGCGCTACATTGAGCAATCGCGTTCAAGAGAGTTAAATTTTAATGTAGCGCTCAATGATCGATTATAAGCGCTCGCTGTTATAGATGTTATGGAACAAAGCCCAGATCTTTACGTAGCTAGTTCAAACATTAGGTAGAATCTGATTTTAATGATCTTGCTTCTGTTGTATAGATTTATCCATTTAAGTTTTTTTTTAAAATTCAACATTTACAGAAAGTTATTAGTAGTATTTCGCTATGCTCACATTGGTCATTTGTTTAATTTCAAATGCAGCGTTCCTGGTGAGCGCCGCGTGTCTGGTGGGGGTGGGGTTTGTGACGTGTGAGAACCGGTACGTGGCGGTAGCACTGCTGACCACTGCAGTGGGGGTGGAGGGATTGGTCAACTCCGGCTTCATGGTCAACACCATCGACTTTGCGCCAAGGTCAGTATCTGTCTGATGACCTCTCAATACTTAGAATAATACTAAGCTAACGTGTGATATTGTCGTCAATTACCCCCAGTATTGCTCAACTCAATACTCAAGCTCAAGCCACGCGTGTTCTGATGACCTCTCTGTACTCAGATAAGTCTAAATCGTTCTGGTGTTTGGTAGACCGATTACTTCAGAGACACTATACATGGTTTCTTGTATCATACCGGCTTTGATTACCCTGAAGCTAGTGGCAGGGAATAACCGAAAATTGAAGTTGTAGCTAGGTTCCAAGGAGAATTCTAAGCATGGGTATGTGGCCCCAATTAGATGACTGTCATATTGCTGGATATCTAATTAGATAACCCTACTGTTGTAGATATGCAGGTCTCCTGTTCGGAATCAACAACTCTATTGCCACGATACCAGGAATGGTCGCGCCTCTAATAGCGGGAGCCCTGACACCCAATGTACGTTTTTTAAAGTATAACTCAGAATGCCTATAATATCTTGCTAAAGAAACAATCAGACAAAATGGTAAGCAACAAATAGTAGTTATTTATTTGTATATTCAAAATGGGTTTTTTTTTAAATTCAAATTCACCCATACTAAACCTTAACTGCGTCATATCTTTAAGCTTAGGCAATAACCGCAAGGCTGAGTTAGATAGCCTTATTATTTTCAAAATAGTAACCGAAAAGGAAACTTGTTTGCAGCATTAAATCATAATTCATTTGAAAGTAGGCTACGCCAAGGGGAATGCTAAATATGGGTGTTTTGTTCTTTGGTGTTTGCCATAAAAAGCTATGCAAATGCATACAGGATTCTTGGAGACAAAGGAATGACCTTTCGTCTATAATTGAAAGACTATATGTTCATCTGATGCACATGTTTTCTACAGGATAGTCCCGAGGAGTGGCGGAATGTATTCTACGTGTGTGCAGCTATTATCGGTACTGGCGCCATCGTGTTCGGTCTGACTGCACAGACGGACTTGGAACCCTGGGCAAGATCTTGTAATGACGGTGACCTTGACCTTCAAGTGAAGGAAAAGATAACTCCAGTTGAGAACGGCGCTTTTGTCAAAGAAAAAGTTCCTATTCAAAATGGCACGTCTGTCGATAGCAAAAAAGACCAAGGAATGTCCTTTGAGAACGGAGCTTTTGTCCAGGGCGAGAAAGGAGAGAAAATACCATCAGGAAATGGTACAACTGTGAACAGCGAGAGTTGTAGGCTGTAGGATCTGCATACTAAATGAACAATATCAATGAGGAAAACTATATATCCCACTGCACCCCCTTCCAACCCTTCCCCTAGGTCGAGAGGCTCTACCTGCAACCCCACTGGATAGTTAGTATGCGGCTCGCTGTGTGAGGTAGAGCATTCGGACGACAGAAGTTTCGGTCTACCCTTCCCCCTTGCCATTTATATATATTTCAATGTTGTAGGTAACTTTTATTACCTGAAGGGCGTGGTCAAAATTTAGCTCGATTTTACTTGTGCATGTTTACATTTGTATTTGTACTTAAGGATAGTAAAGAGGTGGTTTATTAAAATAATTCCATTGGGGTCTCCAAGTAGAAAGGATGAGAAATTAGCATCGACTTTGTTATTGGTCTCATTTTCAAACCATTGAAGAACTGTATTGATTAGATTTTATTCTGTAATATTTCGCTAAACATATGACATAACTCGAAAATCTGAGAGATTACATTTTTTAAAATATATTTAACTCAATCAAAAGAAGTGATAACTTCTTGCAGTGTGAAATGTGACCTGAAAACCGATGTATTTGATGAAAGGTTCCTCTCTGAAATATTACCAGGATGCTAATATATTAAAAACCGCCATTTTAATTCACGTTTAACAATATTATTGTGTCTATTCCTGCTATCATGGAGCCATATAAAACAGCCTGTGTTAAGTATTAATGATTATGAAATAGATATTTAAAACACATTATCATACTGATCACACATTGTTAAGATGTTTTCATTTTGATCCATGTAATATTCTGATGCAATAAATTATGAAAGAATGTGTAGGTATACGGGGTTCCGTTCCATAACAGCGAGCGCTTATAATCGCTCATTGATTGCTCAATGTAGCGCTCAAGTAGCGCGCATTCTCTCCTGAACGACACGGTGCAAAATCTCAAAGTTCGCTCGCTTTGCTACGTAGCGCTACATTGAGCAATCGCGTTCAAGAGAGGTTTAAAGTGATCGCTAATTGAGCGATTACTTTGAAACCGCTCTTGAACACGGCCCTGGTGTATGTGTTTTCCTGATTATTTTACGTACGCTTCAAATGTATTAATCGCAATGTGAGATACGTGGACTGGCAATGTCAACCGGGGCGATATATATTAAACAGACCCCAAACCGATATTGAAAGGTTGTGTTGAGGTTTATTTATATTTGTGGAATGGGAATGTTTTGAGCATCATAAATTCAGATCAGCGGAAGAATGAGGAGAATGGCAGTATTTTCAGAAAAGAATTGTCAACTAGATTGAATCGTTCCTAATGTTTTAGTGACATCGTAGATCTAGCATATCGAAGGTGTGATATATACAGTATGTGTATACACATATATTTTGAAATTCCCGAAAAATATACAAGTTTTATGAACATATTTATTTTCGGAACATCAGTCCTAGTAGAAGGATCACTGTTAATAGTTTCATTTTCACGTTCATCTTCACAACAACCATTTGTAGACAAAAAGGTTAAAGGTTTTCATTATCACAAAGAGCAACACTAGAGCATAAGAAAATAAGATGCCCGCCGGATATAAGCTTAGTTTGGGATTACAAGGGCGGATCCAGGATTTTTAAAAAGGGGGGGGGGGGGGGGGGGGGGGGGTCAGGACCCAAATCCCAACAGTGAACTTATACATTGATTTGAAAAGGGGGGGGGGGGGACCCCCTGGACCCCCCCCCCCCCGGATCCGCTAGTTGATTAAAATATTTAAGATAAGTAATAATACTCATTATAAAGGGGCAGTAGCACGTTTTTTTGCAAAATTTATTTTTTCGAATTTCCTATTTATAATTTGTACCATTAAAACACTTACTTTAGAGGGTAAAACATCCTATTACACAAACAAATCATCCGCAGTAGTAATAAAGGTGTTGCGTATAAAGCAAAAATTGCATGGCGGCCATTTTATTGTGAACACATTTTATTATTTGATTTCGAATGACAAAAACGAAACCCATGGCTTTACTGAGCCATGTAAACTAATTTTGAACTTGATTTCCGAAGAGAGAGGGGTGTTTTAATATTGGTGAAATTATTTTCAAATACATTTCATCGACTTATTTGAGCAAAAAACGTGCTACTGCCCCTTTAAATGGTAAGGTATATATCAAAGGTATAGCAGTGACCAGTGCAAGGTTTGGAAGACTGCAACTTGCGGCAAAGTTAAGGTAGCAATGTAAAGCAAATATGACCTCATCTGAAAGACTCATTACAATCGATGCACATATGAAGCATCAACTGCCTATCTTTGAACAGTGGTCTATGCCATGAAGCACTGATAAGCATTTGTTTTCATCAATTTGTGATTTTTGGGGTTGTAATTTAAAGATAGAGCAATGGGCTCTGTAACTCATCAGGACTTCTTGATTTATTATCCAGTTATCATCTCTAAGATATCTCAACTAATACATTTACCAAATCTACAATTAAGAATCTCCTTTGACTAGAGCTTTTTGTACTGGAGAAAAAGATAAAAGAAGGTTTTCAGGTGATGACCCCTGTGACCCATATTTGGGGTCACGGGGTCAACAGATAAGCAATTTAGAATCCCCATTGCCTAATGAGTCTGCACACAACATGTCAGCTCTCTAGAACTTTTCACACTTGAGAAGAAGATGAAAATAGGTTTCCAGGTCATGAAATCTACAATTTAGTCCCCATTGGCCAAGGAGTCTGTCTACAACTTTTCAGCTCTCTTGATATCTTGGAACTGAAAAAGAAGATGAAAATAGGTTTTAAAGGTTGTGACCACTGTGACTCTGTTTGGGGTCTTGGGGTCACGGGGTCACAAAATCTACAATTTAGATTCCCCATCGGCCAATGAGTCTGCACATACAATTTCAACTCTCCAGACCGTTTGGAACTGGAGAAGGAGATGAAATGAGGTTTTTAAGGTGGTGACCCCTACAGGGTCACGAAATCTACAATTTAGAATCCCAATTGGCCAAGGAGTCTGCACACAACGTTTCAGCTCTCTAAATCTTTTGGAACTGGAGAAGAAGATGAATATAAGTTTTTAAGGTTGTGACCCCTGAGAGCCTATTTTGGGTCACAGGGTCATGACATCTACAATTTAGAATCCCCATTGGCCAAGGGGTCTGCTCTTAAAATTGCAACTCTCTAAAGTCAGTGGTTCTGGAGAAGAAGTCTAAAAAAGCGAAAAGTTTACGGACGGATGGACGGACGGAAAAGGGGGTCCGGTAATTAAACAATCAAAAATTAAAAACACGGAAACATACAATGTGTAAATTAATTGGCCTATGTTTATCCAGGGCAACACGATACATAGTCCTGAGAGGCCCTTTACAACCTTTTTTTAAAATTGTACATTCATTATGTGCGTGACACGAAAACAAACTAAGCCTTCATTCGTTATTTATACATTAAGGCGTGTATATACCAATAGATCCTACCCTATAACGTTATTCTTTTATGTAATGTATTAAGGAAAAGTATATGCCTAAGCATATGTGTTTCTAACATTATATATCTCTAAGCATACACATCCGTGTGTATTTATACATCCGAACGTGAGGCTTCTGGTTTTAAATTCATAGTCAGCATCTAGAGAAACCTCAGCCCATCTGAGATAGTATATTGAAATAACGCTATGGCTGGGTATTGAATCCTATGGAAGCGCATTGTTGCCATTAGTGGGAAAATAATACATAACATCTAATTAGATGATAGTTTCATCTAAGTAGTCTAAGATGATAGTTTTGTTCTAATTAGATGAAACTATCATATAATTAGGTGTTATGTATAATTTTCCCACTACTGGCAGCATTACGAAGTATCGTCTAATTAAATGAAACTATCATCTAATAAGATGTTATTTATAATTTTCCCACGACTGGCAGTAATGTGCTTCCATATCTTTCAATATTTAATAAAATGTTGATATTTTAAGAATAAGTTCTCTCGAGCATCTGAGTGTATGACTAAACCAGTCTGACACACAGACTGTAACACAGCATAATTTGAAGTAACCTGAAACCTCTGTGTATTAGCACTGACAGCTATATCTGCAGTTTGCATCTCTCTACCAGGGAGTGGTCACTGCCCAGGTCAACACAATGCAATTAGGCCTACACAACATGCAGACCCTGGACTCACAGCCAGTTTTAATTGTTGTTTTCCTGCACACTTAAATATTTTTTCTGTGCTGGAGAAAATGGAGTGTCAGGATTTCATGAAGCTACTTTACTGTTATCACCTGTCATATTCCTCTTCAATTTATTCCTTTGCTGCCTGTCACAATAATCAGTTCATATTCTATTCAATAGTTCTCATTTCACATTGAAACAGCAAACATGTCCATAATGTAATTATAATAAGTATACATATATTTCAGATTCCTATTGAATAAGGGATAATTTATAAGGGTTTACTGGTATTCAATGAAGCACACATGAAATCTCAGAGTTCAAACCTTATGGCAACAGGTTATTAGGGCCGTGGCCCCATATTTGGGGTCACAGGTTCACCAAATTTACAATTTAGAATTCCCATTGGCCAAAGAGTTTGTACATATCATTTCGGGACTGGAGAAGAAGATGAAAATAGCTTTTTAGATCACGACCCCTGTGACCTTTTGGGGCCCCGGGTCACCAAATTTACAAGTTAGAATCCCCTTCAGCTAAGGAGTCTGTACATAAATTTTCAGCTCTCTAGAGTCATTGGTTCTGGAGAAGAAGATGAAATAGTTTTTAGGTCATGACTCTTGTGACCCTTACTTGGATAACAGGGTCACCAAATCTACAATTTGGAATCCTCTTCAAGCAAGGAGTAATACAATTTCAGCTCTCTAGAGTCAATTTCAACACTAAGAGGGGTTCCCAAAAGCAGTTCACCTCTTGCAGAAAACGATACAAACGCAGCAATTTCAAATTTAGTTTTTGAACATGATGTCTCTTATCCTCCATAAACTTCATTATCATGCTCAGGTTTCATGATCTCTATTAATTTCTTAAAACTCCATACACAACAAGAACTTAACACATACAAACAGATCTCCAGTGTGTTAAGACTTTGTATGCATAATATCAAATGTTGCTAATGACTGCACGTTACTAACTGGATTAGCGTTTGCGGAACAACCAAAATCAGAGCAGTTCAGAAACTGAGGGTGTCAACTGTTCTGCCTTCTCCACAGCCACAATAAAATGGTCATTTTGACATTCACAATTGAACATTAAACTCAAGAAATTGTGACCTTAACTCTTGAACTTGAATGTGAACATGTCAAAAGAACGAGGTATAATCAACAAATTATTCATATGAGTTCTGATTTCACAAAACTTCTTTAGTGCTAAGCCACAGGAACTTGATATAATAATTAAAACGTAGGTAAAACGTAGGTAAAAAAAACCTACCCCTTTACTCTATGTTATATAGGAGGTAGTTTTTTTTTAACCTACGTTTGAATTACGATATTGAGTTCCTGTGTGCTTAGCTTGCCCTAAATAAATAGCTACAACATATATAGTCACCTTACTCTAAGCAAGTGGCCACTGTTTTCTACTGAATGAGATGAAATTGCCCAGATTTGATGCAGTGAGTCAGCAATAAATTTGATGACAATCAATGATGATTTAAACAAGCAAAACAATTTAGTTTGATTATGAAAATATGTTTATTCATGCTGTATCTTCAGTTCTCAAGGATGATATTTCAAATAGATAAAACAAATCAGAAAGTAGTTAACTTAAAACACTTTATAAAAGGTTTTCTTCCATACTTCGACAACATGAAAATAATATATAAACAACAACTTCCCTGATCCAAAACAAATAAAATGCTATATTCATGTATTTTTGTATGTCTCAAAAGTGTAACAATTTCAATTCCTTAATGTCTATCACAGTCCAAATGTCTACAGGATGCCAGTATCCATATAATTAATTTCACCTCTAATAATAAATATAACATCTATAGATTAAATTAAAATATGTAATACATACTAAAATATAGTAAATCATAACAGACAACATTAAACTCAAATCCGTTTACAAATGTCATTGCTTTTTGTAAATTGGGCGAGATATCATTGTATGATGGACAGATGTACCATACCTCACCCAAAAAATTGCCCATCTTCCATTTTAAGTTGAAAACAATAATTATTGTGATGATTGTAAGTTATCATATGTCTTGGTGTTAGGTTCACACAGCAAATCTGTATTGATGAAAACGTAAATTTGTTTACTGTTTGAACAGAAGAGTAATATTTGTTGCTCCATAATTCATTTTTATATTTTTTAAGGGAATCTTTCAAGATTAAAATTCAATGGTCATAGATAATATTTGGCACAACATTACAAACAAATATCACCTGACCCCATACTCGACAACAAATAATTACAGCAAATATTCACCTTACTTGTAAGTATAACAACAGACATCCTCGATAATCCAGCGCTATTGTTCCGATAAATCTACACACAAGCGCTGGAAAACAGTAAGGGTATTTATCCTTAACCTAGTTACCTCCCTTCGCAATGACTCAGTGAAACGCTTGCTTTCTAACAACCAATGAGATCACTTGAAATCAAGGGTGAAATAAATAGAGGATATCTGTCTTTCCTTGACAAATACCATGTTTATCTCATTGAGTGAGGTAGAAAAGTAGATATTTCACGAGTGGCGCAGCCACGAGTGAAATATATTACCTTTTCTACCTCACGAGATGAGATAAACATGGTATTTGTCAAGGAAAAACAGATATTCTATTTATTATATAATTATTTCTGTGTTTTACGTTGAGTTGGAATGATTTCAACGGCAAACGTACAGCCATCGCATGCTGACAATATGACGTCATAACATTGTCCCGATGACGTCACGCGAGTGGTGATAAAGTTTATCATCACTCAGTAGAGTGGTGATAAAGGTTATCACCACTGTAGTTTGATAGAGGGTTTATTTCACTGATAGAACCGAGTATCTCACTCCAAATTATGTAATAACAAGCACTCTCGTGTCAGGATCTTGGCTTTCGCAGCACAGGGATTTTAATCATTTACCTCCACCCGTTTTGATGGCCATGAAGACAACCTTCTTCTTGGAGAGACTTCTTAAAACTTTCTTTTGAGTTTCTGTCAGGTTTTCTAGGCTGAATTTGTTACAAACGTTATCGTAATCGAGTGAGTCGGCCGCTGCCATGTTTGTTTCTATAAACAACGGTAGTGATGCGTTTTGATTGGTCGAGTTGTTTACGCAGATAGTGTCTGCGTTTCGTTTCTGATTGGATAACATGGACCCAAGAGGAGGTAACAAGGTTAGGGATAAACACCCTTACTGTTTTCCAGCGCTTGTGTGTAGATTTATCGGAACAATAGCGCTGGATTATCGAGGATGAACAACAGATTACATGAACAAAATAGAGGATAAATGATTAACAATCAAGCTTCAAACAGGACAAATGTTAGCTGTTGTTCTTGTAATAACTGTTCTTAAGAACAGAATGAGACTTTCAAGATTATATAAAACCCAGAAAACAAAATCTATGGAATATTCGCTTTAAAATATAAATTCTTTGAATTGGCAAACTCACAACCAATGGAATGTTGGTAATATTAGATTAAATGATATTTTGATATATTTTAAAGTATTTTATCTTTTTATTCCTGATAAAAGTCACATAGTGGTCAACAAAACCTGAAGATTACAAGTACACAAATAAACACTTGTTTTTTTTATAAATGCTTTTTCAATATTTCAATCAATTCATTGAATTATGTATCATTATCATACTAAATGGCTATAGAAAAATCATTGTTTGAAATAGTGTGGTTATTCACACAAGGGACAAGGGTTCACATGAAAAGACACATAGCAAGTAACAATTCTCTAATTGAATCCAGGACAATCAGAATACGACAGGGCGTGTGTCGGATTTTGTCCTCATACAGCAATGATTCGGATACCATGGAAGCAGGTTTATAAATACATGCACACACACATTTCTGCAACTACATTACTCCCATAGTCCACTCTTGAATCAAAACAGTTGATTCTCCTCTGAAGTAAACTCATAGAGTTTGTTTCTGGATAAAACATTACAGACTTTCTTTATATGATCTATGCAACTGCAGACATACTGCTATACTCTGAAATAAGCTCCTTTCAAAAATATAACACAAGTACTTCATGATTACCTTCAAACAACAGGAAGTATTACCAATTAAGTCTAAGATAAGTATGTAATGAATAATGTAATAATGGACTACCTCCAAACATCAAAAGGTATTTATTTCAAAGCTAGTTCCTTGTAAAGAAAAAGAAATGGAATTCCCTTCACTCAACAGTAGATATATCAATACTCCTGAAAATAGGATACCTATGTTAATAGTAGATGTTTGCTCCTTAAAGCATGGGATACTTCTCATAACACAATACATACATATACATTTCCAAAGGTAATGCTTGCAAAACTGAATATCTACAGTTGACAAAAGGTATATATGACAATACTCCTATCCATATAATTCTGAAAATACATATATCTCTTTGGTATTGGCTTCCTCTCTCATGGTTACTTCTCAGTATAACTGATAGTATATAGGTGTTCTCTGGAAATAATCTGCTTGCCTAAACATACACCTTTTCATAACAAAAGGCAGATGACAATACTCCCATTACTGTTCTCTGTATGGAACTCAGGTTAGCGGGTATTTGCTTACTGACACCTCAAGTTCTATTCAAGTTAATTGCTTGCGAAAATGAATACCTATAGTTGACAGAAGGTAAATGACAAAATTGTCATAATTCCTCTCTGAATGGAACATGGATTCTCTGGACAGATTACCTTACTCCCATGATGGGTTCTCGTTACAGCAAGCGCATATAGATACATGTTGACAGAGACCTTCTCTTACCAGGATGAGAATAATCCTGGAATATCCTATGTATTTCTTTCTGAATGCAAGATGTACACCCTTATCATGAGTTATTGGTGAACTCCAATGATCACCTGGGACATGAAATGATACATCAACAGATCAGCAGTACACTAGAAGTCTACAAAGCCTGATTCACCTAGAGCTGAGTGACTCTGACTCGGCCGAAGCTTCCTCATTGTGCTAAAGTCTGTCAAGAGATGGGAGTCCCGTAACGTATCAATCCCAGAATCTTCAGACAACGGAGACCCATTTGTTCCGTAATCAGTAACCCAACCCAACCCTTTAGCCTGGGCTGCAGCCAGGTATCGCTTCCGTCGGTTGATCTTGTAGATTCTAATCCTCTCCCGCTCTGCATCTGGGTCATCAAGGATGTCCTCCCAGCGCAGACTTTCATTGAAGGGGGACACCAATGGTGCTGTGTTCGTTGCTATGGAAACAGGAGTGGGTTCCGTTTTCTTGGAACCTTTGCTCCTATTGGAAGAATTTTTAGTCCTAGAACTCTTGTCACCTTTGGGTTTTGTCTTAATTGTCACAGTGGTGATTCTTTCAGCTAGATTAAACACTGCCGAGTTGTTAGGTTCAGACTTGGCTCTGGGTAAGGGTTCTCTAATGCTGGGGTTGAGACTTAACAGTTTAGCACCTTTCTTTGCTGTAGACAGTGGCAAGGCTGGCTCGCGGTCGGGCGGGATTTTTGGAAGAGATTTCTTTTTCCTGGAAGTTTGCTGAGAAGAATCCGAGTCTATCCCTGCAACAAGCAAAACATGTGATCAGAACAACAACATTAAAGTCAAATATTAAATACCTTGCATTTTCTAAGGTCTTTGTGAAGAGAAAAAAACACTTTTGAAAGTAACCTCTGAGCATCTGTTACTTTTCCTTATCAATCACTGTTCAAATCATTATGCATATTTCAATCGGTTGAACTTCACATAATTTTGACTTACCTGTAAAGAACCTGCTTGATGGTACTTAAAGGGGCAGTAGCACGTTTTTTGCAAATTTTATTTTTTCAAATTTCCCATTGATAATGAAAGTTTATTTCATTTATAATTACTTTAGAGGGTAAAACATCGTATTACACACACCAATTATCCGTAGTGGTAATAACGGCATTGCTTATAAAGCAAAAATTGCATGGCAGCCATTTTATTTGAGAACACAATTTATTATTTCGGATGACAAAAACGACCCCCATGGCTTAACGAAACCATGTACACTCATTTTTTAACTTGATTTTCTGAAGAGAGAAGGGTGGTTTACTATTGGTGACATTATTTTTCAAATACATATCATCGAAAAAATGTGCTACTGCCCCTTTAGCATTTGAATTCTTGCACTAACACATAGTTAGAAGCAGTTACGACTTCAAAACAAACTTTACCTTTGTGAGTGAATAGCACATTTACATTCAAGTGTCATTTACGTATTCAAGGACACACTTTAAGCTGACATACTTAATTCTCAAAGCATTTTACACAGGCCCTGAGATCTGACTAAGTGACTTGAAAACAATTTTGCTAAGTAAACTTAACTAAGTGTAGACCATTTTTTAAGTGGGTTTAAATCACAGGAGCTCGATATCGTAATTATAATGTAGGTAAAATGTAGGTTAAAAAATAACCTACCCCCTATATAACACAGAGTAAAGGAGCAAGGGCAGCCATATTGCCGATCTAAGGGTCCATTCAACATTAGGTCAAAAGTTACGCTAAGAATTGGTGACATTCACAATGAACGCACATACTTATCAATTATACATTTCTCTGCATAACCTGGCTGATTTCCAACATATGTCACCCCTAAGATAACTTTAATAGGTCTTCAAACTCGAAAATCGAACACAAAAACCTCAGCCGTGAACGTTATCCCGCAGTAGACACTCCTTCGAACAATCTGATTGGTCCGTTGGAGGGACCAATCAGATAAAAAATCAAACACAAAAACCTCAGCCGTGAACGTTATCCCGCAGTAGACACTCCTTCGAACAATCTGATTGTTCGAACGAGTGTCTACTTGGACCAATCAGATTGTTAAAGATATGAAAGTCATTTATCAATGTGTCATGTTTAAACTACAAAAAGAAGTATAAAAGTTGAATGTAGAGTTCATTCAGAATGTTGCAATATCATTGGCACAACTTAAAATGGTTTCTAGAGAAATATCTCATTGTCCGAGGATCTTGCAATATATTGTGGTACAAAAATTGAGGCAATACACAGCCCTAATAGCTACTATATTGCAGACCAAAAGTAAAGTGTCTATCACGACAGAGAGTTTAAAGGTAGACACGTCGACGAATTTAGCTATGGAAGGAGAAAATTCAGTAAGGTAATACGCGAGTAGGAAACCAATCAGCGATGTCGTGTCAAAAGGGGGAATCCCCTGTCTAGACATTGACGGACTCGCTTGGCAGAAACCCAGTTTGATTCATGTGACCGTGTTACTCATAAAATCAATTACGTAACAGGCTCGTTAGCGGCGGATGACACTCATGCGACTTGTCTACCTTTAAGTGTCACTATCCGACTCACTATCGACTGTTTGATGAACACAAGGTGTCAGGACTATTTCAAACCTTTCTGCACCTAAAAGAGCGCTATAAGAACATTCAATTATCAAGAAAAGAAATGAAAATTTCTGTGCGAGTGAGAATTAACACATAAACCTATAAACATGATAGATCATGGTCTACAAATAACAAGGTCCAGAAATGTAACTGTATAGGAAATATGTGCATATATGTATGACAAGCATGTTAAAAAATAAAGATTATTTTGATACTGAAATCTTTTATTAGAATTTGGATGCAATGACTACTTTCAAGCAGCCAAGAAAAGTATTTTCAAATTTGTAAATACTAGGAGTGTAACAATAGATCGAACCATCGATTTATTGCAATAGTTTCTGTGTCAATAGTACTTTATCGATTAGTAACTTTAAAAAAACGATCAATAGCATCGATAGCATGGCGTAGTTTGTTTATGTGAACCTAAAAGTAAATTTGCACACAAATTTTAGATTAAAAACATCCTGGAACATTCCAAACAAATCACATACAGGTAAAATTAACAACAGGAAGATGAAAGAGTTATCATTCTTGTTGCTTTAGCACTAACTTCTGTCACTTTGGAAGAAAAAAGTTCAAAGTCAAACAATATTCTAGTATTTTTTTTTTTTTAGTTTATTGATTAACTATCGTAATAGTTATTGCAATAGTAGGTCACAAACTATCACTTTCACAATAGTTAGTCACAATAGACTACTGCTATCCCAATAGTCCTTGTTGGTCAATAGTCCCCCCTAGTAAGTACATTATTATACTTTTTTCCATCTATTGTGTATGCATCTATTTACCTTTTCCAGAAATCAAGCATGTCCAAATCACTGAACAATAGAACGCATGCATGCTCTATGCAGCGGTGTATTGTAAACAGGTAATCAGGACTGGCTACTACAATAAATCAGCGTGAGAGAAGTGTGGAGGGCTTATCACCTGAGTGTAGGTAATTACAGGTGTAGCTGGCTGTGTCCCTGTACCTACTCTACAATAGTAGAGATCTCCGCACTGATACAGCATTATGTGAACATGCTGTCTAAGCGTGGACTGTGAGCGAAACTTGCTCAGCTAGGTTAGTCACAGATGACCAGCCAGGGAGTTAGATGGCTCTCTTATAGATGGATCTACTTAAAATGCATTGTTATCATCCTTAGTCTCAACATTATAGCTAAGGAAATTGCCATCATGAGTATCCAGCTGGTTTCAGTTTGTTCTTGTTTCAACATTAGAGACAAAGTAAATGGGATTTTGTTATCATATCATTACATTCTTGGCACATGATTTCACACTAATATATATAAATATATGTATAAAACATAGTTATTCTGACAGCCCATACATAACCAACTTTCAAAGGCCAAAAGTTTCAAAGTTGCCAGTCTCCATCTAGGGGTGGAAATAAAATTTAAATTTCCACTGTACTCAGATACAGTGGCATATGTAAAATCACTTGCCTTGACGTTTCATTCGCTGTACCAGAACTCAAGTCAAATAAAGATTGAAATAAGGTAAAATAAAACTAAAAATAGAGCCATGGCCTCTGTAGCTCATCAGGAGATAATAAGTGGGGTATGTTATGGAGTGGACTTTATAGCAATGGTCAGATAATGGAATGTAGTAATAAGAATCTAGGTAGTGAAACGATTAAAGCAGTTTAAAAATATTTTGTTACCATAACTTTGCCAGTCTGCTATATATATATATGTGTTGAAAGAGCAACGCAAAGCTTGGAAATAAATTGCTGGTATCAAACATATAATAATGTGGTGGAGAGATCATACTATTTTCTAAGATCGTACACATATTATATAATAATGAATACCCCGGGTACAATTCTTTGCATACAATTCACCACTGTCAGCTATTGCAATAATGGCCTGGGGCTGTAGAAGAAAATGAAAAAAACCTTTTTAGGTCATGACCCCTGCTAATTGTTATAAAAATTGGTTACACATAAATCAACATTCGTTATGAATATCATACACCTTTGCATTATATTGTTTTAATTCTTAATTGCATTATGGCAATACCAACATTTATTACATAATGAATAGGAGCCTCAGTTTTTGAAAATCCCATTTCTCATAGGCTCCATTTCAATACTTAATAAATTGGTGAATTTTTTTTTAGTAAATTCTTTTTCACCATTTCTTATAGGCTCCCTTTCAATATTTGATAAAATGGTGATATTCTATTAATAAATGCTTTTTTAGAGTCAGTGGAAGACTAAAGCAGTCTCACGCACAGTCTATGATAACACAGTGCTGCACAGTAGTTTGAAGTAACCTGAAACCTCTGTGTAACTATCAGTTTTCATCCTTCTGCCAGGAAGAGGTCAACACAATGCAATTACATAACATGCAGACACTGGACTCACAGCCAGTAAAATTTATATGTTAGATGCAGTTTTTCCTACAATTAATTATTTTTCTGTACTGGAGAAGATGATGAAAATAGGTGTGATGTCACAATCTCATATAGCTACTTCTTTTATAGTCCTATGTTATCACCAGTCATCACTAGTCATATTCAGTTCACATATCTCATGTAAAATGAAAACATTTAATTCCTCTTCAAGTTATTCCTTCAAAGGGTATTCATTATTCAATAGTTCTCATTTCAAACAGATTCACATTAAACATGTCCATGATGTAGACATCTATCTCATTTCTTGTTCCTATTGAATAAAATTAACTGCAAAGTTAATAGAAAACTAAATCAGTTATAAAGTATAAAATATGATATAAATAAGGTATACCAAATTGACTCGTACTGGAAATTCTCATTAATTAATTAATTAATTCTCCAAATAATTACACAATATCATGAGATATTAAAAAACTCCATTATTTACTCTTAAATTACAAAGAACATTATATTAGATTTAATAAAAGATTCTGTATTAAGTCTTTAGAATACTTTTAGACTTGTGTACCTTTATCAGCAAATTCACTAGCAAAATACAAATAATTACTCATATGTGAAATGTGAGACAAAGATAAAATATGACTTATAATTTTTGTTAGACCTCCAATTCTAAGTTTTTAATTCTCAATATCTCTTTTTCATCAGACATATTATATTCTCAAAGCACATGTTAGAACTCTCACATCAGAAAGATGAAATGCCTTTAACTCAGCTGATTTCTTTAAAATTACCTCCCTTACCTACTTTACTGATTGAAGTGCACATATAATCTCAGAAAGATGCTGTAAACTGAAATAGGCTTTTAGGTTATGATCCCTGTGACCCATATTTGGGGTCACAGACTCACCAAATTTACAATTTAGAATCCCTTACAGCCAAGGAGTGTGTACATAAAATTTCAGCTCGCTAGAGCCATTGGGACTGGAGATGAAGATGAAAATAGCATTTTAGGTCATTGCCTCTGTGACCCAATATTTGGGGTCTCACTGTCACCAAATTTACAATTTAGAATCCCCTTCAGTCAAGGAGTATGTACATAAAATTTCAGCTCTCCACGTTCATTGGGACTGGAGAAGAAGATAAAAATAGTTTTTTTTAGGTAATGACCCCTGTGAGCCACACTTGGGGTCACAGGGTCACCAAATCTACAATTTAGAATCCCTTTCAGCCAAGGAGTCTGTACATAAAATTTCAGCTCTCTGGAGTCATTGGTTCTGGAGAAGAAGATGAAAATAGCTTTTAAGGTTATGACCCCTGTGACCCACATTTGGGGTCAAAGGGTCACCAAATTTACAATTTAGTATCCCCTTCAGCCAAGGAGTCTGTACATTAAATTTCAGCTCTCTGGAGTCTTTGGTTCTGGAGAAGAAGTCGAAAAAGCGAAAAGTTTACGGACGGACGGACGGATGGACGGACGCCATCCCATGCCATAAGCCCATCGGGCCTTTCAGGCCAGATGAGCTAAAAATGTATTGCAAAGAATACATTGCTGACTGGATGAGTTTGTTTACTAAGAAAGAAGATAAAACTAAAACTAAAAGTGTTCATTTATTATAATTGTTCATTCATATAAGTTGTTATTTGCCTTGTCTCAGAATGTCTTTCAAACTGTTTAATTATGAATTCAGTCAGCTGAAGTCTTCAAGTCACAATGTGTAAGAGTTCTAAACTTCCGTCAATTATCCTATCTTATCCTACCCAAGGGGAAAATGAATTGTTTTCAAAAACCACCAAATGCTATTTAACTAAGTCTGGCCCTTCTGAACAGGGTACTACTACAGAAAGGTACAGTCCAATGTGAATGCTCCTTGCAAGAGGGTAGATTTAGGATTGGTGTACTGAGTAAATTATGTACTGGGGAACGACAATTCAGCCAATTTAAAACATTACAAATGAGTACTTTTAAACCAATTTTCTATTTTGATTTTGGCATGGGAAATCATTCATTGACCAAACCATCAACAATCCAACTTCCAAACGCAAGGCACAACTCTTGCCGGTCTGCATTACTGGCTGATTTAAGCCTTGCGGTATTCCCTCGCTTTGTTGTGCCTAGATAGTGAATTGCTGCACCTGAAATGCATAGCGGGCCTGGATTTCTAAGCACAGATTTTTAAAGGAAATACTGCAAGGCCTAAATCAGCCAGTAATGGAGACTGGCAAGAGTTATGCTTTGAGTGAGTGAGTGAGTGAGTGAGTGAGTGAGTGAGTGAGTTAGTGAGTGAGTGAGTGAGTGAGTGAGTGAGTTAGGGTTTAACGCCGCTTTTAAGAGTATTTCACTTATATCACGACTGCTAGTATTATTGCAGGGAGAAAGCCCGCAACGCCATGTGGCTATGCATTGTGGTGAAACCTGCGAGCAACGGCTGGAACTAGCGAACCATGGGTGGTACTACGCTGAAATTCAGTGAAGCATTGCACCCAAACCTTACTGCGTGTAGAACAGTTCTCTACTGCAGACAAAGTTGCCGTGCCCCTGGCGGGATTCGAACCCTGGACCTCTTGATCCAAAGCCGAACGCGCTAACCACTGCGCTATCCCGCCCCAAGTTATGCCTTGCATTGGGAAGTTGTCAACAATCAAGTATTACAGTCAAACCTTGTCACAATAACTGTCTGGCTTAAATGTTTTCCTAGCTAGATATGTGTATTTAATAAGGCTGCAACGATACACTAAGCAAACGATACAATACGTATCTCGATACTTAGCTCACGATAGGATACGTATCTAGATACGCTAAATGGGAAAGTCTAGGGATTGAATAGAAAACGATAATCTCCGTTGTTGGCTGCCATGACTGTCAAATACTAGGCTAAAATACTACGCTACTTGTTCGCACAATTTGATTGGTTGCTGCTACTTGTTCACACGATTTGATTGGTTGCATCTTAAACTTAGCAGTTGTCAAGCATAGTCGAAGTTACCCGAAGATAAAGATCGGAAAAATCAACCAATGCGATAGCTCGAAAGAACTGACCTATATCTCTCGGACCAATGAGCTATCAGGGCAGTCGCAAATTCGAATAAATTATCCTTCGGTTGTGAAGCGATTACTAAAGGGAAGTTACTCTTTTTAGTTTCGTTTTCAAGCTAGAAGGCAGTCGAGTAAAAACGATCATTTTAATACGTGGCAAAAATTTATTGTCGTATATCAATGGAATTAATACTGGTACAGTGCTTGATTTATCTAGTTTATTTAGATTGAAATAACTATGTGTATCGTTTTTATCCGATATTCAAATGTAATTGTATCGTGTATCGTATCGTGACTGTCGCATCGAGATACATCAATATTTCAGTGTATCGTTGCAGCTTTAGTATTTAATACTATTTATACCAGCTTGTGTCAAATTCTGGAGACACAGATATACCCGACCTATGATATCTCAAGGTCCCTGCAATCAATTTCTAACCTGCGTTGGTATAACACCTGTCTCACTTGTACCGCTTTAAAGGCTGTATTCATTGAGAAGTTCGTTGGTCAATACTGACATGATGTTTGGGTTTGTAACACTTCATTATCAGTTAATTAACTCACAGTGAATTAAATTAATTAATCAGCGTATTATTTATTAATGATGCTACACCAGAGAGCAAGGGTGAGATTAGTTTTTCAGGAACAAAATGAAAGAATTAGCAGTTTCTACTTAGAGAAAACGTGCCAACTCAGCATTTTATAGTTTCCTATGTGTTTTTTAAAATGTTAAGGTTTTCTATAGATTATTCATAGCAGGAGAACTACACACAATTGCAAGTTGGATCAAACTGCCAGTCAAGTATAAGTCGAGACAGATCTGATGAAGGTAATGCCGATCGGCTGAATGGTTGCATGTATAATAGAGGGCTTGCTTGATTGGAACCGGAGAGACTGTCAGGTAACACTCCTCGGCAGACAAGCGGCTTTCATGCGCCGACCCTGTGTGAATGATTGATAGCCTGTGTGTCTACTCAGTATCAGCAGACACCTCGTAATCAATAAGAGATAAATCACTCCGTCAGGCTATGTTAAACCTGTGTTGTGCATTCACCTTACATAGGTCAGATTCTAATATGTAATTCCTCTGTCAGGGATCTACATGATCAATGATTTCTGATCTAACACTGAAAGTCTTGATGATTTAATAATTTCCATCTGAATTTACTTACATAATCAAGCTAATGAATTTGAGTGACATGTTTACTCTTGATACAGAATCTTCTTGAATAAGGCCCCCCCCCCCCGCTAAAAGAATTTGTTTCTTGTTTCGGCCTGCATCAGTTTTTTTCAAGGTTTTCAAAAGTAAGGGGCAGATAACTGTAATTTTGTACATATTGGACATAGACATAGACTAGAATAGCGTTTGCGGGACACCGCAAAAGCAGAGCAGCTCCGAAACTTTGGGTCTCGCCTTTCCCTGTTCCGCCTTCTCCTCAACATAAATAAAAAGGGAATTTCTTTTGACATTTTTTTTTTCATTATTCAAGTTATTCTAACAAGTTGAATCATCACTGGGGTCACTTTTTACAACTTTGTTCTTAAAACCTATTTCTGATTTCAAAATTGGATCAACAGATTAACATGGCCTTAACCAATATCTCATGACCTTGAACTTTGACCTTCAAGGTCACACCATCAATGAATTCTTTTCATTGTGTATATAACAATCAGGCAATGACTCAAAGTGTTCATTGTTAGCATAAGGCATATTCACAATAGCACGCTTAATTTGTGAACTTGCTGTGACCTTGACCTTTGAAAGATTTTAGCAAAAACGTTTTCAAATCTTGGTCTTTCTCAAAAGTTGATATATACCAAGTAAGGGTCTGATAGCACAGAAGTTGTTGAAGTTATCGTGTTAACAAGGATTTTTGTAGTGATTTCAGAACTCATGACCTTGACCTTTGACCTTGAATGTGAACATGTCAAAATCATTCCTGAGATTTATAAGAAAGAAGCTACATATATGAGATGTTGATACCTTCATGGAAAAAAGTTATTTAGTGATTTCAGAACTGGTGACCTTGACCTTTAAAATTCAAGGTCACACAATCAGTGATCACTTTTCATTGTGTATAACAATCATGTAATGATTCAAAGTGATAATAGTTGAAATAAGACATTTCGCAAAAGCATGTTTAAGTCTTGCCCTCGCTGTGACCTTGACCTTTGACGGATGTTAACGAAAACCGTATCAAGTCTTGGCCTTTATCCAGTCTGATTAAAATCAACGGTTTTCCGTGGAATAAAAAATGCAAAATAGTGCATCTACCGGGATACGAACTCGTTCGTGGGTTTCCACGCCAAACCGTCTGAAAGCACCCCGTACACTAGCGTGTTCGGGCGCAATTCAGCTAGCCAATCAAAAGATGCCCAACAAATGCTTTCGGTGCGAGAAACTAGGGGCAGATAACTCCAAACAGCTATCCTTTTGTCTGTTCCGAATGCTTTCAAAACCGCAACCGTTTAAATACTATGATGTGATTGGTCAGCTATTTGACTGGGGTTTGGCTGCGCTAAACTGGTTCTGAACACACGCCTATACGGGGTGTTCTCAGACCTTGTGGCGAGGAATCTACAGAACCTGTTCGTATCCCGGCAGATGCAAAATTTTGCAAATTTTATTCCTCGGAACAAGGTCGATTTTAATCAGACTGGGCCTTTATCCATAGTTGATATACACAAAATAAGAGCCTGATAGCACAAATATTTTTCAAGTTATCATGTTTACAAGGATTTCTTTAGCGATTTCAGAACTTGTGACCTTGACCTTTGACCTTGAATGTGAAGATGTCAAAATCATCCACCAGGTTTATAAGAAAGAAGCTATGTATATGAGGTGTTAATACCTTCTTGGGAAAAAGTTATTTAGTAATTTCAGAACTGGTGACCTTGACCATATTTCGTGACCTTGACCTTTTAAATTCAAGGTCATACAATCAGTGATCACTTTTCATTGTGTATAACAATCATGTAATGATTAAAAGTGTTAATAGTTGAAATAAGACATTTTCGCAAAAGCATGCTTAAGTTGTGCCCTCGCTGTGACCTTGACCTTTGATGGATGTTAGCGAAAACCTTTTCAAATCTTGGCCTTTCTCCATAGTTGATGTACACCAAATAAGAGCCTGATAGTACAAATATTTTTCAAGTTATCGTGTTTACAAGGATTTTTTTAGCGATTTCAGAACTCGTGACCTTGACCTTTGACCTTAAAAATAAACATGTAAAAAATATTCCCCAGGGGCATAAGTAAGAAGTTATGTGTATGAGTTCTCAAAACCTTTTAGGAAAAAAGTTATAGCGAATACAAAACGCGCGTGCGGCGGCGGCGGCGACGGAAACTGCACAAAAACTGATAGCAGCTACGACTAAGTCGGAGCTGCTAAAAATGTCACTCATTTCTGTTTAGATGGAGTGTAGGGGTGAGATTATTGACTATTTGGAATAGTAACACATTATTAAGAGGGTTTGTGCTTTATTTATAGAAATAATTGTATAAATTTTGTTTGTTTAACTCTCCATTCCCAAAAAAAATAATTTCCTACAAAATAAAATAAAAATCGCACTATGCATGTGATTATTCTGATAGCAAAATTGACACAACATTATCAACATTGGGGCATGTGTAAATAACAGCATAATTCTGATCAATAAGGGATAATAAACCAAAAACAGTTTGATGACAAAAGAAATACTGATTTATGAGGATTATCACAAATTAACTGGTTACTTAGCTATGACCTGAGATATCCTACTACAGTAATTCATCTGATTGCAGACCTCAATTTATCATCGTGATTGAATCAATGATCACATTCATATTTACTTAGGCAGTGTCTATTGAACTGCTTATACATGTATTAATCTGACATTGGCTATATTTGTGAAACTTATTTAACCATGGTTCCATTCTTATTCTTCTGAATATCTGAAAATGGAAAATTTGTAATAGAATGAATGATTCGATATAAGGCCCAAAAAAAGAAGAATTTGTTTCTGGTTTCCCCCCGCATCAGTTTCAAACCCACGCCTCAGGTCTTTTTTTTCTAGGTTTTAATCAAAGTAAGGGGTAGATAACTATAATTTGTTAGCCTCGCGTATATGCAGAAAACATTGGACATAGAAAATGTCACTCGTTTCTGTTGAGATGGAGTGTAAGGGTGAGATTTTAGACTACCAGTATAGTAACACTTATTTAAGAGGGTTTGTGCTTAATTTATATAAATAATTGTATAAATTTTGTTTATCCCCCCCCCCCCCCCCCCAAAATGTCGTAAATAAAAAAAATAAGCGTGTCATTGCATCATTTTTTTCAGCCTGTAAAGACCAGAAACATTTTTATTTTTATTTTTTAGGCCTAATGAAAGATAATTTATGGAGATGGTACAAAAGGGCTCATTTGGCATATCTTTCAAAATAATGTGACTTATGTAAGAATGATAGTTTTAAATTTAGTTTTCAGATGAAGGTTCAAGGAGACATTTGCTTTGCATCATATTATAGGGCTCGTATACAATATAGGACAAGCAACACATGTTACAAGTAATACATAAAACACACACATTTGATTGAATTTTAAAGGCATGGGAGGAAAAAGTGTATTTAGACATCTATTTTTTTAAAACTTGGTAAAAATATTCTCATTTCAGATTAAAATTAACAAATTCAGTGCAAAACATGTGATTTGGATCAGACAATTTAAAACAAGAAAATAAAAGATAAATGCTACAAGGTAGATGTATTGTATCTTTAATCAATATTAAGGATGTTCGCTCCTCAAATTTATAGAATTAAATTTTTTTTCTAACATATATTTTTTAAAAGATCAAAGTATATGATTGGAAAATCAGCATTAAAAAATAGGGGGTAGTGTGGTTTTTTTTCGAGATATGACGCCTGTAAGATAGTAGGGTGAAGTACAATTTTAACATGGGAGTCTACGGGAAAATGAGAAAAAAAACTGCTAAAAACTTTAAATACTACATTTCCAGTATTAAACTGTTTTTCCTTTTTTGATATGTTACAAAGTTCATTTTACCCTACCGAAATCGATGAAAAAATATATAAGGTAGTGTGGGTTTTGCTCTGTGACACAAAATGTACCTGAAAAACCCCTTTTTAGTCAAATTTAGGCCATTTATGCTGTTTAACCCTTAACTTGCGGGTCCCGTAATTATCCGGGAGGCTCATAGAGAAAAATGTTAGAACCCTTGGCGAGACCCGTACGTTGGACTTAGTGCATTTACCGGGTCAGTAATAATTATATTTGCCCCCCAGGCGAAATGCGAGACGAAGTGTGTCCGTATATCGCCACATGAAAACTTGTTTACATACATCTCGCAGATAGCCACGATAACGAGTCTGTGTGAATGTTCGGTCGAAATATCAAGTAAAATTCACACCAAATTGCGTGTGCATTGTTGACCCGTAACGCATTGATAATTAGCTTTACAAAAGGCCAATTTTGTAGGGCTTAGCCCCCGAAGCATTAATTCGCTTGAGGCTATTTTCACCCACGTGTTTGTATTGCCTCGGGTTTGCCTCGCCCGAGACTGCTATCTGCCTCGCATCTCGCGAGACGGGGAAAATAATCGCTAACTCGCCTTACTCCCGCACTTCATATCATGTGAGCGAATTGTTTGTTTTAAAAAAAAAATACGGCAAAAAAAAGGGTAAACAATGGACTACATTCCCATATAAAATTAGAAAATCTCAAAAAAATAATAAAGACACAGCAAGCGCCGTGAAAAAGGTCATGTTTACACTTCATAAATTTTGAAACAATCGGCGATTTTCACAACTTCTAAAACATTTATCACGGCTAAAATACTGAATGCATTTTTATAATTTTTATATCACAATAAACCGAAAAGAATAATCTTTTATTCTATATAAAATGCGCAGATTTATTCACAGAAATAAAGATACAATTTTACCTTTCTGAGAGGCATGTGAAACCAAACCGTACACAAACTAATCAACATATTTTCATCAGTTATGGTTCGAGGTTAGCGTTTATTTGAAAAGTCAAACAACATAACCATATTTGGGTTGACATGTGCTCATTTGTCAACTGGTTCGAGATTATGATTTCTTGGAAAAGTGCGATGAACGACCGTTTGCAATGCCGCATACATGTTGTAAGTATTGACGATTTTATAGGTGGAAATAAAGACAAACTTTACATAGATATAGAATTATAACCAAAGGTCGCATGACGCATTCTAATAATTTTTATATCATTGTGAAGCTAGACATCTTGTCTTCAATTCCGTATATAAATGGATTTTTTTTCGTTTGGTATTTATGATGTTACGAGGCCCGAATTAAAGACAATCTTTCTAAAGTAATAGAATAAAAACGAAAAATCATAGAAAATTCATTCAAAGTTTCGGGTGTGAATTAGCCATTTGTGTACGGGTGTCGCTACTTGAATTTGTATTGAACGCCCGTATATAGTCCTTATTCGCCATGTAGATGCGGTATATTTCGTAAAAACGGTACCGGAATCGCCTCCTGGAAATTCCGCCAGCAGAGCTCGTTAGTGCCTAAGCTCAAACTACTGCTGCGAGCTGCGAGCCTGTAAATTCCGCCACAGGGGCTAAAAATGGTAAAATATATATACGCAACGTAAGGGTTAAGCACTTTTTAGAGGTTCTAAAGTCACATTTTCTTTATTTCATATGTTTTTTAAAAGTATGTAGATGATGTAGAATATCATGAAGTAAATACTAAATAAAGATGAGAACAAATCTATACTTAATCATATTTCATTTTTGAAGTTAAACCGGAAGGAGCGGACATCCTTAACATATTCATATACTGTCATTATACAGAACACACCTCTGAGGAAAGAGCAGTATGCAATTTGACAAAAGTAAAAGCGTCTATAGCTGCTAAAAGCAGACATTTACTGTAGCAAAGTACAAGCAGAATTCCGTAATTCTCAGAAACATGTTTCCTGTAGGTGACACAGGTAAGAATCTAGATAGATCACTCTATGTTTGGCTAGCTGCTCTCCAAATAGGTCAATAAAACACTAATTTACACAAGGTCATCCCATTCCTTATCTATCGCAACAAACATCTATAAACAGAAGGGGGCCAAAATTAAGCTAATCAGATCATTTGGACTAACTTATTTCTGAAAGTACTTATCAACACCCTCCTAGCCAAATAGGTCATGACCATAATGTGTTTGAATGTTAACTAGCTCTTCCGGCTACATTTTACTTACCCAGCTTACATTCACTAGTTTTTGTCTACCACTAACTCTAGTACTATAAAGTTGGAACCCTTTCACAACTGATTAATAATCCAAATTGCCTATGGACAACAGTCAAAATGACCCTAATGACAGATGACTATATACCACTCTCTTGTCTATTAAACCATAAATGAGTAAGTTCCTCAACAAAACCTGAGTTGACTTGAACTAAAATTTAAAACCAACAGGAAAAAAATCCCAGAAATCTAAGGACAATTAAATTACATACAATATTGTCGTTAAATTTTAAAAGTTTTACTTTTTAATATTTCAACATCAGTTTCTACTTACCTATGTCCACATTGCATGAAATGTAAACATAAAATGTCATACTCTCGGAAAATGAAAAGATCAAGTATGTAAAAAGCATAAACTTGTCTTTTTATCATTTCGACAACTATTTCTACTCAACTAAGTCAACTTGTGTGAACACAAACACTTACTTTGCCCAATGATCAAAGATAAGAATTATTTTTTTCATTGGCAAACACGAAAGAACAAAAATGTTTAGCATTGTTGCTTCAAGAACTTCTACTTCAGTTGAAATACCATCTTTCTTGTTCACATACTCAGAAACTCTTTGTTATGGTAAAACAATCTATAACAGAAGTCTTATGTAAAGAAATCTCCAAGTGTAGACAAGTGAGAGACTACTCAGACAGAACAACGCAGAAAGCATTTATAATCGAGGGGTGTTCCAAAGGTTTCTAGCCTGAATATGAACAATTATTCCGAACGCAACCATATTGTACATTGATGAACATTTTAATAGAGTGTAATCAGCACAAAAATCATGAGATGCATACAGTGTACACTTCAATTGCCTGTTATAGACTGTTCTTCAATGGTACATCAACATTGTCTACCAAAATGAATGGAACAGAATTTAAAGCTATGATAAAGTATCTTCATGAGGTGAGGTGAGTTGAGTTTGGGTTTAACACTGCTTTCAAGAGTATTTCACTTATATCACGGCTGCTAGTATTATGGCAGGGAGAAAGCCTGCAATGCCATGTGGCTATGCATTGCGGTGAAACCTGCAAGCACCGGCTGGAACTAGCTGAAATTCAGTGTAGCATTGCATCCAAACCTGCCGTGCCCCTGGCAGGATTCGAACCACAGACCTCTTGATCCGAAGCCGAACGCGCTAACCACTGCGCTATCCCGACCCCAGTATCATCGTTTAATAAAATACAGTCCAAAGAAAATTCATGAAGATATCCCACAAAGATAAGATGGAGTGACTCTGCTCCATTATATAGCAGCTAAGCTCCATTTAACAGTGGGGTGCTGAATTTGATAGTTGTAGAGTAAGCACTGAAGATGAGCCACGCACTGGTCGTCTATCTGTTGTCACCACCAAGGGAAACAATTTGACCCAAAGAGAAATGAAGGGGTAAACTGCAAGGGGTGACTGCTTCAGGACAATGCTCCTGTGCACACAGCCCAGGTTGCAATGAGTGTGGGAGGATTCAGGATACTTCCTCACCCTGCCTATTCTCTAGATGATCTAGTCCCCTCATACTTCTCGAGTGAAAACAGAGCCCTGTGGCCATTAATTAGAGACCAATCAAAATGTTGTTGTGGCAGTAGAGGAGTTTTTAGGTTCAGGGGCGCAGGGATAAATTTACCTGCGAGTCCTGCTTCATTTACTCATAAAATTTGAAAAGGACTCATAGAAATTTAAACTGCGAGTCCCTGAGATGCAAGGTTTTTATTCATACTAATTCATACTAATAGGATTACTATGGAGGGTCTCGCTTTTATTTTCTGGGACTCATAAAAGCTTGTGACAGTGAGTCCCTGTACTCTAAAAGTCACATTTGTAGATTAATTACTGGGGGGGATTATGTCGAAAATATGTCATTAACAATTTAAAGTTTCATCACTAATCATCAGTTTTCATGATCAGGTCAAAAGCTTTTGCAACACCCCTCATAGATATATGATACTGCAATCAATAGAACAAGAGTGTCCTCTCCCCTATAAGCACCTCCCTGACGCCTCCCAAATATATAAGGCATGTAGACCAGCCCTCATGACCCTGCCAACCAACCTGCAAACTGAACAATAACTGTTCTTTTCATGTAAATGTTATTGGTATCTGTTCTTGACACCAAAGTCAGTCTTATAAGTTGATGAGGAAATATTTACAGCAAACATAGTCCATGTCTGCATGATATACCCATGTTTTAAAAAAGTCTGTCTGTGACAAAGACCATTGAAGAAAATTCAAGCTGAAGCAAACATTGATAACACAGATAAAGAATTCCTTAACTTTTGCTTTTTATCCAAACATATGATATAAATATATACTTCTCGCTTGCATGTTTTAATAAACATATTCAGAGACTAAATATAAATACTATAAAAGTATTAAGTCCATGCATGTGTGGTGCTTTAGGAGCTATTGATATTTCATAATTGCGGGGGGAAACCCTGCAAAAATATCATTTTACCTGTATTGCTATTGATTACAGTGAAATCTGCAAGCACTGGATGAAACAAACAAGTCATGGACTTAGTGCTTTAATCAGTGGGTATAGGTATAAGCACTCACTTCCTGAACGCCACATTCCTCCGCTCTTATCTACAAGTGAGATTATCAATATAGATCTCGTTCTCGGAGAGAGAGTGACTCCTGGTATGTCTAGTGTCTTTTTAGATTTTCTCTCTGGTTCATACAAATCCATATCAACATATTTACAAGAATCAGATTAGGTTTCCTAATACTAGAATCTTTAAAGGCGCTGTAGCACATTTTTGCCAAAAAAATACAATACATACAATATATTGCTACGTTAATGGGTGAAACAACTCATTCCAAGACCCGATATACATGGAAAATGGTCATCCATATTCAAAGAAAATGGTGCGACATATAAAGCGACAGTGGTGTGGAACTCTTCAGTGTAAGAGGTAGATTTGTAGGTCTCATGGAAATTTAAGAATTCTGACAGCAAGATGGATGACCATTCCATCATTGTACCATATTTAAAACTCTACTCTGAGTGTTTAGGTATCGCTAGATCAGTCAGATCACTTGAACTACCTTTAAATTGTGAAAAAGTGAACACATTAAATTGGCCACTGGAATTGAAATGGACTTGCATGACTTAACCAAACCAATTGAAACCATACAGTTGTTTTGGAGTATAATCTAGCCATTGGTAATATTTATTTACCTTTTCGTAAAGATCACTTTATTTCAGTAAGCAAAATGTGCTATAGTGCCTTTAAATGGCTTCAGAGGAAACATTTCCAAGTAAATTTAGCACTAGATTCAGTAGTGCTGGTCCGCAATATAGTAACCCTTCAGTCCTTCACTGAATCACCTGTTTGCTTGCCATTTTTGTTTCACCTGTGACAACCCTGCCCTTCACTGAATCACTTGCCACTTATATAAATTTGCCAAACGATTCTGAGAGGCTGAGTAACTGCAATGATAACTCCAGGGTTTAATGGTAAATCTAGCCGCTGAACAATAGTAAGTGAAAAATATACTGAGCTAGTGTTATGTAAAAGCTGCTGGTATAATTCAAAGGATAAAGTAATCGAGCACACACTCTGCCCAGGGAGCTTAGTGAAACAGTATACAAAGGGAGAAATGATTAGAATCCAGTATCCCCTTTTAGGGGGGACACTTATCAATGATGATTTGATTTGTTCTTGTCATCAATGTCGTTGAGGCACATGGATAATAATAATTTTTGCTTTAATGTGCATTATTTCCTCATGATAAGTCTACAAGACTGACGTTTGGTTCAAGGAACATACACCATGCAGTGTTGTTCCTAGAGGGGGTCCTGGGGACATTTGCCCACCTTTTTGGCTCGGTGTGCCTTAAAATTTGGAAAAGTAGGATACTTTTACCATTGCAAAGGGTCCCACTTGTTCAGAATTGGCCAAAATGACCCCCTCAGGAGATCGCCAAGGAACAATACTGCCATGTAAAGTGAACATGACATTAGTTTATACTGTCATCACCAGGCTTCAGGGAGAGAGGGGCAATCAAAAAAGGTATTAGGTATTAGGAATTAGTTAAACGTTATTAGGTAAACGACGATTTATCATTTTACCATAACTGATATATATTTTTCTAACTGGAATACTGGTTTGACTAGAACTTTAAAATAACAAAAAAAGTTCAAATAAATGCTGCTTAAATAATGTTAACTTGGACCCTGTAAATCATTACTGAAAATTTCTGAATAGCAGGTGATTGGTTAAAGAATAAAGACGTTGGAAACCATTTCACAAGTAATGCAGCAGATACTAGTTATCAAACTTTCTTTCAGTAAAATCTTTTCGTTTTTCGAAATCCAACTTTCCTCAGGTACATAAACTAGAAAGTGGAAGCTTTGTCATTGCTTTGTAGAGAATGTAAAACCGTAAGCTTAGTGACAGTAGCTTGTGAGCAATGTCATGTTGTGAAGCGTTATGCTCAACACACAAAGTATATATATAAACCACACTGTAATCCAAATCGCATAACATGGCCTAATCCTGTGAACCTAATGCTGTTTACATCGAGTAACTGTTTCTTGTTTATTGGATGTACTTGGCAAACCCATTCTGTGAGTGAAGTGACGACCTAAGACTCCTTTACCTGGCAGGATTAAAGTCGCCTGCTATTTACCGCCAGGATTTACAGTGTAGTGGACTATTCAACGAGGTATTGTACCCCTTGACTGATAAGCCAGCTCATAGCGGCCCACTCTTTCTACACTACACAAAAAGCAGATCAAACTCTTTCTTAAAAGTTAACCATGCCTTATCTAAACTTATCATGATTAAAAAGACACAGTATGCTTATTGCATTCTTTTCCCTGCCAATTTTACATTTGTGATAAATGCGACTGCTATAAATAAAATGTGTGCTGTCGTAAAGATATCTGGATTAATATTAACTTACTGGTAGCTAATATGTCAGTTTGAATAAAAGATGTTTGTTTGAATGCATCGGTATTACAGATTTACAGGACAAAGTGTAGGAATTCTTTTTCGTGACCATCTTTAAGGTACAGTAACAGGTTCAAAGTATTATGATGAAAAACATAAGAATCGTGATAAAGCTTAAAGGCAATCCATACAGGTTTTGTTTTATCTATCCCAAAGCTGTGGTAAAAGACAGCAAAAACAAATATAAACAGTTTTCCAAACAAATCTTATAGTGTGTCAATTGTTTTTTGGAGATTGGGGAAAAATTCATTTTTAAACAACAAGTTATTACCTGGTTTAAAAATTTCACTTTGGTATTATGTTTAGGAATAAGAAAAGTTTGGGTTGGAAAGTAATTTTGGGACAGTAAGGAGCAGAGATACACAAAACATGGTTAGCTATATCAAAAAAATTGACAAAATTAAACAATCTCCCTGGTTGACACTTGCCGCAGTCACAAACATCTATTTAAAGTTGACTTGGATTTACCTTTCTAAAAATCAGTAAAACACCTGATTTGTCAATACTTTGTTATTTCCTTTAAATAATTGCTATGGAATTCTCTAAAATCACTAATTAGCAAATATATGCTACCATGTTACTCAGGTTACCTTCAGTCTATGTATGAAAAGACCTGTTTGGCAGTTTTTAACGTGTGATCAACGTAATTATAAATAGGATTTTTTCCTCTCAACATGTTGTCTAAAGAGAAATATCAAAACTACTATAGGAATCAAAATATACCCTTACACAAAATAGTCACAGGGACTAGGTGAGGCAAGGTGAATTGGGGTTTAACTTCACTTATACCATGGCTGCTAGTATTATTGCAGGGAGAAAGCCAGCAAGGCCAGTATTCATTTGAACGGGAGTAGCCCTATCCCGGTTCCCGGGCCTTCGTTCTTGTGAGAAGGCCCTGGAACGAGGATATGGCTACTCCAGGTCAAGTGAATGTCAAGGTCATGAACGACTGACAAGTGCACTGCTTTGACGATGATTTACCGTAGTACAGTCGGAGAAATGATATGTAAGTATTGTAATATTTTTTTACATCTGTAGTTTCTGCCGATTCATAGGTGCTGTCAACATTGCTGGAATTAACAAACGATTTATAAGGTGAGTTTTCACTGATTTTCGTGAGCGGGAATATTGGCTTGAAAGTTTGAGGTAGCGATATACAGACTGTCGACTCTTGACGCATACCTTTTGAAATAATGATCCCATTGTGACCCTTTCGTATAAAGGAAGTAGAATTTAGCTTTCGTATTGTAGTCATCGACTGTGCCATAAAAATTGTTTTTGATGCAAAATATCATGACTTTGAATGAACATGGGCTGGTTTCGTTGTTACATCCCTTTCCTATATAATAGTCATAGGGTAGGGTGTATACTCCATACAGGTATATGTCTTTCAAATGCTGTTTCTAAGCGATACACGCCCCTGTGGTTCTAACTGCCCTCTGGACTGGAAGTATGTTCAGTTTAACCAGGATCATTTCAGCGCAGCCAGGGCCATATGCTAAAATCGACTTTCATAGGCGTCTGCACGCAATTGCCACATTTAGAATGTAATGTCATAGAAGAAGAATGATGTCATAACATTATTTATGACATCACGTCACCATGACAAAGTCTTTTTTTGCTCAAGGGCATCTTATGAAAAATATGAACCTCAATATGATAGCGCTCATAGGGACAGGTAAGAAATATTTATATATTTACCAAACAATATGTTTACTCCAAAAAATATTTAACAAGAGTGCTCTGAGAGCACAAGAACCCCCGGGGTCCTATTATCCTCCAAATAAGCAGTTAAAATGTAACTAAGGGTGATTTACGAAAGATTTGATTTTATTCAATGGTCTTATGTAAAAGGAAACACATATCAAATTTCAAAGACATGTATATCAAAAGTTTGAGCCTCGCTAGTTAAAGTCAGAAAGCCAAGCGTTCAAAGTCAAGGGCCATAACTCTGAAAATATTAATCCAATCGGTCAAAGCATGTGGAAAGTTTCAGAAAGATTGATCAAAAACTGTGGGAGGAGTTGATTTCAGAACACAGGTACTGTCAGTGTGAAATCGGAAAGCTGAGCACTCAAAGTCAAAGGCCATAACTATAAATATAAATAAATATAAATCCGATCAGTCCAAAAAAAGCACATCTAATCACCGATGTATATCCAAAGCTATGTGTGTAAAGTTTCAGAAAGACTGGTTAAAAATTGTGGGAGGAGTTGATTTCAGAACACTAGAAGGCCTATCGTTTTTGGGGCTGTAGGTGAATTCGTAGACCAGACGGGTCCGTTGACGTATATTTCCGGTGGATTCGTAGACGGATTGGCGGTGGATTCGTAGATGTAGAATTTTAAGAAAGCAATCAGACACTCAGTGTTGTTATTTTTTGTGTTTGAAATAAATAAAAAAATATGGTAAGTATAATCTATAATCCATTTTAGAATACCCATATATATACAGCATCAATCAACAACAAACGGGAGATTAGCAGCTTCGGCTAAGATGTATTACGGTAAGTCATTGACAATCAAAACACATCACAACAACCTGTTTTTATAAAGTCGTTAATCTACTGACAACTAAACCTAATTTACCAACATAACATTACTTTCAAGTTGTGAATTACACCGACTACAATCATAGCAACTCACAACATATTGTATATTTAGTTGTTTTATACTGAGAAGATCAACTTTCATATACAAACATGCATGGTATATAAGCTACAAATTAGAAAGTGCTAATTACTAATACAATTGTATCCAATGCTATGGGGGATACGGCGACACGGCAAAACGGCGACAAAAGTTGAAACGGCGACATATTCGACGGTAAGGAAAAATCAACATGCGGGTAGTTGCGACCAATGTTTACACAAGCAATTATCAATTAATAAGGTTATTTTTTACATTAATTAGAGACTATAAGGAGGTATTAACAATTGGCCGTGTTAATTAATTAAATCAATCAGTAATCGTGTATTCATGGTTGACCGCATTTTATAGGTGTTGGGTCTATATCTTTAACACAGACAGATATTTTACTATCGTCTCACCTCATAAAAAATGGATTCATACATAACTATGAAATATATATACATTCTAATAAAACCCTTAGTTAAAGTTGATGTATAAAAAGTAACGAGCCATCTGTATAGTGTTATGAGAGCCTTTAAAAACTAAAATAAACCCATACTAAAATACAATTAAAATGTACATAAAATATAAAACCAAAAAGTGTAAACAGGAATTAAGAATATAAGAAGTCATTTCTACTAAAGCAGGTTTTGGCACATGAATTTATTACAGTTTGGGAAGATAGGATAAGACAACATCTCACGCACAGCAGAAATTCTTTATTTAAGTATGTAAACATCGTGAATAAACATCTCAGACATGAAAGATCTACCAATCAAACTTATAAAAACTAGTTTCGTATTTCACGTATTTCATATTATTTCATAGTTTCGTATTTCACAAAATATACAGTTTCTATAGTCGCCAAACATCTTACGGATATACATACTTTATACTACTTCTACGAATCCACCGCGTCTACGAATTCACTGCATCTACGAACCGGTCTGGTCTACGAAATCACCGCATCCTGTTTTTGGGCGGATGGACTATGGCGTCATTGATTGTGAATCAGTAAGTTAACTTATCCTTGAGAAGTTGACAACTTTGCTAGAAATCTGAATGGTATGAGTCTACGAGATAATATACATAAATGGAGTCAGTAAGGCAATACGTTCCCCGCCATTCTTAATATGCAACGTAATATTCACTTTGTCCTTTTTTATAATATAGTAAATATACAGATTCAATTTACGAGTCAAAATCCTGGAGAGTGCAATTTTATGGTCTTAGAAAAACAAAAAACAAAAGTGTATAAAACTCATCATCTTTTACTTATAAGTATTGAAATAACATTGAATAATCTGAACAAGAAATATGCAATCTTAACTGTAACTTTTATTTAAGTAATTAGCCATACTTTGATGCAAACAATTAAAAAGGTCAATACTGCTACCAGAAAAAAATGTTTGAAATAGTAAAAATGTACATACACAAAAATAATTTTTGACTATTTGACATGTGTTAATGATGATGTGGTATATGTTTAAAGTCTATAAAGTAACATGTTTTAACAAATAGTTTATTCATGACCCATTTTGATTTGAAAATAATAATTAATTGAATTTTGAAATGAAAACATCTTCATATTTAACTCACCCAAACAAACTGTATACCAGCACTTTGACATATCCCTATTTAGAAACTTATCAAATCATTATCAAAATAATACAATCTTAAAAAAGTTTTATATTTCTTATATTACCATTTTTTAGTAAGTAGCAGTTAGTGACAGTGTTGGTAACAGTATTGACTCAATTTGTGACAGTATTGACATTCAAACGCAACTTAATGAGAATCTTGATGAATTATCAAATATTTTACATAAAACAGTTAGAATGATCAAAACTAACATAAACCATCCCTGTTTATAATTTTACAACAATATTCTGTTCGTTCCCAGCTTAATACAAAATGAAGTAAACAGTGATGGTAACAGTATTGACATCTGTGATGACAGTATTGACCTGACTGGTGACAGTTTTGACTGCCATGTGTACAAATTCTATTCTAGATAAATATTTTATGATTAATGAACAGTTTTCGTGAAAATAATGTGATATCCAGTGTCTTGAAAGTCAGTTTGATATAGTTTTTATCAGTATTTAATAAATATTTGTATTTTGTGTTTATACTTGCGATGGTAGCAGTTATGGACAAGTATGGAAGCAGTATGGACAAACTGAAAATCATTTCAATAGTATAGAGTATATTTTTTCATTTCTTACATTAAATCTCTGTCAATATAAAAAATTCTGTTACATCAAAAGTCTGTTGATCATTTAACAGTAAAACAGATAAACTAACACATGTCAAGGTTTACGAAAATAGTTTTCCATATGTTTGTGTCCACTCCTTGTTGAAAACACATGATGCCTGTTGGTTCAGGAATTTTTGTTTGCGAACACTTCAGCATAACTGTACCAACATCGATCTTTCATATGTGTTTATGGAAGCATTTAGCTTTGGTGACTGATGGTTCATGGACTGTAGTGGTAGCCTTGGTGACTGGTGGTTCCTTGACTATATTGGTAGCCTTGGTGACTGATGGTTCCTTGACTATATTGGTAGTCTTGGTGACTGATTGTTCCTGGACTATATTGGTAGCCTTGGTGACTGATTGTTCCTGGACTGTAGTGGTAGCCTTGGTGACTGTTGGTTCATGGACTATATTGGTAGCCTTGGTGACTGATGGTTCCTGGACTGTAGTGGTAGCCTTGGTGACCGATGGTTCCTGGACTGTAGTAGTAGCCTTGGTGACTGGTTGTTCCTGGACTGTAGTGGTAGCCTTGGTGACCGATGGTTCCTGGACTATATTGGTAGCCTTGGTGACTGATTGTTCCTGGACTGTAGTGGTAGCCTTGGTGACTGATGGTTCCTTGACTATATTGGTAGCCTTGGTGACTGATGGTTCCCGAACTACATTGGTAGCCTTGGTGACTGATGGTCTATGGACTATATTGGTAGCCTTGGTGACTTGCCAGTCTTACACATTGAGCCTTGGTGACAAAATGGTCCCAGAAAATGAAAATGAATAATGTGATATCCAGTGTCTTGAAAGTCAGTTTGATATAGTTTTTATCAGTATTTAATAAATATTTGTATTTTGTGTTTATACTTGCGATGGTAGCAGTTATGGACAAGTATGGAAGCAGTATGGACAAACTGAAAATCATTTCAATAGTATAGAGTATATTTTTTCATTTCTTACATTAAATCTCTGTCAATATAAAAAATTCTGTTACATCAAAAGTCTGTTGATCATTTAACAGTAAAACAGATAAACTAACACATGTCAAGGTTTACGAAAATAGTTTTCCATATGTTTGTGTCCACTCCTTGTTGAAAACACATGATGCCTGTTGGTTCAGGAATTTTTGTTTGCGAACACTTCAGCATAACTGTACCAACATCGATCTTTCATATGTGTTTATGGAAGCATTTAGCTTTGGTGACTGATGGTTCATGGACTGTAGTGGTAGCCTTGGTGACTGGTGGTTCCTTGACTATATTGGTAGCCTTGGTGACTGATGGTTCCTTGACTATATTGGTAGTCTTGGTGACTGATTGTTCCTGGACTATATTGGTAGCCTTGGTGACTGATTGTTCCTGGACTGTAGTGGTAGCCTTGGTGACTGTTGGTTCATGGACTATATTGGTAGCCTTGGTGACTGATGGTTCCTGGACTGTAGTGGTAGCCTTGGTGACCGATGGTTCCTGGACTGTAGTAGTAGCCTTGGTGACTGGTTGTTCCTGGACTGTAGTGGTAGCCTTGGTGACCGATGGTTCCTGGACTATATTGGTAGCCTTGGTGACTGATTGTTCCTGGACTGTAGTGGTAGCCTTGGTGACTGATGGTTCCTTGACTATATTGGTAGCCTTGGTGACTGATGGTTCCCGAACTACATTGGTAGCCTTGGTGACTGATGGTCTATGGACTATATTGGTAGCCTTGGTGACTTGCCAGTCTTACACATTGAGCCTTGGTGACAAAATGGTCCCAGAAAATGACTGGATTTCTCTGATGCACCAAGTGCCATTTTCAATGATATTTATCTAAAATAAAAACAAAACAAATGCTGTTACATAGGAAACTATTACATAAAGAGGTTTCCCTTAACATTACGACTTCAAATTAAATCAAGACATAAAAAATTAAACTTCTCTAATTGTCACTATGAAATAATATTCCAAGTTACTTAATTATTTTATTCATAATACATTCTTTCACATGTAACATAATTAATTGTATCATTTTGAACAAGTTCTTCAGTACTGTGACAAAAGCTGTCAAAACTGCTACTGCGATTGTCAAGAGTGTTTTATAAAATTTGAACATGAATGATACTGGAGTCAAGCAGATTAAGGCCAATATTTTCATCCAAATTTACAATTTATGCTTTATTCAAACCATTAACAATCAATAATTTTAAATATTTGATTGATTTGTCAATACTGCCACTTGCTATGTCAAAACTGCCACTACTCTCAAAAGTATACCAGGGATCTTCTATAACTGAACTTTGAACTTTTAAATCATGGTTATTCTTCAACTTCTTAAATGGATATTTGTTTCGCCTCAAGAAAACCATAATGAATTGCATGAACATCTTAACATTGCTCCATACTGGAAAATATGTCACTACCGTCACCACATTTGTCCTAACTGCTACCAATATTTGTAAACAACTTTCTTAAAAGATAATCATTTAGACTTTTCGTTTCTAAGACAGTAAGTAATAATTATAATAACAAAAATGACAAAAACACTTACTCAGTGCCTACTTAGGATAAGCACAGATGGATATTTTCACACAAATAGTTATTTTTGTCAATAACCACCTACAGTTTTGTCACTACTGCTACCGGTCAGGATGAATTTCAATATAGTTTGTAAATAAGTGTACACACCCAAAAGCAAACAAGTGTGTTATTATTGTTTTAAATAATGGTACACTTAAACATCACATTAAGATCCAAAAGTATCATTGTTGTTAAAACTTACTATCAAAACCAACGAAAACTCAATACCGCCACCCCATGTGTCAAAACTGCCACTTTTGAGATGGTTGCAGTATTGACTGTAGCAGTATTGACGTTCTTAGATGTATATTGAAATTAAATACAATTAATGGTCCCCAAAGACAAAAAGATCATGTCATTACAAGTAACTCTAAATGACTCCTTTAACCAGTTTAAGGTGAATGAACATTACTATTCTTTCTCTTGGAAATCTTGGTGACAGTTTTGACACACATAATTCATAGACTCATAACTTCACTTACTTGGAGGTTGATTATGATGCACACTGATGAGAGCTGAAATCCATCATGCTTCCATGTTGAAGACAGTAAGTGAAGGGACCAAGGCAGGAACTGATCTTTGTGAATAACTTGAGGAGAGTTTATTTTTTTTACCATGTTTGGTCACGGTAGCAGTATTGACATATACTTCTGGGACAGCGTTCTTTATTGTGCGGAAAATTATAAGCAAGGCATATAAAGACATAAAACTGTACAATCTGAGCCTCTGTAGTTCCTGCATCAATGCAAAAAATTATAATGTTTGTAATACAAAACCATTTGACAGAAACTAATTTTCAAAGTTGACAATCTTATCTTGGGACAATCAAATTTTGCTATTTTTACTACTAAAAAATTGCTTCAAAGTTAATTTTTTCAGTGAACAAACAAAATTATACATGTGATTTGCTCAGATGTTTTTGTTTCACACGCTCAATTGAAAAACAGAAATAAAAACATAGTTTTAATTAAAAATTTATGACCGGACCGAAAAATTGCACTTTCCAGGATTTTGACTCTTACACCAATTTTTCTTTGCCTGCTTCACCTAATTTACCTACCATATGTCATGATAAATGTGTATCTAATACACATGAGGATAGCAAAGAGTGGACTAGGCTTAGATGTTGGAAAGATCATAACATGAAGTCATACTTGAGTCATGATAATTTGAAATTGTGTAAATATATCATCAAACACTGCCACTAATGTAATTTATTAAATAAAAGTGTTTTGAACTTACCAACGTTGCTCTGAGCAAGAAAGTTAACTCCCTCGACTTCAAGTCCATTGTCCGGACTAGGGTCACTATCCTTTACCTCAGATTTACCCGAGTGTTTTCTACTTTTACGTTTCTTTTTGGATTTTTTAGATTTACTATCAGCTGTCAACTTCTTTGTATTCGATTTTGATCCTTGTTTTGTCTCCATCTTTCACAAGTAATCATGTCATCTTGTAACAACCCATATTCCATATGAAAGTGACTTGTTTTCAATTGATCCGTGAACATATATACATAAAATCAAGATAAAAAGAACGCACTCGATACGCCGGCTGTCATTTCACGTCAAGTTGTTTATGGTGCCGAACAACTATTTCAGCATTCCTTCGCGACACAATATACGTCCATGATTTAAATTTATATTAAATAATTAATCATTGATGTATAGCTTACACCGTACAAACAATAGATGTCCGTATGCCATTAAATATATGTTTCAGTATTTTGTCATGTTAAATGAGACATTATTACTTTCTGGAAATCGTGTATTAATACATAGTATCCAAGCAAATGACTACTTTCAAAATGGCCGATGGGGCGCGAGATTTGGAACTTGCTGCAAGACTGTCAACAGAAAATATGATTCACGATGAATGGAACGATGACGATGATGATGAAATCCTTGCATCGATATTAGATCGTCAGTATTAAAGTCATCGTTCGCCATTCAATGAACCATTCTGGATATTATCTCTCTAAGTTCCTTTTGTCACCTGATTTGAGAAACTGTTCGGTTTTCGATCATCCATTCACTTCTCACTAAATTAGCATCTAATACAGTTCTCCAGTGTAAAAACATAAACCAGCCATATAATGTTACATACACTTGTGTAAACTGATAATAAAAATCTAGTTCATGTATATTATACCATTGGAGAATACAGTGGAGGTGGGGAGAAGGTGGTTCAATATGACTTCATGTCATTGGAAAATTAAATTGGAAAAGTAACACTGAAGCTGTGTACAAAAAGTGTCAACAGAGACTGTATTTTATGAGGAAATTAAGATCATTTGATGTTGATGTGAAATTATTGAAAGTTTTTTTACACATGTTTTGTACAAAGTGTTTTGTCCTTCGGCATGCAATGTTGGTTCGGTTCCCTCAGTCTTCAAGATAAAAACAAATTAAACAGGATTGTTAATATAAGCTCAAAAATTGTTGGTTCCATCCTTGATCACCCGGCGTCAATAAATGACGACAAAATAGTATCACACGCTCGGAAGATTATTTCAGATCCATCACATGTCCTGCACTCACAGTATTCACTTTTGCCATCCGGAAAACGTTTTACTATGCCTTTTCACAAATCCAACAGAACTCGGAAATCATTTATACCCTCAAGTATTTCCATTCTAAATAAACAGTCCGCATGAGAAATTTCAGATTCCAATACCAATTTTAGAACTTATCGAGTTGTACAATTATATGTGTTGTGTGAATGTTTTTTTGTTTTAAAAATTTCTATGTTTAATAATCATGTATTATATAAATTTGGTATACATTTCATGTCATGCTCTGTTGGATGTAAGAAGAATTCCCTTTTGGGTAATAAAGTGTTATCTTATCTTATCTTATCTTATGTGAAAATATTAAAATGACCATTGAAACTGACATGCAGCATTTTGTTGCTCTACTCTCCCAAGCAAGAACATTTTGGAGTCCTGCAAAACTCACTGTGCACCCCCTCTTCTCAAGAAATTGTATCCGCCCCAGGGCTAGAAATTAACATTAGTCCTTCGGCCCGAGGCTAGTAAAAATGACACAGGTATTGTAAATGTTAGCTTCTACTAGCCCTGTGGGCCCTTACAAAATTCTGAATCATTATTCTTGTTTTTATCAGCAACAATATATTAGATGTGAATGATTGAAGTAGGGAAAGTACTTGCCATTGTAGTTAAAAAAAAACATTTTATAATTGTTAGATTACTGAAAGATACAGGCTAGCGATACTTGTATTGGGTAAGTAGAAATAAAAACGACTAGCCTTGTAGGCTACCATATGTTTAAAGTTAGTTTCTACCCCTGCGCCCCCTGTAATGCTGAATTCATTTAGTATTCCAACATTAGTTCAGGTGTTTTATTGGTGCCTATGTTTCAGAATAGTAAAAGAAATTCCCATGAATTAAATGTTTTTATTCAGTCCTACATATTTTTGTTTCAGAACCTTGTGACAACATACTTTCAAAAACAGTTAGCAATAATAACAATAATGGAGACAATTCTATATCGGAGTCATATCAAAATAAAGAAGAACCTCCTTTAGTAAATGAAATGACGCCAAATAATGAAGAGAGTTCTACTACCGAGCACACTAAGGAACACACTGCATCAATAAAAACTCAAAATATTGAGGAATCTTCTACATCAGAAGAAATTCAAAATAAGGACAACTTGAGCATCTGTGGCCAATCAAGACGACATGAGACACTAACACCACAAAACTTCCGCCCGCTGTACCTGTGTGTGTCGGACCTGACGAAACAACACTGGTGTGAGCAGCAGCTATGGTACATGTTTACAGTGCCCACTATACAGGTGGAGGATCCGGTCATCACTGCTGGCTCCACTCTCCATCTTGCTAGAGGTAATATATAGAGGATATCTGTCTTTTCTTGACTAATACCATGTTTATCTCATTGACTCAGGTAGAATGGTTATATTTTCACGAGTGGCGCAGCGTCTATTATGTTTCCATGCTCTTTCAAGCACCTTCAATAGACCCAGTCATATACGTTATGTGGTGATATTGAGTTTATAATATTGTCTGTTCCAGAGCTGGCAGTGCATGACGTAGTACCGGTTGAGACCACATCAAGAGAAGACTGTTGGGCCATCAAGCTGCTCAACCTCCTCGGTGCAGTCCAAGGATTCCTTAACGGAGTCAATCTCGCCCGAGAAATCCCCATCTTTGGAGCTCCCTTTGACCAGGACATTTTTCTTGTTGGTGTCATAGATGAACTCCGGTTTGATCCAGAGTCTTACACCATTGAGCTTTCCGAGCTGAAAACACGAAGTGTCCAATCTATCCCGAAGAAAGCTCAGCAAGAACAGAACCGACTTCAAGTGATGATTTATAAGAAACTCTTTGATGATTTGGTTAAAGGTCAGTTAAAGAAGGAGATGTTAGCACGTCATATGAAGCTACAGCTTGACAAGCCTCTAGGGGCTGGTGTATTGGATCAGTTTGATTTGAAGTTCACAACGGCAAGAAATCTGGATGAGCTTGCAGACTATGTGTTTGAAAGGATGCAGGCGTTAACTTGTATAAGTGAGCTGACAGTGGAGTATGTTCATCAGAAGACGAGCACAAGCTTGATGAAGATCCCGGTGGAACACAATGAGGATGAGCTCAGGGGGATGTTCTGTAGCCTTGTGGAGTTCTGGAGGGGTAACCGCAAACCAAAAGGCGTCGACATAGAGGAGGCGTGGAAGTGTCAGCGCTGTGACTTTGCAGATGTGTGTGAATGGAGAGAACGTAAAGCACAGGAATATGCAAACAAGAACAAAACGGGTACTTGATCCTTTGATCAAAACGTGTTCCTTCTTGTTTAGGAAACAGTTTTTCATCCCTCATTGACTACCAAACAGCATGTTTACAGTGGGTTATAGATGCCATCTCTTGAATATTCTTAAAAAACTGTCACCATAGACTTTCACACTAAAACAAACTTTCAAGATTTGTCAACTGTTTTCTGCACCACAGACATCCCTAAGTAACCAATGTCTCAATAGTTTCTGGTGTACTGCAATATTATAGATGCATCTTCATCATGATGTTAGGTTTCACCATTGTTATCTTATTGATTTGTTACTTAAAGGTAAAAAAAAGATGTAGGTTGTGGTTTCTTCAACAACACCACCAGGGACACGGCAACTTTGTCTATAGTAGAGAACTGTTCTACGGTCAGTAAGGTTTCGGTGCAATGCTACACTGAAATTCACCGTAGTACCACCCATGGTTAGCTAGTTCCAGCCAGTACTCGCAGGTTTCACCACAATGCATAGCCACATGCCGTTGCTGGCTTTCTCCCTGCCGTAATACTAGCACCCGTGATATAAGTGAAATACTCTTGAAAGCGACGTTAAACCCCAGCTGACCTCACCTCACCTTCAACAACAAACATTCCAAAAGTGATGGATAAATAAAGGAATCAATGTCATTTAGTAATTTTTTAGCCATTGTTTTGATCCAATTTAAGTTTTTTATTTTTTCATATGTAGTATCCTGTGTTATTATAGAATTTAGAGTGAGATATTCAATTCTATTGGTGAAATAAACCCTCTGTCAAGCTACAGTGGCGACAACCTTTATCATCACTCTAATGTTTATCTAATCTCGTTAGGTAGAAAAGTTAATATATTTCACTCGTGGCCGAGCCACTCGGTGAAATATCTAGTCTTTTCTACCTTACTTAATAAGATAAACATGGTATTTGTCAAGAAAAGACAGATATCCTTTATTTATCATCCCAAAGAAGACAATGCTTGTGTGAAACTTTGTGTGTTGAACAATCATGAGTGAGAGATATACCCATACTTTTCCTTGTGTATGGAATGATACCCTACACTTTTCCCTGTGAGGCCCTTACGAGGCACAAGCTGAGTAAGGCTCAACGGGGAAAAGTGTTGGGTATCATTTGATACACAAGGAAAAGTATGGATATATCTGTCTTATACCCCACTTACGGTTGAGTGTAAACTGATTCTATTTCATAATATTTCTAAACAAATACAGCTGTAAACAAGCTTGTGTATGAAACACACAACCCAAATTGGGCCTCATCTGTGACAATACCCGGTTACGCTCAGCCCGTGATGCAGTGAATGGTTACCCATGTTTGGGGCTCGAAATCTAATTGATATGGCCCAATGACAGATTTGTCAATGCAGACACATGTGCATCTCGCTGAAATGTACAGCTAACGCCATAAATTGCATTGCTAATGTCAACATGGCCAATGTTTAGAGAAAACAGAAGCAATTTTCAGTATGTTAAGCACGAGTGTCGTAAACATAGTATGGCATAGACACTCATATAATATTCTGTTTATAACCGAAGTCGCGAAATTAATGAAAACACGCTAAAATCAACTTTCAACCAGGCCTGGCAACCGGCCGTCGCGCATTTAGAACCCAACGTCATAGACGAAGCGTGACGTCATAGCATTGTTAATGACGTCACGTCGCCATGACAAAGTGATATGTTGCCCTAGGGCATCGTATGAAAAATATGAACCCCGATATGATTAACCTCGTAGGTAATAAAGAAATTTATAATATTATAACAAGCATTATAAGAACCTTATTCATTTGGTCATGATCAAATGTATGAAGTTTCAACTGTCTTTGTGATGTAATGGTTCGTTGGTTTCGGCCAGAAAGCAACAGGACACAGGTTCCATCCCAGTTGTCTTATATTTTCATATATAACATTTTATAAAGTATCATTACTTAGATTTGGAAATTTGAAAATTGACTCCATTGATTTCTCAGTTGTTAAAAAATGAAGGTTTATTAGAAAAGTGTAGGTATATCAGAAAAAGTTTAGGTATATCAGACAAAAGTATACCGTATAAGTATATCGTCTAATACACCTACACTTGTAACAAAAGAAACCAGAGCAACGAGACCGGAAGTGGGTTATAAATAATGTGTAGATGTGCCTTTTTTGGTTTTCAGCTACTTTTGAATTTTGTTTTTAGATGTTTCCATGGAAATATAACTGAACATTTTGTTTCTGAGCCAGAACTCAACAACTGTAAGACCTAGCTCAATGAAACATGGTTTGTGTAGAAAACAATTATCATGTGTAGATTTGTTTTGGCTTTTTTTCCACCTTTTTCAGACCTTTATTTTTAGCCATGTCTATGGAAAAACACGTTCGTCTTGATGAATGGTTTTTTTTTTATAATTTTGCTTCCATAACAGATCTTGAAAACTATTAGACAGAGATTTCTACATCTTGGAATGTATACAATTGCAAAGGCTTTCATCTGTTGAGAAGTGATGAAAATGACAGCTGCAGTTTAACACAAAGGACTAAGACTGGATATTGGACTGATCATCAAAGGATTGTGTCAGTATTACATGTACACAACCAACTTTCCAACCCAAAACATGCTCTTGCCAGTCTCCACCATTGGCTTTCATAAGCCTTGCCACATTTCATTAAGGTTTCCATGCTAGGAAATTGGAGCCCATTATGCATTTCAGTTGCTGTGCTCCACTATCTTAGCACAGAAAAGTAAGGAAATTACTGCAAGTCTTAAATCAGCCAGTGATGAAGACTGGCAAGAATTATGCCTTGAGTGAGTTCTTGTTTAACACGGCTTGGGCAGTATTGCAGCGACTAGTGGCAAAGTTATGCCTTTTGTAGGGAAGTTTGTACACGGCTTTCAGGTAACACCCATGGGGAGCTTGTTGTAGACAAATCTTGCTGATAACCACAAGATATTGTTGGTTTTATCCATGCTATATTAGTCACTGTGATAGGCAAAATACCGGAGGAGCAGTGTAAAATCCTAAATACTTAATTTGAATAATTTAAATGGGTTTCAACTCCGAAAAGCCTGTTATGTTGAAAATCTGAGTCAAATTTACTTTGGGTGCTCAACCATGCCCTTTGCTCTTTGGGATATTATAAAGGTATAATAGGTACCGGTACGTATAATCTGGTAACTGTTGTTTCGGCCCTTTATCTGTGTTTCAAATCTCACATTTACAATCTTATCTTATCTTGGAAAATACAATCTGAAAACATAAACCTAAAATATGTAGCAATGTCATTTTGTCCAGCGAAGATACCATGGTGGCTAAATACCAATAAATTAAATATTAACACTCTCTTTAAATTATTGCACACACAGCCGTGATGTTGTATTTTACGACTGCTTCATTAAGTGTTAACCATTTATCGTCAGTTTAACTGTCAGTTTAAGTGCAGATGACATGCTGTATGGTCACATCGGTAGAATAATTTTCTAGCAGCATCAAGGGAAGGACATACCAAGATGAATTGGTAAAGATCCAACACCCAAAAATCGCATCTACATGATAACGGGAGGTAGTGTACCAACTTTGGTGAGGATAGATCACATAGTTTTAGAGATCTGCTCCGGAAACAAACCAAATCATTTAAAAGGACCAAGTCCAAATTGTTACCAAGGAAACGAAATATTTATTTTTAAAAACAATGATACCCCCGAAAGGCACATCTACATGATATGGGGAGGCTGTATACCAAAGTTGTTGAAGATTGGTTAAGTAGTTTGGGAGATCTGCTCCGGAAACAAACCCTATCCTTCATATAGGCAAAGTCCAAATTGTTACCATGGAAAGGAAATTTAAAAAACACCCCACGGCAACTCAACCAGGAACAATAAGTCTCCCGACCCTTCGGGGGAGACATAATAAGGACAAGTGTAAGGATGACAACTTCTTTATTCGGAGGGTGCGTCAATACAGATTCTTGTTTTTAAGCATGAATAAAAGACAGAAATATGTGTGATATATACAATATGGTACTTTCTGAAAATAAGATCACCAAGAATTCAAATTGCTCATGCCAGGGTTGACAATGAACTACGCCAACTTTTGTTTGAACGTCAAAAGATTAAAATTATTGTTTTCGAACGTAATTTTTCCAATTTCTTTGTAACCGTGATATATTGTAATTAGAATTAATTACAGTAATCATATTAAATCAAGCATATTATAATTATATCAATCGTTGACATGTTTGGAAATAATTCAAATTGTCTCATATCATCAAACAAACGACTGTTACAAATGCATCGTATTTGATCTCTGTCTCTGGTAAGTAAGATCTTCTCTTTCACTTGACGAATGCATCACATGCACAGAACGTCTTTTCAAATTAATGGCGGTTCGAAAGAAGACCTCCTCTTGATCTTGACCTTGACTCCTTGGAGACGAACAGAAGCGGTTCTGTGAGGCGCGTCTGAGCAGACGAGGACGAGGACTGCACTGTTGCACTAGAGCTGACGGTTCATCAGGCAGGTGGTTCTTCATCCTCAGTTTGTAGAAGCTGTGTTCCCGCTCTAACGAGTGCTTCAGCTTGGTGATCTTGTTCCGGGCTATCAGCTGTTCCTGGAGCTGCTTCTGGTCCTCCAGGAAACCTTTCAGGCTGGATTTCTCAGCAGCAGCGTCGAAGTTCCAGAAAGTATGACTCCCTTCAGATTCATGATGCTCACTTTCTTCCGGCATGTCTGTATTTGAGGATTGAATAAGGAATCCACCAGCTGATGGGATCTTTGGCATTCTGCTCGAGTTAAAGACACCGACTGTTGGTTTCTTTATTGACACTCTTCCTTTTGTTCTTTCGTGTAAATGAATGTTATCACCAGAATCGTCGCTATGCCCTTTATCACCGAGGTCAAGCCGACACGAATCACGCTGTGAATCCAAGGCGGATGTGACCATATTGTCCAAGGATTCCAACGAATCGGAAACAGTCTTCTGGTGTCCTATAGCAACCGTCCATTTTCTCAATATATGTCGTTTTTTAATTTCGGTGTCTAGTTTGGCTCGTGCAGCGTGTTTCTCATATCGAGCTAGTTTCCGGTCCAACGCGCGCTGGTCCTGCTTGTTATGACGACATGTCACTTCTCCCGCCCTACTTTTTGACAGACAGATGGCTCCCTTCAGGACCCGTATCATCTCCTGGGTCTTTCGTTTTTGAGTTTCACCCTCATCTAGGTTGTAGAGAGATTCAACGCAAGTTTCCATAGCAACTGTCCCAGACAATCGTCCTTCCATGTAGAGTACACACTGAGAAGGTTTATTTTTCCCCAGACGATAATCTTTGGTAATCTCAGGTAAGTCGCGACGGCGTTGGATTTGTCTACATTAGAAATCCCTCCTTAGGTAAATAGTCAGCTGAAACACAATAACACACCTTGATTACGTGTTTATTATGGCTTCGTTAGTTTCGTTACTACCTACCTACCTACCTACCTACCTAGCTTCTCGATAGAAATTCTATTGCTTAGAAAGAGAACTTCCTTAACATGGAGATTTGATGTCAACATGGATTTGTAAATTCTTAGATGTTGTACACATTTAAACGTGCTTTCACTGCTAGTTTACGTGTATTATCCGTTTGTTCAATACCTGAATAATACAATTCCGATCGACAATTTCAGTTCTAATGGTAAAATCGTTATATTGATATTTTGATGTACGAAGTTGATGAATACAAAAATCATTAAACAAATAGGACTATTTTCAAAATGTAACAATAAGATTGATATTATATTGCACATCCATTTGAATCATGTAATTGAAGAATCGTTCATATTGTTACAATTCAGCCAGGATTCTGGGGCAATAAAAAATTGACAATCGGCCCGCGTCAACTAAATACTGGATATTCTACAAGCACTCTTACTCCTGCGACACGACAGTATATTAAAACAAAAGTACTTGTACATAAAGTTTAGAGACGGCATTACAAACACATGTGCCTATCAAAATGTTTCCATATTCCTAAATAGGGTAGGGTCTAGGTACAAATGTTTTCCCTAACGCCATTTCTAAGCGATACAAGCTCCTAGGTATTAACTATTGTATAAAGTCTTGGATTTTCATATAAGTTTCTGAATTTAAATCTAAAGCACACTCACCTAAACATAAAACGTTTGGCGTCAACGTGAACACACGAACTGATGCAGTGAACTGATTCCTCCTCCGAAAACCAAGTGCAAACAGTCTCGACTTCTCCCGGTCGTCCTCTACGGTATATGGCTTAGCTGTGGCGCCTTGTCCGAGTTATAAGTGGATCAGTGCCTGGATCACGTGACCAGATGATCCGTATATTCAGTATTGGAATTCCATGTTTACGCCAACTCCCACTATCTAAACCTTTTGTTATTGTTTTGTCATGTTTTTATGTTCCATTAATTCCAATGTGCAATGTCCATACACATGATTGCAGGGTGTGTTGTGATAAACTTAATTCTGATAAATCAGACTTATAATTCCATTCCTTATATAGAAAATAATTGCAAGTACAACATTAAGCCTACATTACATTTACAACTTTTTTTGACAACTATTTAGATGGAAGCATAGTGGTTATCGTGTTAAACTAAGGATGCAGAGGTGTGGGGATCAAATCCCACCATTGTCCTGTACTTGTACTGTGTGCAGTAAGAGAAGGGTGACATAAAACTTATTAAGATACCACATACAGTTTACTTTTATCAACCAACGCTCGTGGGTTTCACAGTCCTTTCACACAGCGGTATTGTAGACATACTTACTGCAATAGTGCTACCCGCTACAATATACTTGAACTTCTCTAGAAAATGGATAAAAGGCCTATGTCACCTGAATACATTCGAACAAAAACATTATGTTAGATGTTCATTGTACATACTGAGTAAAACACCCAGCAAAATCAAATCCATTGATATTTCTTATAATTTTAGCCCATTTTGAGATCTAAAGCTATATTTTCGCTTGGGTAAAAATATGTCCCAAATAAATAAATCACTTTATTTGGTCATAGTGTAAACAACGCTGTACTATTCGTATTAGAAGGCTGCACCCTGCGGCTCTTATACATTGTCCTAATACAACACCTGCAAGAAAACAAGATTACACATACAGGCGCAGCAGCTAATCTCGATACAGTTGTGCTATAAAGAAAATACCACGTTTCTAGTTTAGCCAGGGCCATGTTCAAGAGGCCATGTTCAATGAGCGAGTACTTTCAAACCTCTCTTGAACACGATTGCTCAATGTAGCGCTACGTAGCAAAGCGAGCAAACCTCTAGGAATCGCACCGTGTCGTTCAGAAGAGAATGCGCTTCATTGAGCGATTATAAGCGCTCGCTGTTATGGAACGGAGCCAAGGTGTTTTCATTTATTTTGTTTAACGATTATATAACGCACTCGTAATAACAAGTACTTTACCTGTGGAAAAGTTCAGGAAACGTGTTTACCTGAAATAAATAGGCCTTGGATGCAAGGTTGGTTTTGACTCACCTCTTGGTTCGTTTGTTCCAGCCGATGCCGACAGGTTTCATTGCATTGTATAGTCATAATGTATATTAATTTTTAATGTTTGCAAGCAGCGTTGATCTGTTTTGGCTTCACCATAAAGACACGAGGACATTATATTCATTTGAAAACGTAAATGTGTATATTCACCAGTAATCTAACTGGAATGGTATGCTTCTGAAAACAGTGTATAGTTTGTATTCATACATCAATCTATGTAAAATAATGCGATCGCAGAGGAGACCCTTTAAATAGCTGTAGACATGTTTAACATGAACATTAAAATATATGTAGACTTGCTTAAGGAGGTTCCTTACAAATTAAAAAAATCTCAAGAAATTGCTAATATTTCATAATATACATGACAAACATATGCTTAATCCATTTCTGTTAGAATAAATAGGGGTCACCGTGCGCGTTTTGGGATATGAGCTCCCAATGTAGGTGGGGTGTCGCAAAAAAATTAATTTTTCACTACCATCATCATTATGAAAAACCAACAAACATATCTTATGGTCGTCATATGACTTAAGCATTAAATAACATGCTTTCAAATGACGATTTGTTTCCATATGTAGTAGCCTTGTCCAAAATTTCATACATGTATGAAAATAATGAATACATAGTCTCGACCTTCCAACTTCACCAAGTATAGCAGAGTTAGACACACATTTAATGACTTTCTTAAAGAAAGAGCAATGAACTTTTTCAATATTTTCTTTAACAGAATAGCCTCATATTTCTGATCCATATAAAAGTATTGGTGCTATTTTGCTATCAAATATCTGGGTAATAATGTTAAGTGGGATTTAAGGGTACTTGGTAATGAGTTGAACAATGGGAAAACAGGCTTTTTTTTAGCTTACTTAGCTAATGTTTCGCATGCCTTGATGAGAAGATTATACCTAAATATTTATAATATGATACAACATTGACTATTTCTCTACCGTACGTCCAGTTCTCAGTCATTTTAGTATAACCTCCATTTCTAAATACAACAATGCATAATTTATCTAAATTTACCTGCATACCCCATTTATCACAACATGCCTTTAGCAAATCCAGCGTCTTCTGCATACCAATAACAGTGTCATTTAGTAATGTAACATCATGCGCAAACAGAAGCAATAGAATATCTTCTGTTCTATCTCTCACAAAAATACCTCTTGACCCAAGAGTCTTGAAGTCGTCAACTAATTCATTAATAAAAAGATAAATAGAACATGACTAAGAATGCAGCCCTGGTCAACACCTGCTGACGTTTCAAATAATTCCGTTTTAAGGTTACCGACTCTAACACATGCAGAAACTTGTTTCTATTAACAAGGTCAAATGCCTTTTTAAAATCTATGAATGCGGCATAAAATCTATCTTTGTGCTTACGCAAATATTTCTGACATAAGGACTGAAGAATAAACAAATTATCGACAGTGGAGTAACCATTGCGAAAACCTGCTTGAGACTTATCTAACACTTCATTGAGTTCGAGCCATATTCTAATCCTGTGTTCTAGAATAAATGTGAAAATGTCCCCAATTGTGTTTAATAGAGAGATTCCACGATAGTTGTTCGGGTTCCATAAGTCACCTTTCTTCAAAAGAGGAATTATCATCCCTATATTGTCTGGAGGTTAATAGCTCTCTCGATTTCAGATTTGGATATTGGTTCTGATAAAATATCAAGACATTCTTCACAATAACTGTACTGATGACTAGATAAAACACTTTGTACCGATTCATCAAAGGAATGACCATTTGAATTATCAACTGGACTTAACAGATCTTTAAAATAGTCATACCATGAAGCTGCAGTAATATCACCAAGATGTGTATTCCTTCTAAGTAGCTTCTTGATCTTAAACCAGAACCCTTTACAGTGTCCCTCCCTCCCGTGCTGTTGTACATACCTCATCTACAGCCTTTATATCAGACTGGCCCTTCTTTTTAGTACATATAGAATTCCTGAATACTTTCTTTGACTCTAGGTATTTCGCCAAATTTTCATCTGTGCGACATCTCCGAAAGATATTCAAATACTGATACTTGATATGTTTAGCTATACTACACTCTAGATCAATCCAACATGATTGAGTATAATGTAATTCTTTAGCAAACACAGCAACATAGTTTTCATTTAACATTGTTACTTTTCGGATTACACTACCTCCAATGGTACAGATTCTTATACTTTTTCGGGCCGAATTCATTGCGTGATTCGAATCCACAATCTCTGCAACAGGCAACTATGTCGGCAACACTGACCGTACCAACAGCTTGCCACACGACCACGGAGCCTTAGATCAATAGATGTGTGTTAGATTTGCTCACTGTGTAAATGGCACCTATTTCTTTGGGTATCTAATACATAAAATATTTGAAGCCGAATATCCGTCATACTGAAAACGGTTGCAACACCTGAACTGTTTCATGACACCCCGAATGATCTCCGTCATTCATGTATGTGTTTATCTACAGCCTGTTTCCTATTTCTCCAATATTAACTCACGCAACTTGGAAAGTATGCAACAGTATTGGTGTACTCTGTTACAAAAACTCTCAGACAGAAAGGTAATTTCAATTTAATTTGACATTTGTTTATAAACGAAAGATTGTATTTATTGTATTTACCCTCATTGTCATTATTGAAAAGTGATCCAGTGTATTAAGTGGTACCTTGTACTTGAAAAAAAAGAACAGGAACATTTTCTGAAAAACAGATTCTTCAATGTGAAAATAGCAAAATACGTTGTAACGTTATTGGAAATAGTTATCACATGTGTAAAGAATTTGTGAGCGAGAACCCTTTTTTGGCAATGCGTCCATGAAATCAATAAGATGCTATTTCTACCATTCAATACAATTATCAACAGAAAGAATTTTCCAATTGAATACATTATCTAAATATATAAACCTCAAACATCAAATGAACAAGACATTGTGTAACTTCGTGTTTTTTTCCATTGAACATACTATGACATGTGACTTTGACACCTGTTATTTTCCACTACATATACACACAATGACAAACATTCTTATAAATTCTATATTTCAAGATAGAAATTATAACAATTTTGTTCTGTTTGTGTGTTTGCAATTGAAGATGAATGATGTAAAATCGATTGAGAGTTTGAATGTCGCTTTGACATTGTTCATGTCCATTGCAAACACACAAGCAGATATTCAAATCTTGAATAATACTGCTTACACATAAGCCGCATGCAGCTCGTAGTATGTTAATGCGATCTTCGCCTTGGAAGGACGGGCGAACTGTTTTTGTAACATAAAACCATTAACAGCGATTATACTGTCGAATTATATCAACTACACGTTTTATCGATAGACACATCAGAATATGTCATATTAATCCATTAATCATTTCGTTTTTAGTTTTATGCATGAATGTTCGTTATGATTACCGCGGCTCGCAGCAAGTAGCGTACAATCATTATAAGGTACTCAAAAGGAACAACACTGCTCATCGAGTCAATGATATCAGAGTGTTAACGTAATGTCACGCATCCACTTTATTTATTCACATTTGTCTACTAAAAGCAAATGCGCAGTCTTCAGTGTAATTGACCTGTCTCATACAGTATTTGGTTGCCTGGGGGTAACCGGTATTTATTGCTCTGAAAATGCTCTTTCTTTGAGACATTGTTTTGTTCGACGATTACGATTAGCGACGCCATGTTGTATGGTCCCTTCCTAAAATTAACGTCACCAACCAGCTTCGTTAAGTGTTATATCTAATAAATAGAACATTTGACATTTCTCGTCGAATACCATGTATATCCCATCCCGTGAAGCAGTATATATTTATTTACGATCGTGAACGTATATATTTCTAGTTCATTCGATGATATATACGTGGTATTGGACGATATATATATATATATATATATATATATATAGAAAAACAGTTTAAAACATCTTCCAACTCCCAGGTCTCATATAGAAAAAATAAAATGTTCGAAGAAATTACGATGATTTAATCAGATTCACAAGCATGCTTTCGACCATTACGGGTCTCATCAGGTGAATGACGTTGAGTCGGTTGATGCGTCATAAAGTGTATTATGACGTCACAATACATTGCATAGATACATTGTTAGATACAATGCACAGAAACAGATGTACATTGAGAATGAAATTACATTTTAGAATTGAGTCTTGGCTTATATTTATTAATAAACAATAATTCTTTTTCTGCCAAGCAATTAGATTCAGTTGAATCAACTTTGTATATTGGAAAAACAGAATATTTATTTTTTCCACATAGTTCAAGATGTGCACTAAGAGGGATAGTACGATTGTGTTTTTGTTTAATTTGAGAACGATGAAGATTCATTCTTCTTTTTAATTTTAATTCTGTTTTCCCGATGTATATTTCTTGACATCCATGACAAACAATCATATAAACAACATTTTTTTAATCACATGTCATGTTTCTTTTTACAAAAAACATTTTATTTGGTGGGATACTAACCGATGTGCCCTCAATCAAAATGTTACATGTCGCGCATCGTTTATCACCACATTTTCTAACCTGGGGGGTTTCTGTAATGGAGTCAAATTTGGAATTAGTCAACATTTTCCTTAAATTTCGGGGTTGCCTTTGACTATTAATAATCCGATAATTTTTCAAAATTCGTGCCATCTTTTGGCTTTGATATAAAACAGGCATATGTTGATTAACCAATTTCATCGCATTATTATGACTTGGATTAAACGTAGTGATCAATGGGAGACAACTCTTATCTGAAATTGGAATTTCAGTTTCACTGGTTCCTGGATTGGGAGCGTTTGCGCTATTGTTAGCAGGAGAACTGTCTCGTTTATTATCAGCGGCTTCTCTTAGTTTTATTTGGTCTAGACTCAGTGCCCTAGTAATACTGTCATCTATTAAGTTAATTGGATAGTTTTGATTGGTCAAAAACACCTTTAACTCCTTAAGACGCTGTTCTTTGATGTTATTTTCTGAGACTATAGTACAGATTCTCCTTGCTAAACAATATGGAATATTACGTTAAGTATGTCGGGGATGGCAAGATCTAAAATCCAAATATTGATGTGTATCAGTACTTTTGTAAAATATATCAGTATTTACAATGCCTTCAGAATCTAATTTGACTTTAACATCAAGAAAATTGATTTCACACTTACTTTTTTCCATAGTAAATGTAAGGGAAGGATTAAGAGAGTTAAGGATATTGTGAATGTCATGTAGATTTTCTGCCGAGACATTCAATATTGCAAAACAATCATCTAAAAATCTTTTCCAGCTATAGAAATCATGAACATTAGTGCACAAAACTACAAAAGGAAGATAAAAGATACGGATGAGCAGTTCCAAGAATTCCTAACGAGGAAAGCTTCTGGATTTGTTTTGGACAAACTGTGCGAGATTTGGGAGAAAGAGTGTGAGCAACACGAGGAGAAACAACTTCAACAGTGGAAGACCAAAGAGGTGTGGCTACAAAACTATAAGTCAAAATATGGTGACTCTGTGTTTAAAGAAAAGACAGGACAGAGACTCAAACCTCAAACATCCATTCCTAAACAAAGAAACAGGACACAATTTAAGGAAATAGTCGAACAGCAGAAGGGCCCAACCAGGGTTAATAAGACATTTTCCGAGGCCGTGAGAACACCCCCGCCAAAATACCAGGAACCATTGCGGACACAGACTTTCAAACGTCGAATCAACAATAGGTTCCAAAAAGTCGTGAGAACACCCCCATCCCGTCAGGAAGTGAATCGCCAAGAAGGATTACCCACACGGACAATCCAGCGCCGGATTAACGCCCGATTCAACCGAGACAACAAACGCACAGTACGGACACCAGTACCAGTGAGAAAACAAAAGACTGTTGAAAAGAAAGACTGTAAATATGTAAATGAAAATGACAATAACAATGTAACCTTTGTAGGTAGAGCAGTTAATAAGTATTTTTTAGAAAGAGGACGATCCCAGAGAAAAAACGGTTATCCGGGGAACTGGAAACCTCCAAAAGGGTAGACCCAAAAATCATTAATCTGTCTGACCATCCCCTTTCTGAAAATGAAATTAAACTTTTGAAAAGGGGTCTAAAATTTACTCCAACTCCCAAACCAAATTCAAATGATACCAAATTAGATATGAAAGCTTTTTCAAGAAAGTTACGACTAGCAGAATTTTTTGCTACTGACGAAAGTGACATTGAAGGGGATGATGAGGAAGATTGCAATATAAGGGATGAAAATTTAGTCAGAAATAAATCTAAATTTAACCCGCCTTACAACAGAGATAAATATCTAGATGAATTTTGTCAAAGGATTGAAAACAATCCTGTTCATGTTAACAAAAAGAATTCTAATTTAACTAAAGGGGAATTGAAAGCTCTCCGCGACCTTTCTAATAATACAGATATTATAATTAAGGAAGCGGATAAAGGAGGGGCTATAGTTATAATGAACAGTTCTTATTATTGCGACAAAGTCATGTCCATTTTGAATAATACAGAATATTATCAAAAATCATCTGCAACTAAAGAAAAGGCTGTTTGTAACAAAGTTAAGAAGTTAATTGAACATTACTCTAATGAAATTTTAGATAAGGAAAAGGATTACTTAACCAATTTTGAATCCAAAACTGCTAACTTTTACGGGCTACCCAAGGTACACAAAAGTAAACTTATTCAAGAAAAAGTATTAAGTGAAAACAAAGAAGTAATAAATATTGTTAATCCAGAAGATTTAACATTTAGGCCGATAGTTGGGGGACCCGAAAGTTGTACTCAACGTCTAAGCAATTATTTAGATATAATTCTTAAACCTTTGTGCAAACATGTCAAAAGTTACCTCAGAGATGATATAGATTTCCTATGTAATCTACCAACACAAGTAGCCAAAGATTCTACTATAGTCAGTTTTGATGTAGTTAGTTTATACAGCAACATTGATACTTCACTTGGCATTGAAGCCATTACATATTGGATAAAAGAATTTAGACAGGACGTATTGGATAGATTTTCAGAAAACTTTATAATAGATGCTTTAAAGTTAATTCTGAACAATAATGTTTTCTACTTTGATGGTTGCTATTTTTCACAAGAAAAGGGAGTTGCCATGGGTACCAAAGTTGCGCCTACTTATGCAACCTTAGTTCTGGGATATCTAGAAAAGTTATTTTATGAAAAAGTGGGTAATAAACTTGGACAGGAAACAAAAGAACACGTAGAAAATATGTGGAAAAGATTTTTAGATGATTGTTTTGCAATATTGAATGTCTCGGCAGAAAATCTACATGACATTCACAATATCCTTAACTCTCTTAATCCTTCCCTTACATTTACTATGGAAAAAAGTAAGTGTGAAATCAATTTTCTTGATGTTAAAGTCAAATTAGATTCTGAAGGCATTGTAAATACTGATATATTTTACAAAAGTACTGATACACATCAATATTTGGATTTTAGATCTTGCCATCCCCGACATACTAAACGTAATATTCCATATTGTTTAGCAAGGAGAATCTGTACTATAGTCTCAGAAAATAACATCAAAGAACAGCGTCTTAAGGAGTTAAAGGTGTTTTTGACCAATCAAAACTATCCAATTAACTTAATAGATGACAGTATTACTAGGGCACTGAGTCTAGACCAAATAAAACTAAGAGAAGCCGCTGATAATAAACGAGACAGTTCTCCTGCTAACAATAGCGCAAACGCTCCCAATCCAGGAACCAGTGAAACTGAAATTCCAATTTCAGATAAGAGTTGTCTCCCATTGATCACTACGTTTAATCCAAGTCATAATAATGCGATGAAATTGGTTAATCAACATATGCCTGTTTTATATCAAAGCCAAAAGATGGCACGAATTTTGAAAAATTATCGGATTATTAATAGTCAAAGGCAACCCCGAAATTTAAGGAAAATGTTGACTAATTCCAAATTTGACTCCATTACAGAAACCCCCCAGGTTAGAAAATGTGGTGATAAACGATGCGCGACATGTAACATTTTGATTGAGGGCACATCGGTTAGTATCCCACCAAATAAAATGTTTTTTGTAAAAAGAAACATGACATGTGATTAAAAAAATGTTGTTTATATGATTGTTTGTCATGGATGTCAAGAAATATACATCGGGAAAACAGAATTAAAATTAAAAAGAAGAATGAATCTTCATCGTTCTCAAATTAAACAAAAACACAATCGTACTATCCCTCTTAGTGCACATCTTGAACTATGTGGAAAAAATAAATATTCTGTTTTTCCAATATACAAAGTTGATTCAACTGAATCTAATTGCTTGGCAGAAAAAGAATTATTGTTTATTAATAAATATAAGCCAAGACTCAATTCTAAAATGTAATTTCATTCTCAATGTACATCTGTTTCTGTGCATTGTATCTAACAATGTATCTATGCAATGTATTGTGACGTCATAATACACTTTATGACGCATCAACCGACTCAACGTCATTCACCTGATGAGACCCGTAATGGTCGAAAGCATGCTTGTGAATCTGATTAAATCATCGTAATTTCTTCGAACATTTTATTTTTTCTATATATATATATATATATATATATATATATATATATATATATATATATATATATATATATATATATATATATATATATATAATTTCTTGTGATATTTCTATATATATATATATATATATATATATATATATATATATATATAGTAGATAAGTAATCAATGCAATGGTTCAACAAAAGAAAATAGCAAGAATTGTTACCAGATTACTTTTATTTTGGACAAACAACACTAACATAAATATGTTGTTACAAATCGGAAAGGTAAACGTTGAATGTACATATTGTACAACATGCTACAGATTGTCTCTTAACATGACAGTGGGTAAAACACATCCGACAAGGGGAAATAACATGGAAGCTACTGCACGCCGGTGTTAACACAAAATAAGAATGGAACAATAAAAGACAAGCATTGTGGATAACAACTTCTATATTTGTTTTTCACAACGTATCTGGGCTACTTCGTATCCCTTCTACAGGTGGATTAAAACATTACTGACTCGCCCGTATTTTTAATACAGACACAATGTTATTGGACATTGTGCAATTAAGTGTGACAGAACCTGCCAAAATGCAAAATAAATATTATATTTTGAATATGTGTTCAGGAAAACAAACATTTATTAACATTATATACATTAAAATATATGTCACGAGAAGAAAGTTGAATATGAAAATATAAGATACCCACGGCAATAAAACACATGTTGTCAATGGGACCGACAGCGTGCTTTATGAGGCATTAGAACTCAACCTACTTTCTCAGCCAATCAGACGGTCGTATTTTCCTGACAAAATAGACTCTTAATGATTAAGAACTCAACGCTAAAACGCTCTTCATGACACGCCCTCTCTGTTCCTGATTGGTCAAAAACAAATAACAACAATGTTTTACAGCTTTTTAATTGACATGTGCCCCACGTGACTCGAAGTAAACACGACCTCGACACTACGCAACACAGGCGGTATAAAGATACTGGCAAATGAGTTTCGAAATATTTTGCATGCAGCATGCATTTTTACGTTAGCATAATAATTATTAGTGTACACTTTGTTTCAGCCTTATTAAAGTCGTTTTACAAACAAAAACATTCAGTCTTTTTAATGAACTAAAGCCAAAAAAGCCGACTTTAATTTTATTATAAAATTATGAATTATTTATATTCTGGTTTTTCTGTAATCTTAACACAAAGCACTAATAAGTAAATAGATATTTACTTCGATCTGCATTAAATTATGAAGGAAACAATGTTAATGTTAATGACTCGCAATTTCCATAATTTGATTTTGACAACGGTTTCTACATGGTTAAAAAGAACTTATTTCCGAATACAATGAACAGAGGAAAATGAGCTCACCTCAAAGACAGACGGGAGATTATCTCGTTTTACCATAACAAATGTTACGATCAAATACGTTTTTTGAAAAGTGGGAGTTCATAAAAACACGCCCGCACAGCTTGGCGACATCGCGTCATATGAAACGATTACGTAGGAAATCACGGAAACAGTGACGTCATTGAACCTGTCAATCAAAAGTAGGTGGAGTTCTAAGTCAGTTAGAACCTATGAAGAGAAATCTTCGTGATTAAGAAGGGGCTCGCTCGCTACGCTCGCTCCGCCCCTTCTTAATCACGAAGATTTCTCTTCATAGGTTCTAACTATTACATAAAGCATGCTCGTGGTTTAGGTCGCATAGTAAATGACGTCATATTTTACGTCATTTTGATTGCTCAATTGGTAGTTAATGTGTTTACGACGGGAGGCATTAATATTTGCAAAATAGAGTTTATACAAATAACATAATATCTCAGTGTTTATTTGTAAAAGCGAGTAATTTATTATGGGAATCTCATATAAGAAATAGAAGACTCGTGGTTGTGCTTTATCGTAGACTAAAACATAGCAGGGAACATAAAACATTCCGGGCTGCGTCCTTCGTGTTTTATGCTCCCTGCTATGTTTTATTCAACGATAAAGCACGCCAACTCGTCTTCTATTTCTTAAATAAAATTATGCTTATTTGTCTAGGGAAATTATATGAATTTAAATAAGCACGTGTAGTCTTTCGGCACGTTTTAATGCCAACTGAAACATTATAAAAATACTCAATGAGTCTTTCAGCAGGCATCAATAGAGACTGTGAACAGATATTTTCTCAAATTGAAACATAATCAACTTGTTCAGAGTGTAAGGATCGTGCACTGTGTGGTGATGTATTGGAGGTGAGTCATGGATTAATAACAACCATTACTAAGACAGGAAGAAAATATCAGACCAAAATATTAAAAGGGAAATAACTATTTTGTATGTACAACGGACAAGGTCTGTATATCGACCATTAATACACGACTCAGAGTATGGATACATAGAGAATCTCACCCAAGTGTCTTCTGATAACAAATATATCAACACGAGTTGAAAACAGTTACAAATATCCGAGGCTTGCCGAGGATATTTTGACTTTTATCAACGAGTGTTGATATATCGCTTTGATTTTCGCATCGTGAAAGGTGAATACCAATTTCTACTGTCAATAAATTCAGATAAAACATCACTCCGCAAGGCATTGAACTCGAACAAGTCTCCATCACTGGTTAATCTGAGCATTGCCACCTTTCCTTTACTTCTCTGTGCTAATTTAGCGGAGTCCTGCGCCTGATCTTTACAATGCGCTCCGCGGGGAGAAATTGCGTCATTCTCTGTATATATCTGCATATTAACTAACCACTTTAAATTCAAATATCTAAAATCTTATTACTATATATACACAGGGTATGTTTGTGAATAAGTTGTAGGGTAGTAGCTCTTTTGTTGCATTTATTTATAAATTAAGTTTTTAATGGAATGCCTCTAAACATTGATCATTGTTTTCTGAAATAGAAATATTATTCATAGCGTCCGTAAAACGATATTACATCACAGACTGACATAGCAGGACTCATCAAAGGAGCAAGCAACCTCGTCCCCCTCAGAGAATGTGTAGAGGAGACAATCTCCAGTACTGCTGTCACGTTTGAAGTAACAACAGTCTCCATCCCGTAGACACAGGGAACCGCAGTGAGTCAGGGAGTCGGAGGAAAGAGTGCGCTTGTGTTGGGCGTTCATCAGCGTGTTCTGACGTGTGAAGTCTATCTGCCTTGTGGAGTCGGAATTCTCGTCTAGAAATGAAGTACAATTCTCATGAAAGGAATATCTTTGAAGCTTGCCTCAGATTGATTTGTCCAGAGGGATACGGTTCAGTGAAAAATACAATTGACTGTGAATTGTATTGTCTCTAAGGACATACTATTGTTAAATATTAATGATCTATGAACAATGGTCAATGATGAAGCTGTCTCAAGTTTGGTAGGAGAGTAAATCCTCAAACTAACCACGCACACGATAAGGACAATTCAGCTTATTGCTATTTGTGAATTAGAGAACTGGTACGTTTTTCATTAAATGTAATTAGTAATACTTACCTGTTGACCAGACCTACTATTCCTAGAATCCCACTGAACAGAGGCTGGTCAGTGTATAGAGGGTAGATACGAGACTGAGAGACTAGCCCTGAGTGTAAGCTAAACTACAAGTCCTCCGACACCTAAAGGATGAGGATAAGGTAAAGCCTGGGTGACACTATCTCTACCGGCAGGTCGAAGAGAAAACCAAGTTACTCAACTTCAAGTTAACACAAATCCCAGGCCCCAACGGGGAGGGGAGGGGGGAGGGGGGGGGGGGGGGGGGGGACAACAGAAGTAATAAACACAACACATCAAGGCGAACGATCCGATCCGAAGGTATAAAACGGAGGCAACAGAGAAAAAGGGTCCACCCTCCCAAGAGGACTGTCCTCTCCTGGGTCTGGAGGGGGTCACAAACTAACCTATGAATCCTCCGACGCCCTAAAGGGTGTAACAAAAACGACAAAACACAAAAAGAGAGTGAGGCAAGAAAGCCGACGTCTGCCATCTCAAAAGTTGCGAGAATCTTGAGCTAAACCAAGCAGAGCCGACCCCCGTCCCTGACCACAACACGAAGAAAGCCCGTCTGCAGCGCGTGGGTCTCCAACGAGAGTGCGGCCAAGCCCATTGCTAGTAGGTGCGACAAAGATCGTCAGCTGAAAGGTTGAAACAAGATGTAACCAAGTCCTACAGGGGAGTCCCGAACTGGAGACACAACGCCCTGAACACTCGCGAATTCAGCTGCCACTCTGTTGAAGGACAAGACAGAGCGTCCACCAAAACGTTCCCGGCGCCCAAAAAGTGGACCTCACGAATGTGCAGGTCCGTGTCGTCCACCAGCTCGACGAGTAGGAATGAGAATTGCAGGAGAGACTCGACCTGCTTGTTGATCTGGCCTTGTAAACGGACCTGCCAATGCTGAATCGCAGGGCTGATCACATCCGCCTCGAGGCCGCTGATGAGCAAGCCCCGCTCTGATTGAGTCCAAATCACCTCTGCCTGTTTGTGACCGAGATGAGTACCCTACCGTTGAGTGGAGGTGTCTACAAACAGGTGATTAGAAGAAGGACGAGGCCAGTGAGGGCCCTCATAAAGGACGCTCTCGTCCAATTGCCACCAAGCTAGGGAACGTTGAAGATCAGCGCTATGGCGTGTCAACAACGCTCTTCCCTGAAGAGGGGGTTTAGGGAAACCTGTAATGGGCGAAGGAAAAAACCTCCACCTGCAGGTCAGGTCTTGAGCGGACGTGAGCAACCCTAGCACCTTCTGCCACTACAGTAGGGAGAGCGACTAAACTAGGCACAGCTGAGCGTCCGGGATGGTCCGACTGCTCTGGGAAGCGGGGGGTACCTGCAGTGACGATGGAGGATAGGGATGTGCAGGCACGGGTGATATAACCTATTTAACATTATCAACTCAAATTAAGCATTTTGTCTGTTATAAATAAGATTCCAAAATTACGTTTGACTCATTGGCGCGCCTCAATCGCGACGCATTGTACGGTTTACGATCAGAAATCACTTCTTATACCTTCAAATCGTCAATATACTCAGTTTACTATCATCATTATCATACTTTTCGGTAACACTCGGTACTTCCTGATAAAGTAACACCATTTATAACGTTTGGAATATATGACCCCCAACAACACAATGGATGTACCTTTAAGTGACGAAAATATGGCGGATGAACTAGGCAGGAGCGGTAGAAAAAAGTCAACCTTCAAGCTCGCTTCTGGGTATAACGAAGACTGATCCCATGCCCCGCTCCTTTGGGGATTAGAACCTCTACCTGTTCAAATGTTAGTAGGAGTCCTCAGGGGACGCTCCCTCGGAGAGCCGAAGGAGATGCAGAAGCAGAAAATAATGTCAAGGTCTAATCAGCCCTTTGTCTTCCCTTGGAGAAGCTAAGTGAAAGATATGAAGAGAATCCAACAAATGGTTCTTGAGATATCCCGCTGACAAAGGTAAAATGACAAAGTCTCGTTGTGACCTTGAAATGAAGGTAAAGGTCACAAAGCTCTGTAGGAACATTACTCTTCCTATGATGAACCCATATGCAAAATATGAAAAGAATACAGTGAATTGTATTTGAGTAATTCCATTTTGTACGGACGTACGGACGCAGCCAAATACTTTATCCCCAGTTTCGAGCTAAACGTGTGGCAGGGGATAACACCACATGAGATCACTGATTGTCCATGTCCTGTGAATACAGTAATTCAGACTGTCCACGTCCTGAGAATGAACCCGCCAGACAAGGCGACACGCTAATCCATGTACGTTTTGTGACACACAATGTAACACATTGATGCAGGTGAAGGCAACACCTTAAACGACATCGAAAGGAAACGCGATATAGCGAGAGCCGACAGGTAATGACAGTCGAAAGCTAACAGAGGTCATAAGGCAACTGACTAATGAGAGACGAAGGCTCAAAAGCCGAGAGACGGACGCAACGCGTTATTGTGAGAACTGTGTGAAAGCGAATGTCATAAGACAACTCACTAGCGGGGGACGGAATGCGCTATAGCAAAAGCGAGATGACTCACTTGATAGAGACTCATCAGACGACTAGTGAGACGTGAAGACAACTCACCAAGCTAAAGACTGATGGACAACGCTAAAACGAGTTTCATCCCTCACTGGTGAGGGGCGTATGTCGGAAGGAGTGAGACATAGACACACCAGCTGACGAGTGAATTGAGCGAGTGACTCTAGTGGCCCAAGCACTTGCTATAGTTGGATCCGTTCGATAGCAAATGTCGTACAACCATTCACTAACAGAGGGTGTACACACGCTATGGTGAGATCCGTCCAATAGCAAAGCTAACTATGGACGCAGGCTACTCAAGCGAAGTATGAATGGCGAAATAAAAGTCGGGAGAAGAGAGGCGTACACAACCGGATGATGTAAGGCGACTCACCAAGTGACTGTTGAAATGCGGTTTTAAAAGCCAGGGCACCTGATAGCACATGTCATACAACAACCGCCTAACGTAGAGTGTAGACACGCTAAGATGAGACCAGTCTGAAAGCGAGTGTTTAAACCAAATTGACGGCGGAGGCTACAAAATGGTGAGAAACGAATGCACATATTATAGCGAGATATCTCTGATAATGAATGTCGAGTGACAAATCACCAGCGGAGGGCGAAGACGCGCTATAGCGAGGCCTATCCGATAGCGATTAACCCAGAGCCGAGACGACAGAGGCAAACATAGGGTCCGAAACCAACACACTGAGGGGTGAAGTCAACTCACTCAGACAGAAGAAGCAAGCTGAAGTGAGAGCTATGCGAAACCCGAGACGATGGAGGTTAACGGAGGGTCTGAAGGTCGAACATCTAGGAAGGGGAAAGATGACTCCCCAAGTGAGAGAAGGACGGAAAACGCTGAAGTGAAGGGCTGTCCGATAGCAAGACGACGGAGGCTATCCGAGGGTCCAACTATCAGAGGGTCCGAAAGGCTGAACCACTAGTAAGAGCTCAGTTGAATACCATCCTATAGTGAATGACAAAACTATCGAAGGCGGGGCCAAACACTAGGGAGGGGCGACTGTCAGAAGATAAGAGACGAAGGAGTACCAACCAACAATCCCAACGAGAGAGGTTAGTGAAGCGCAGCACGCGAGCAGCGTGAGAACGTAGGTCAAGCCTAGCACATGTCACCCCAGACACTCAACACAAACCAAAAATGTTGACAAAAACACAGTTTACCGAGAGTAAACTGCAGAACAACACAATAGAGATAGTAACAAATACCTCTAGTTTAATCACAAGGGAGGAAAAGCAGCAATTAAACACGCTAAAAAAACTGACCTCGAGACCAAAACACAACGTGACTACATGGCCTGACAACTTAGAGGAGAGTGAGGAATCATGAGATTGCTGCCCCTTGGAAGGTATTTTACCATCCCCGACACTTCTTCGAAGTTTTGTCTGAGTTACGGCTTGATTAGCCCCTGCCTGAGGAGGCAAGGCATAGAAGGTCTAGTCAACAGAAAGGTATTAAAATAAAGGTTTATTAAATTCACTTAAACTTCATCATCCAATTCATAACATTCGACATACACTCAACCGCAAAAGAAACGTCACCGCATTTCAACAGTGGAAAAAACGAAATACCGCTGCCAGAGAAAATCAATTTTGAATGCTTTTTATAGGGACATGATTTATAAAGAGGTACCCGCAATTACATATATCAGAATATAATACATTTATCTGTATGTCTGATTAAATACACTTCGGGGTGTTGAAATCGCTTTTTCAGAATGTTTTTTGGCCAGAATATTTGGCATTTAACTTTAAAATAAATATATATATATAAATTTGATTAGCAAAAGATATGGTCGTCATAAATAACCTTCTTGGAATTAAATTTGTTGATACGTCTTTACTGTAAGACGTCATCAAACAAGCTAAAAGTGGACTTTTTTACTTTAAGTTAAGGATATTCTTAAGGATTTCTTAAAACGTGTGTTTCTCAGAAATATAAAGAGATATTGTTTTAAAATTTCAACTGTAGTTTAATTGCCTACTGAAGACATGAAATATCTCTGTTCTAGTCGTGTTGATCATTCGTAGGTGGAATTATCTTGTATTTTGTATGGTGACGTTTCTTTTGCGGTTGAGTGTATGTGACTCAAACAAACCACTCTTTGTCACTTTGATCACTTCATTAACCTCAGGCTGATTGACACAATGTTACGTACACGAGTCTCTGGTACAACCTGCTGACGCTGCAGGGCCCGGTAGTGCTGTTGTTGTCGTCACTGTCGTCGTCGTTGTTGTTCTTGCCATCGTCATCGTTGTTGTTTCCATCGTTGTTGCTGGAGAACCTGTGTGATTTAGTGGAACACTTTGACATGTGAAGAGACGAATAACGTTACGGGTACATATATTACCTCACACCCTGAGGCATTATCATTATTACCCGAAACCTCTCAACACATAGAACTGTTAGTGTCTACTACAATTGTTAAGCTACTTTAGCCAGCAAACTCTAAGGTGACCTTAAGGCAGCTTTAGTGCAATGTTAAAAGATGGCACTATGGTTAACCTTAGTGTTATGGTTGTTTTGTGCAACGGCCACCAGTTCCTTATTTTGAGCCTGATTAAGAATGATGCTGTACCTGAGCTGTCTTCACACACTACTCTGAATGACATTGTCAGTATAGCAGATTTTAGGAATCCAGCCATGTTCGTAGTTTGAGTGTAAGCAACTTGACCGCCAGAACCTCCTTCCCATCTAGATGACGTCATTGGTGTTCCGGTTCCGGTTGTTACGTCCCACCACTGCCAATGGTCATCAAGCTTCTTCAAACCGGTCCAGTGGTTAGTGTACTCGGTACCTGGATAAGATTTTAAACTTTAAAAGTCAAGCCATGGATCTAGATGTGCTACATGTAATCTTGACGAGTTTTACGAGCTGAATTAGCAACTTTTGAAATTGGCTTTATAGGCCAGGACAATAAGTCAAAAGACATGGACAACCCGGAAAAAAATAATAGAAAGCTGATTTTTTTGAAGACCTTGAAAATAGTGTCCTTATATCAATGGTACAAAGTTCTACAAATTCTACCTATGTGCCATTGATATAAGGACAACATTCTTAAGGTATTCAGAAAAACCCCCATCTTTCTACTATTTTTTTTCCACCTCATGTCTAATGGTCCTGGCCTATTAATGGAGACTATTGTTATATATCATTGTGAGATTCAGAAGTATTATATAGACACTGGTAAAACTTATTCACCTTTTTGTGAGAGAACATTATTTCAGTAAGAACGGCGTGCAACAACGTATTATCAAGGAATGACTTACCCAGCAATGCATACACCCCAGTCTGTTTAGATTCCGACTCATAGTTAATGAGACGGGTTTCCTCACCGCTGCACAACGCCTCTGCAACGGCGTACTGCTTGTCCTCACTAAATGCATAGATACAAACATCTTCATAAATAGTACTGGTGTCCAGTGGGGGGTCACTTCTAGCAAACTTGGAACAGGCATCAACTGAAACAATATAGGACATCAAGTATAATAATAGAAATGTATGTCATTAAGTTAAGCTCCCCAGCCTCCAACCCCCCCACACAAAAAATAATTTGTTTCTGGTTTCAAACCCACGCCCCAGGTCTTTTTTTTACTAGGTTTTAACAAAAGTAAGGGCAGTTAACTCTAACTTTCTAGCCTCAGAAAACATTGGACATAGTCAATCGTTTCTGTTGAGATGGAGTGTAGGGGTGAAATTATTGACTGTTTGGAATAGTAACAGATATTTAAGAGGATTTGTGCTTTACTTGCTTTACAAATAATTGTATAGATTGTGTTTGTTTATCTCTTCATTCCCCCCCCCCCCCAAAAAAATATCGTAAATAAAAAAACATCGCGTCATCGCATCATTTTGGTTAGCCTGTAAAGACCAGAAACATTTATTATTTAATTTTTAGGCCTAATGAAAACATGTACTATGATAATTTAAGGAAAATGTATTAGGCATCCCGTTCATCATGGTATTGGTACCCGCATGGCTACTTCAAATTTCCTGATTGGTTACACGGCGTATTGTGTGATTCTCAACCGTTTACAACCGTATCAAGGAACAGTTACAACACGTGCAGTCAGTGTGTTTAATTACTTCTATATATTATCTTCTACTTTGTATTGACTAAATTGATGATCGACTCACATATATCAATGACGGCAAGTTATCAAGTAAATTAACACACTCGGTGATATTTAAAGGTACATCCATTGCGTTGTTGGGATCACGTGTGCCAAAAGTTATGAATTGTGTTATGTTATGGAGAATTACTGGCTGTTGCCGAAAATTGCCATTTTGATCTAAGGCGGCTCAGTTTACTACTATTATTTCTGATCGCAAACTGGACAATACATCGCGTGTGGCGCGCGCCAATTAGTCAAACGTAATTTTGGAAACTGATAATGTTTAATAGGTCATATAACTACTGTGCATGCAATTTTGACTTGCAGTTTCGGTTTCTGCACATGTATAATGGTGTTGTTCGATTTTAATTTGAAACTAGTAACTATGCTATATTTGGCGATTAGAGATGAATATACAAGTTGAGTGAACTGATTTGAACTGAAATCATCACATATCGTATATTGGCACGTATCAAAGCCACATCAAATTTTATGAAACCCAATGGATGCGCCTTTAAGGGTTTCAAATGAGTCAATCCATCAAACAAGGGATATTCGCGATCCGCACTGAGTGTGCCATCATCTACAGGGTTTCTAACAAATCATAAAACAGCTCAATTTCACAAAAAATATCTTCTTCGTCAACGTCGCTTGCCTCATCATCCCCAACATCCATGTCACCCTCCTCAAAACCTAAATTGTTTCCCAGAATCCCCCGCAGTCGACTGTTCATATCCGCTATAGACATCTTTTCCCGATTTGGAGCAATACCAGAAATGACCTTGACCGTGAGATACATACACATGAGATAAATACCTTGGACATCATTTGCATTTATTGTTCATAAGATAGTCGCTTTGTTTATCACTGATGAGTGAACTCGTTTTCTCCATTCAACTGCTTCAGATAGTGTATTACTAACGGCATACCATGGCTTCTATGGCTTTCCATGAATAGGATTGATGCCTCAAAACTGATGAACGTTCTCGAAACTTTATCAACCCATTGAAGCACCAGCCCTTCATTCATTCTGCCATATCATATTTGGGCAACTATTCAAGTTCTTTTGTTTCATATCAAGAGGTCTGCAAGGCTCAAGAGCAACGCATCCTCGGTTACCCATGGTTTTATATATGCTCCGTTACTCTCCACTATATCACCCATGGGAAACTCTGTCAGCGAAATCTGTACTAAAATTACCCGCCCTTTGCCGGCGTGACGAAGTCAGTAACCAAAGAAAATACTCAATACGATAAGACGGAAATGGTCAAGGGAGATAACCGGTGACGGATGGCTAACAAAATGACCTCGCGTGCTTTGCAACGAAGTGATATGTATTGTCATTGGCTCGCAGGTCCAAGCTGCGTAGCGGTTTGATTGGCTCATGCCGGCCAAGGGCGGGTAATTTCAGTGCAAATTTCTCTGATGAAATTTCCCATGGGTGATATAGTGGAGAGTAACGGAGCATATATAAAACCATGGGTAACCGAGGATGGAGCAACGTGGCTCAAACTAAAATCCTCTGACGTTATAATCAGTGTTCAGTGGAATTTAAATTTAATTTCAATCCATGTTTTAAACGTTTTACAGCATTGGGATATTTTTTAAGCAGCCTACTTTTAATGAAAGCTAATTTGGAGAAAGAAACCATGAAAGCCCAATTAACTTTTTTTTTTTACCACCTTCTGATGGCAAAAGGCCTGTTGAAAATCTGTAAACCAAGAAATAAAACAAGTTTGGCCTTATGCTCATGATCTCTGATAGCACACTTCAGATTTGTATCCCTGATTTTGCCAGATTTGTTATTTTATACAAATAAAATTGATGTTAAACACCTTTTTTGTTGTTTTTTTTTCTTATTTGCCACACAGTGTATTAAATTCTCAGGCACAATTTCATGAACACTAGACCAAATCCTCTTTTCCCCCTCCTGCCTTTAGACCTTTTGCCCTCAAAAATCCGTAAAACAAGTTTTTAAAAAAGGTCTGGCCTCAGGTATATTTTGTCATGCATTATTTCCTTGCCAAAGTGGTAAGGACGTTTTAGCCAAGATACAAAGCACTTAAATAATCTGGTGTTATGAATCTGTACTATTTATATAATAGATAAAAACCCATTGAAATTGTTATAGAAAACAGCATGTAGTGTGACGATTGTATGTACAAAATATTAGTCTTTTGAAAATAAAAAAGAACTTTAGGAATAAGTTTTATTTCACTGAACATGTTTCCCATTGGATTAGCATGGAAGAAAATGTGTATACGTTCCCTCACCTTAAACACTGCATATGTAAACCAGAGTTGTTCTGGTACCTTAGACATACCAATTACTGTATTAGCTTCATTGGGGGACATGTCATAGTTGAAATTACCTGTTAAGTAACGTACTATTAATTTTTAATAATAATGTTCTTCTCACAATGGATGTCTATACGGTGATTTAACATCTTACTGAAGTATTGGAAATGTTCGGAAATATAGTAGCATTGATACGGTGGCATTTCCATTACTCACAAAGCACACCTGACTAGCATAGTGTACGCTATAGTTGTTGGAAATGTTGAATAGCTAGAAATAGTTCAACAAATTTAAATGTTATAAATAATGAAATAAAAGAAAAATACAAACTTGCGATATTTTATTTTGGAAAGTTCAAGCAAGCAAGAAATGTGTTCTTATGTATGTACGTTGGGTCAGTGGCTTTTTACTAAATAAAACAATTTCTGTCTGAATAGTTTCTTGGATGATGATTTAGCTTGACGTTCACATCACAAAATGGGACCGTTTACTATGGCTAAGAGTTTTATTAAATTGTTCACCTGGGCCATGTTCAAGAGAGGTTTCAAAGTAATCGCTCAATGAGCGATTACTTTAAAACCTCTCTTGAACGCGATTGCTCAATGTAGCGCTACGTAGCAAGGCGAGCAAACTTCGAGGAATTTGCACCGTGTCGTTCAAGAGAGAATGAGCGCTACTTGAGCACTACATTGAGCAATCAATGAGCGATTATAAGCGCTCGCTGTTATGGAACGGAGCCCAGGTGTTTGCTGCTGTAACCCTTACGGAGTGATGGCTAAAACTGCGCAACATTAAAGAGCCATTGAATAGTTTGACGCGTGACATAAATATGCACAACAGTAATATGACCTAGTTAACATTACCAATCCACATCGTTTTGTCTCTTTCAAAAATGACTTTTGACTTATTGGCGTTTGTCATTTTGGATCATAAATCGCGACTTTCATCTCTATATTGCCACTATACTGAGTGAACTGGCATCTAATTGAAAATTGTCACTAATAGTCAGTACCCGTAGAAAGAAAATAACATCATTTATGACGTTTGACAAAATGTGATTTCAACAACATTATTAATGATCCTTTATAGGGACTGTAGCACGCATTTTTGGCAAATTTTATGTTTTTAAATTTCCCATTTATAATGATAGTTTATGTCATTTAAATTTATATAAAAATCTTATAACACAAACCACTTATCTGCATGTAGTGGTAATGACAGTGTTGGTATAAGCAAAAATTGCATGGCGGTGGTTTTAACATTTTATTATTTCGAATTACAACAACGATCTCCTTGGCTTTGTCGAACTCATTTTTAAACTTGATTTTCCTAAGAGAGAAGGATGTTGAGTTATTGGGGACATTATTTTTCAAATACATTTGATAGACTTATTTGAGCGAAAGCATGTGCTACTTTCCCTTTCAGCATAGTTTTAAATTCATATATTCAAAGAAGCCTTTTAAGCATTAAGCATACCTTTAAGTGAGTTCTACAATTAATCTAAATGAAATGAAATGCAACGATACATTAAACTGATCAGTATTTACCGAAATGGAATTGTTTTACAGGTTTACGGCCTTATGAAATGACTCAATGAAAAGATGAGCACTCGAGTCTTTTACTTTACAGCATGAAGCTTGTTGACAATCTGGTCTATACATAATGCAACTTTTCCAACACAAAAAAAAAGATAAAATAAAACGTGCTGCTCTCTCGTGTGACAAATCGTTCACTTTCTTGCTATGAAATTGTCCTTGCCCTTCACTGTTCCTACGATGTGATATATAAGTCGATATGAACCTATTACCAATATAAACTACATAAGGCCAAGGTCTTCGTGAATATAACAATATTGAATTCCTTTGTGCTAAATGTTTAACAAATATTCTGTTCTGACACTACGACGCCGACTGTGCCAGTCGATTATCTCTGTTAACATTGCAGATAGCATATCTTGATTTATTGAGTATGATTTTATGTGTATTGATTGTTCAGTACATAAATACGCGTGTAGCTCAAAAATATTCATACGCTGATGGAACTTATGGAAGTAATAAAAATGTAAACTTAGGCGTTTATTTACTTTGACTAATCGAAAATTGATTGTAATATAGATGTTTGATCACACGAGAACCAAAACAACTTACCAATCGGGATATAAAAAGTTATTTTCAATAAGATCGTCGTTGAATTTACATCATGTAGTCTCAGACTGTTATTATATTGCACTACGTTATGCAATAAATATATGTAACTACTTTCTGATTTTAATAAGACTGACATCCAACGCTTATGTGCTTCAATGTCAATTGCAAACACATTTTCCGATCTCTTTTTTTCATTTTGTTATTATTTTTTCAAACAGCAAAGAAAATAGCGATGCTTACCTGACAGTGGTAGATGTGATGCTATGGTAACAAGAACCCAGAAAATGTGAACCATCCTCGTCATTTCACCTGCAGATAGACATTGTGATTGCTTTTTAACGCAATGTTAAAGATGTATGTTATTATTGATAGATGATATTTAACATATTTGTTAAATATCATTTTATTAATAATAACTTGATATTTATATCGTTACATGAGGACAATGTGTTATTTCTAATGTTTAAATTGAGTGTTCTGAGTACTTCAGAGGATATGTTCGATCCAACCTGGTTCTCGGGCCTCGTTCTGGTGTAGCGCAAACGGAATGAGGCCCGGGAACCAGGTTAATATTCGTTGTTATGCTATTGTTGAAAGAAATGAAGTGACAAAACAAATCTCCTTCTTACGTCGATATAAATTATCATAATTTATCACCCTCACGATATGATGACAATTAGTTCAAAGAATGCTGATAGGATCATGGTGGTTAAAGAAACTGATAACTGTTGCTAATTCATTTGTTCGAGCACGGACTTGAATTATCGGATACATGTAATTAAGTCCGTGGTTCGAGAGAGTAACTTCCAAACTCTTGCAGAACAGTAAATCGTCCTTGGTCGTTTGAATGTTCGGATCTTGATGATCCTAGTGATGACGCTAACGGTTCTGTTTGTGCGCACAAATCCGCGCTCAAAAGCATGCTCATGGCACTACAATTATAAGTACAAAGAGTAAGTCAAAGCTGCTGTCTACGAGTCGTAAAACAGAGTAAAGAGGTGCATTGACTTTTAAATCAGTCCAGTGTTTTGGATAGTTTTGAGTCAAGGGATTATGAGTTTCACAAGACTGGATCAATATGGGAGAAGGTTCTTTGACCAAATGACATGAACGGAGTTGATATCATGAGGTGATGTTGCTGCAAGCGAAGTTCACAGGCTGGACCATAGGGAGTTATACCTTCAGTGATGTAAGTAGAAGCCTAGATTGAAAGGATTTGTAAGTGAGAGAGTAACTTAAAATTGATTCTAACCTTCAGTGGTAACCGATGCAGTAGTTTCTGTACTGGGGTGATGTAACTCTGTTTGGAGGAACGACCGTGCTGCAGTATTATGACCTGGAGTTTGTCCAGGAAAGTGTCAATAAGACCAGAGTAAAGACTGTTACTGAGCTGCAGTGTGGTCCGTGTCTTGATGGCAGATAGTGGCGATGGGGCGTCCAAGTAGCATCTCTTCCGGTGATGGAAGGTTTGTTGATGCAGGGGTTGCCCTCAGGTGGAGGAGCGCTTTATCAATCTTCAAGACATTTCTTTATGATTGGTTTGACGTTTCCAACCGTCCTTTCTGCGAGACCATTTTATCTAGGGTATTGTGGAGAGGAGGTGATGTGCTTGATACCCCTTTCCTCACAGAACTGTTTGAAAAGCTGTCCGCTGTATTGGGTGCCGTTATCACTTATGATGGTGTCTGGCTTCCCAATGTGGCGCATAGAGCTTTGACTTCATTTGTGACTGTTCTGCTCGTAACGGAGATCGGAAGCTGTCTCACAAATGGAAACTTGGAAACGTAGTCAGTAACAAGCAGGAAGTGTTTGTTTTTAATCTGGAACAGGTCTGTTCCGATCTTCTGCGATTGAGCAGAGGGTATGAGTAGTAGATGAGAGGTTCTAGCTTGTTATGCGGTCTGATTTCCTGGCAAGTTGAGCAGCCTTTGACTAGCTTGTTTATGTCCTCATTGATACGTGACCAAAAGACGGATTCTCTCCCTAATTTCCGTGTTTTCCCAATCCCTTGATGCGATGTGTGGAGCTTAGCCAGATAATCTCTCCAGTATGAGGACTTGTTTCCCTTTGAAGATCACTCCATCCTCGACGGCAAGCTCATCTCTGATAGACCAGTATTGTCTGACATCTGTGGTTAGAAATTTGATGTCTTCAGGCCATCCGACATGAATCATTTGTTTAAATGTTTAAAACTTGGCCAGAAGAGGTAAGCTTTTTAGGTGATTGTTCTTCGTTGTTCCAAAGTTGATTAGATCGATTCTGACGTCATCTTCTTCTTCAGCATGCAGACCGTCAACTCTCATGTCAATTGGGATCTCGCTGGCATTGTGTGGATTTGGTTATGTGGGCCAGGATCATGTCTTTACCTGGTTCAAAATCATAGCCGGTCAGTTTGAGAAACATGCGTTGGAGTCTGACCAGGGGTTTGTGGTCGGTGACGGCTGTGAATCTACGACCATACAGATATGTGTGGAAACGCTGAATACCATGCACTAGTCCGAGAGCCTCACGCTCAATGTTTGAGTAGGCAGACGGTGTCGAGGTAAGACCTTTCGAAGCAAACGCAATAGGCTTGCCCTGGCTTAGTGCTGCTCCAAATCTTTCATCGAAGTGTCTACCTTCAGTGTTAGTGTTCATGTCATAGTAACCAAGGCATGACTCCGAGTTTACTAGCGTCTTCAGTCTTTCAAATATATTGGTGATTGCTCTCCCACAGAAAGAGAGACTCTTTCTTGAGAAGATCTCGTAGCAGCTTTGGTTTAGCACTGTAGTTTGCAGATCATCTTCAGATTCTGGGGTTGGCATCATTTTGGCAAGTTGGCAAACACACACACCATCTGAGATACCCAAAGTCCCAGATATTCCTTCTAATATTTCAGACATTTGTTGCTGGAATATGTCCTGACTAACTGATAGACCAAAGAGAAGCCTTTTCCAACAATACCTTCCAGAAGAGTTTCTGAAAGTTGTCAGTGTTTGACATTTTTCATGAAGTGCTACTGACTAGTAACCTGCTTTCGCATCCAACTTAGAGAAGTATTTTGAACCTGCAAAGGTTGGATTTAACTCTTTTAGCACCTTGGTTGGGCACCTTTTCAAAACTTTGTTGAGATATAAAGGGTTTAAACAAACCCTCAGATCACCGTTCTTCCTTGTAACATAGGTATGTGAAGAGCACCAATCTGTGTGCTGTCACACGTCTGATTACACCAACGTCTTCCATTCGGTTCAGTTCATTGAGGATTTTTTAACGTAATCGTAATGCAGGGTTGCATCACCTTTCAGGAACAACATTTTCGTCACATATGAAGTCACCAATAGTCTCGATTTGTTGCGGGAAGTCTCTATTCAGGTCTTCGACCGAACTGTATGCGACTAAGGGTTTCACTACGTCACAGTGTAATGTTAGTAGCTTGAGGCTGTCGCAGGTTGACATGCCTACAACTGCTGGACCAGGAACATCAAAGACGTAGAATTCTGTTTTACCAAACCGACAATGTCTTTTCAATGAACCTATTTGATTGGCAGGACATTTAATGCTATAAGCTTGAGCTTGTTCACTGGAGAAACGATATCTGAGAACTCAGCATCCCCATACATCTGACAAAATGTGCGGATTAGCAGGGTATTGTCAGATGCACCCGTGTCCATTTTTTTTAGCTTGAGACGTTGGGTACCTTGGATTCTTGGAGCTTTGATGTCCAGGAGAGTATATGCTGAGTTATGAGCTGTTGTTTTATTGTGTCCATGCACCGCATGATACTGGAGAGAAAAGTCTTGTGTCTCTCTGGTTTGCACATCATCTTAATTCTTATCTACCTCTTTATCTATATTTTTATCTTTTTTATAGATAGAAACGCCTACCTGAGGGCTGCAACGTCCCTGATCTGGTTCTTGACCCATTGTCATTGGGACCCTTACGGTGTGGATATTTGCAAAACATTTTAGCCCAATGACATGTCCCTTGATACCACTCTTGTCACATTCATATGTATTCATTCGTATGCTGGGCATGATTAGGGGTTGTGATATAGTCCACATTGACCGCATGTGTTTAGCAGTGTGTATGTCTACAGTGATGTTCAAACCCTTCACCTGCCGATGCCAACCACAGATTGCTTCATAGCGACAACATTCTTCAAGTGCTTGTTTGAGCTTGTAACATTTACGTTGGCGGAGGAGATCATGCTGAAAATGGTGTGCTAGCTATGAGAAGTTCTAAAATTCTTTCTTGTAGTTCATCATTATTAAACTCAAATTCAGTGTCTGGTCACAAAGTCGTCCATGCCCTCATCTTGATTGTGTCCGTAGTGCATTAGCTCTAGGCGGTATACACGAAAACTTACTTGTAACTTCAGCTGTTTTTCAAAGTACTCCCAGATTGTCTTTGGTTTTTTCAAATCAGCTGTTGACAGTCCTGAAACATTTAATCTGCGCAATCCTTCATTTCAAAGGCCTCTTGTAATCTTTAGAGTAATCCTACCATCTTCTTCAATCTCTTCATCATCACAAAACAGCTCCATTTGCCGTCTAAAAAGATTGAAAGTCTCACCTACATCTGCTTGGCTCCAAATCATCTCTGGTATTTTAGGCATTTTGTCCAGGATTGAAGTGGTCCAAAAACAATTTAAATGATGAGAAAGTTGATTGTTTAGGGCTAGACTTGATTATTCATTCCTATTAACCGCTGCCACCTTTGCATGATGTCTGGTTCATCATACTTTAGTCAATATAGGACAAACACGTGAGCTGTGGTTCAGGTATTGTTTACTTCCTTACCATGTGGGGTTAATACAAAAAGTGGGAGTGGAGCTATTACAAAATATAACTTTAGGTGAATGTGAATATGGATTATGAATTATAAATATATTTTATATATGATAACATAAGGTGAACATACAGCTGCCTAGCCAAAGTGCACCTACATTTGAATCTTAGTGCAAATATCATGTAAATTGACATCCATTGTAACGTCAATAATATGACATCACATACAATGGCAATGAATCATCATACATCCATGAGGAAAACAATCATTCTTAAACGTATCCTGTGATCGCGACGGCATGGTATATGTTTCTAAAATTTGACATAATGAAAAAGACAGAAGGGGTAATTTAAAAAAAATTCAAATTTCATTAATTTTCGAATAAAAGATATCAGATTGACTAAATCACACATATATTGGATGGATATAAGAGGAAGTATATGATGCATGTTAGACCCAGTTGATAACTTACATACCGCCAGGTGAACAAATTTTCGGTACGCATCTGTATATCATGGGTCAAATTGTGACAGCTTCAGGATTTCACCAAGTGTACGACTGCGCATGCTCAGACTTATATTGGCCAAGTTTTTTTCATATTGGCCCAGTTTGTCTCGTATTGGTTCAGTTTCCCCGTACTGACCAAGTTGTTGAATCATATGGTCTAGGCCGTAAATACGTATACATGCAATAGCGTTGACAGTTAATCAATAATGCGCGATATATACATGAAGTAGCAATTATTACCTACAAACGCTGAACACAAAAAGTAGACTATGGTATTCTATGGTATTCATACCAATCTGTGTTCGTATTTTGTTCGATATCTTATTTCAACTTTTGACGATAAAGAAGCAATACTTACCTTTACACACATCGAAACAAAGAAAACAGGTATCACACTATGAACTATTGAATCCACTGATGTAACAACGTCCGGTATGTTGCACCTATTAGTACATATTACATATAATAAATGCTTCTTCCGCATTGAGAATAAATCGGCTAACAACGAGAAAAAAAATCTGCGATCACTAAGTACATGCAAAGTTGAAGAAAACATTGCATACAAACATTTGTAATAAAATCGATGTTATAAAAGGACAAATATTTAACATGGTTACTTCAGGCAATTAAAACAATACGTTTGTTTCCACTTAACTTGAAGCGTGTTTGATGAAATTATGTGAGTAAGCGCTTGGGGAACGCAGTCTTTGTTGAACAGTATGCGAACATTTTATCCATGTTATTATAATTTTGTTATATAATTAGATATAGAACATATAGTGTGCTTTCGGTTTGGTTGTTATTTGTGTACATGCTTCATGATTAATATGCCATTTTACAACATAATAGAAACTGATGAATGAAACTAAACCAACACCTTTGCAGGACATTTTAAATCACGAGTGATAAATACGAATGAAATATGGCTACAACATGTCTCTAGGAGCAAACTATACTAATTGTTTAATTTATAAAACATGATCTGTCCTTTTAAAAAGGAGAATATGAATTAAAAAAAATATTATATTCTGTTTTATTCTTATTTTATAATAAAATAGTCTTTTAAAAGGATATTCCCCCGAAAATGATATTGAGTTAAAAAGGGGCAGTAGCACGTTTTTTCGCTGAAATGAGTCGGTAAAATGTATTTAAAAATTAATGTCACCAATAGTAAAACACCCCTCTCTCTTTAGGAAATCAAGTTAAAAGATGAGTGTACATGGTTCAATAAAACCATGGGAGTCGTTTTTGTAATTCGAAATAATAAACTGTGATCACAATAAAATGACCGCAATGCAATTTTTGCAGTATACTCTACATCGTTATTACCACTACGGATAATTGATTGCATTAATAAGATGTTTTACCCTCTAAAGTAAATATAAATGACATAAACTATCATTTTAAATGGGAAATTTGAAAAAATAATATTTGCCAAAAAACGGGCTAAAGACCCTTTAATTACTAATTACGCGAACCGCACGGACTGTTTCCTGTGCCGATATGCAAATTACCTCCGGCGGGTTTTAGCTTTGACGTCAGTGATGCTCTTTATCCAAAGCAGTTATGGGAATATACTAGTGTGGAGGAAGAATTGGTTGAATACGTAGAATATGAGACAGATTATGACTTGATATGGTATATTGTGTAGCTTGGGGTGTAGCATCCTCGGTTACCCATGGTTCTATATATGCTCCCTTACTCTCCACTATAACCCCGATGGGAAACCTTATCAGAAGAATCTGTAATAAAAATACCCGCCCTTGGCCAGCATGAGCCAATCAAACTGCTACGCAGCTTGGACATGCGAACCAATGAAAATTCATATCAGTTCGTTGCAAAGCACGCGAGGTCATTTTGTTAGCCATCCGTCACCGGTTATCTCCCTTGACCATTTCCGTCTTATCCTATTGAGCATTTTCTTTGGTTACTGACTTCGTCACGCTGGCCAAGGGCGGGTAATTATAGTACAGATTTCTCTGATAGAGTTTCCCATGGGTGATATAGTGGAGAGTAACGGAGCATATATAAAACCATGGGTAACCGAGGATGGGTTGTAGTAATTCATCAAAACCTGGAAGAAAGTTTAATTTTTTTTAAATTTCCAAGTGAAAAGACGGATGAAAAGCGGCGAAAGGTTTGGATAGCCCGGTGTCAAAGAGAGAAGGACTTGAAACCGTCGGCATCTGCCACGCTATATAATTAACAAGATGTGTTTGTTAAATACGGATGCCCCCGGATATATCAAAGTTATGGCCAAGGTTAAAGTTTTCTGAATATTGTCCACTGCGGCAAGGTCAAGGTCACAATGTCAAATATGATGACCTCATCTGAAAGGTCTCATCACAAGGTATGAACATGCCAAGTATGAAAGCCGTAGCTCTGAGCAAACCAAAGTTATGGCCAAGGTTAAAGTTTTCTGATTATGTCCACTGCGGGAAGGTCAAGGTCAAGGTCACAAGGTCAAATATGACGACCTCATCTGAAGGTCTCATCATTAGGTATGCACATGCCAAGTATGAAAGCCGTAGCTCTGAGCAATCTAAAGTTATGACCAAGGTTAAAGTTTACTGAAGATGTCCACTGCGGCAAGGTCAAGGTCACAAGGTCAAATATGATGACCTCATCTGAAGGTCTCATCACAAGGTATGCACATGCCAAGTATGAAAGCCGTAACTCTTAACAATCAACAGTTATGGTGGCCAAGGTTAAAGTTTTCTGAAAATGTCAATTGCTGCAAGGTCAAGGTCACAAGGTCAAATATGATGACCTCATCTGAAAGGTCTCATCAGCCCTAGCTATGAGCAATCTAAAGTTATGGCCAAGGTTAACGTTTTCTTAAAATGTCAATTGCGGCAAGGTCAAGGTCACAAGGTCAAATATGATGTCCCCATCTGACAGGTCTCATCAGAAGGTATGCACATGCCAAGTATGAAAGCCATAGCTCTCAGCAATCTAAAGTTATGGCCAAGGTTAAAGTTTTTGTGGACAAACACACGGACGGACGGACGGACGGACATACGGACAGGTGAAAAACAATATACCCCCGGAATCTCCAATTGCGTTTGCATCTCGATTTTGGTCCCCCCTAAAAATTTCAGGCTGTTGATATATAAATATATTCAATTACATTTGGAAGATCTCCTCATTCATTATCTTTGAATTAAATAGAATATTTAAGCGCAGAATCCGCTTGTCGTCGCTTGCGACTATATTTTATCTTGAGTTAATAGAGGGATGAGATTAATTTTAATTTGAATATGGTCACCATATTGAAAATAAACTTTTAGCACGATTGATAGACAGTTGTTTATGCATGACATGGGCTGAAATGTGACACCTGCACATTATCATCTCATTCTCAGAGCGATGTTTGTCAATATGCTCAGTTTGGCTATTGTTTTACTGGATTATTTTTCTGATATATTTAATTTACTAAACATGCATTTTCACCGATTGATAATATTTTCACAATAAATGCATAATGTAGAAAGTGAAATTATATTGTGACTGTATTTCTCATTCCCGCATAAGATAAGTCCAAAAAATGAAACGATCAAGACTAATTTGTATTCATACATATAAGTGCATAGAATGAACTGTCCACATGTTTGACACTTCTGGATTTGCAAACTTGAATCCAATGACCGACTCAGATTGAAAAGCAGATCTAATTTTCTGCACAACACAAAATGGGTGAACCTTTCTACACTTCTTTGGTAATATGTTGTACAATAATCTAGACAGACGTCTATATGCACAGTCTATGTAGGCACTAGAAAATAAGATTAGTTTTTATTATATAATCTTGAGTGAGATACTTAGTTCTGTCAGTGGTTAGGATTCTGTTAAGGATAAATTCGTCTAATAATTCTATCTTTTCTGAAAATGATTGGTAACCAGCTACACTACATCATTACTGGCTTCTCACGACTTCTCTATTATCGTGGTAGTCCGATTTTCATGACTGCCAAATATCACATTTATCTTTTTATATATGTTACTGTCTTTTTTAACCATAGATCTAAGTAATGTTTTTTTTTAAAGCAATACATTGTTATACAAACACGATATGAATAATCGAGAATGAAGATACATTTTATCCCGTGAAAGAGGTGTCTTCAGCGGCAATATACGAATAAAGGAAGTGTCACTTGTAATTACGATTGTTAATAAACTATCATCATATACGTTGATGACACCCATTTTAGCTATACGTAGACAGTAAGTATTCAATGTACGCTATCCTCTACTAATTGTGAAATTGTAACGTTACAGTTCGCCAGTCCCAACCTACCGATCGGTATTTCAAACTCTCTCAGAATTGACATCTGACAGCTCATCCTCACTTGGTTGCTGGTGTTACTACATCTTCTTTCACAATAGGTTCATACTCATAAGGACAGATATTGTTTATGTCTGGTGGTTGAAAATCAACACTGACATCGCTATCCGAGGAAACCATAATAGCACTACGAACGTGGAAAATACTACTAATAATAATGAGGATACTTATATCGCGCTGAACTCCACAACACAAAGGGCCATGCTCGAAGCGCTACACACATTATTACCCTGGTGTAAGGACCAATATCGTTCCTTTTTTCATTCTCAACTCCCTTTGGAGTATGCAGCCTGGGCTACCAATTAAGGCGCTCGAAGGTTATCTGTCACATTGCGTGCACTTACAAACAAGGTACATTTCGAATAAAGTCCCTTTTTGAATACACTGTACCGCTTATGCCTCAGTCTGGGGGGAAGAGCATCTTTGACGTCATATCAGGTAACCGAAACTTTTTTCAACGTTTCTACATTAAATGTGGCATTTAAATACTTTTTTGATACACTATGTCTTAAACAATACTGCTGAATATATTAAAACTAAATTTTTCTCTAATTTTCTCCGTTAATTGGAGGCGATAGGAAAATGAAATAGTACTTTTGTACTTGTTTGAAGACGACCTACATTAATGATGCACCAACGAGTTAGTCCAAGACACCATTTTTCATTTACATAATTTACGAGTATTCATCTTTATTATAATAACTAACATTTTGCATTTGAACATTTGTAACAATTTGTAATAAATGTTATCAATGGTAAGAATGACAGACTGTTCTGATGGTTCCAATCTATATATACTCATGGTAAAAATGGTTGACACCCCTAAACAGAAAATTGATTTTAGCAAATTAAATGCATGGAAAATTAATAATGTTCGATATTATGGTATTTTCGAAATCAAATGGCACAGAACACATGATATAAACTATATAATACTTGCCATGTATATATTGTGTGCGAATGAGACTCCATGAAAGAGTTTGTGTAATTTGGGGTCAGAAGAATTTTTGTTCAAGTGCATCTTTTCATTATTTATTAGAACCAAATTGAGAATACATAAACACAGTAACAATATACCAATGCCAAGATCTCAAGACACAAGGAATGAACTCTTTTGAAAAAAGTTCATTTTTCTTATATTCCTCTTTCTTTGGTATCATAAAGTACAAGTGGAGAAAAAGCAACTGCTCAAGGACAACAAAAAGACACCCAGTACTAACATGTATTATCCAAAAAAATTACCTGCACTGACACGGTATGTTGTTTATATAACATTTCATTCCTTTAACTATTAGGGGGTGTCAACCATTATTACCATGAGTAAAGAATCCTTGTTTTAGATTTACAAATCAAGAACCTGTCATGATAAGGAGTATCAGCAATCTTTAAATTCTATTTTTTTTAAAAGACAGCCTTAAATATTTTATTATGTTTTTTAAAACCTACAATTGAGTTTTAATGCGCCACCAACATGTATTAGTGGGTTGACACTGGCGCTTTATCAATATCCGTCATCATCTAGTAAAATAAGAAGTTGTGTTTACCTGTTCTCCCGACAGGTCTGTACGACAGGTGCCTGCTGACGACTCTGATTGCTGTATCCACCTCCACTCATCACTATCAGCGAGGTGTGCAGCATCCACTTCTAGTGTATTGATTGGAAGCTAGGAGTCAAATTGGGTGCGAGTGCAGACTGGAGGACGAATATGTAACAACAGATCACAGTGGAGGTGGGGGTAGGATTCTCACATTGTTTTGTAATGATCAATGTGTTCTTATTCAATGGCAGATTCAGTGATGGATAGAGAACGATAAGCAAAAAAGGAAGGGCATACATATAGACAGATCAAAGTGAAGGATTGGGGAGAGAAGGGCAAATATACATACAGATGTACATACCAAAGTGAAGAATGGGGGACAGAAGGGTGGATTGACAGACTGACATACTAATGTTAAGGATGAGGGAGGTGAAGGTTAAATATACAGACAGACGAACACACTGAAATGAAGGATGGTGAAGAGGAAGGGTGATAGACAAACACACGTACAGACCAAGGTGAAGAACGATGGAGATGGAGGCTGGATGAACAAACACACGTACAGACCAAGGTGAAGAACGATGGAGATGGAGGCTGGATGACCAAACACAAGTACAGACCAAGGTGAAGAACGATGGAGATGGAGGCTGGATGAACAAACACAAGTACAGACCAAGGTGAAGAACGATGGAGATGGAGGCTGGATGAACAAACACAAATACAGACCAAGGTGAAGAACGATTGAGATGAAGGGTGGATGAACAAACACAAGTACAGACCAAGGTGAAGAACGATTGAGATGAAGGGTGGATAGAGAGACGGACTGACAGACCAAAGTAATTAACGATTGAGATGGGGAGTGAGGAGACGACAGACAGACACGCAGACGAATGTGAAACATGGCAGAGATAAAGGGTGGATAGACGGACGGACTGACAGACCAAAGTGAAGAGGATGGAGATGGAGTGACCATTTTGAAACTGAAATTCGTCCTGTTTTCTGTCAATCCTCACATCTCAACTCTATTATTTACTATCTGATCAGTAACCAGTTACCATTCAACATTGAAAACTCGATTTCAAACCACATGCAGTAATACATCATTGTGTCTTAACAACTAAACAAAGCTTGAGCTTGATATTCACAAGCTAATACAATAGAGCGAATGGGTAGTACTGTCATTATTACACAAAACACTTTCAATAGTGTAAGTTATATACCTCATCACATCATTTGTAGAAAAAGGGCAGGATAGCGCAGTGGTTAGGGAGTTTGGATTCGGGTCAAGAGGTCCGGGGAACGAATCCCGCCAGGGGCTCGGCAACTTTGTCTGCTGGAGAGACGCGCAGTAAGGTTTGGGTGCAATGCTACACTGAATTCCAGCGTAGTACCACCCATGGTTCACTGGTTCCAGACGATGCTCGCAATGCATAGCAACATGTTTTTGCGGGCTTTTTTACTTCCCCGAAAATAAAATAAATTTTGTTATTATACTAATTAATGTAATCCAGATGAAAAGTTACCCTGTCAAATCGTGAGAATTCAACAATTCCGTGAGAATTTGATAAATATAACTTTAGTTATTCATCTCTCTTGGCTCTAAGTGGTTTTTCCATAAAATAAGCCGAAGGCATGACAATGTGCACATGCAATGCGAGACAGTTTCCAACAATCCAAATCTCGATTGGTCTTTGCAGCTGGATCGTGGCACAGTTCGGTTTTCTTCGCGAGCTCACTATCATCGAGTTGGGCCTTGTAAACCACTACAGCGACGTCACACTATTGTCTCTAACAGTTGATTCTCCATTGGGAATCAACTGAAAGAAACTAAGGCGTTCTGCACGTGCATTTTGCTCGAGGCGTTCTGCTCGAGACACGTGACTTTTGCAAAGAAAACACAACCATGAAAGTACCTTTGTTTATTCAAACTCTTACAACATGTAGGTAGATCGCACTTTATAGCCATGGATGATCTGCGGTTAATATTGTTAAAATTCTTCATCGGAATGTTGATTATAATTCAACATGATCCAAAATTATGCACATCAGATTTGGCAAAATGCAAGAGTCCGCCAGGGTGTCATGATAAACGTATATGGTGAAAAGTTGTCACAATAGAGAATATGGTATCCGATAAATTATATTTTGCCCAGTTGAACTAATAGGTTACTGGTCCTTTCAATGTTAGTTACTGTAAATCCGTTTTAAATACTCCACGAATTAGCTCTCCATCTTAAATACAGTATGGGCACTGTATTTATCGCATTGACTTGGTGTTACAGCGAAGTGTCGCTTGGTGTTTTCTGCAAGTAAATTGAAAACATACATGATTCAAAGACAAGAAGGAAAATTTCAAATTAGATTAAAATGATGAATAGATCACAATGTTTCACTTATAACACAATGAGACGTTCTTTAAATTTAACTTGTTGTAGAAAATGAAAAATAATAAATATTCAATTTGAGCCAATGGAATGACATTGTGCACTAACGAGTTCATTAATTAGGACACGGTATCGGTTATAAATCACACTCTTGAAGCTGCCTGTAACATATCGTTGAAAACAATGAAACTGGTCTGAAACTTGTTTTGTTGAATAGCTGAAAAAAGCTGAGATAGATAGCTTAGATATGTAAATTCATTCCAAAAGAATTTTTAAAAACTATCATTACGTATGAACAATCACTGATGTAAAATCACACATTTAAGAATTTGAAACTCACCTTATCTCGCAAAGCATCCTTAAATGACGAATAAACTCCAGATTTGCAATATTTAGCAACTCGATTTTGTCCATCTCGAACCGCCTTGAACCATGAGCTCACCAATGTGTGATGCGCGTGATTTTGAAAACGAGACTTGTTATGAAAGAACACAATAACAACTTCATGAAGCTCGTGCATCTCAAAATGAAACGAACAACGCACGTGCAGTCCAAATTTGCACGCCACAGAAAGTTACATCGAAATTGACACGTGAAGGGTTGACACCACTGTGATGGATTTTAAATGTCAAACAATACATTAATCAAAATATATTTTTTCAAAATTACTTCAGGTATATATAATCAATATTTTTTCAAAGTTACTTCAGGTATATATATAATCAATATTCATTCAAAACAATGACGTAGTTTTGGTAAGAGAAACAACTCGACAACAGGGCCGTGTTCAAGAGAGGTTTCAAAGTAATCGCTCAATTAGCGATTATTTTTAAACCTCTCTTGAACGCGATTGCTCAATGTAGCGCTACGTAGCAAAGCGAGCGAACTTCGTTCAGGAGAGAATGAGCGCTACTAGAGCGCTACTTGAGCGCTACATTGAGCAATCATAATTGCTAATATAATATAAAAAATATAATTATATTCCGAGCTTAGAATTAACTCGACCCTTCTCGTTGTTTCTCCACTACATACTAACTTACACCAATACCTATCAGTTCATTTATTGATATTTTATATTCACATTAAAAAAATTCTTTTTTACCTGCAATAAGGCGGATTTGTGTAAACAGCGCTGTGATTAAATACCATTCAGGTATCGGCCGTTCCTTCTGATTCTGATAAGATGAGAAACACGATATTGCAATCCATTAATGTAAGAAATCTGCATTGGTTGTCATTGCAGTTGTGCAGCATATTCCCATGGCCTCAGAGCACATTTAATTTACACAATCCACTCCTCAACATTTGTCAGTAGTCTCTGTGGTCAGTGACATCACCCTAACTGGGCCCACAAGTATGATCCAAATGTTAACTGTTTGTTATCACTAAAAGTATTCCGAGAATCACGTGTTCGCCATTTGGATAACAGCAGAGAACATGCTGACTGTCCAGTCGAATTTTCAAGTGAATTGTGGCTGTTTAGCATGTGAAATAATATAAATGGTTATTTAAAGTCTTAAATTGTCGACATATCAGTTCCAAAAAGGAACACACGTAAACGTAAAGCGGTATGTATGTATAACAAACATTAACCTATGACTCGCGTGAGACGTGAAATATACACCGTCGGTTCGCTCGGGGCATATGTTATGTATCAGTCTTGACATAGGTTACTTTTTACTACATATCGCCGGTAGGTTGATATAACGGTGGGTTGGTCGTACCAATTGTTTACCTAACACTTGAACGGTATCAGCATTGAAATTGATATATCTCTTGCTTGAACAGAGTAGGATTTATAATTAGAGATATATTGCACAACACATCATTTAATGAAATAATGACATAATGAAATTAAGAGTGAAGCGACTCAATGTTTAAACATCGAAATAAAAATCATCTCATGCAAATGAGCTTCCCATCCAATGTGTACACATAACTTGTCAATCAACTATGTAGTTTATCCAAGACGGTCGCGATGTTGACCAAACACTTAACTTACCATACAGTATTTTTATTTAAAAAAAAATAATTTTCATATAAAAGAACTTAAGTTATTTCACAAAACCAAAACGTACTAATGATCTTTATATGTAATATAATTATTAATTTGTGATTTAAACAATATTTATTCAGGAAAATGGATTGGTAAATAGGCATAACAGCCATGCGAATACCTATCCAATACATAAGAATATATATCACAATATGTATTCATCAATACTGAACAACATACATCATTTGACTTAATATACTTAACATATTCTTAATAGTATGATAGTAATTATATCATCAAATTATCAAGGACATTGATTAAGAGAACAGTTCATTTTGAGTAAAATAGTAATGCAACGAAGTGACGATTCTTTGATTAATTTCATCAGAAAATTACTTATTTCCACTTACTTAAATGTACATCCATTGTGTTAATGGGGGTCAAATATGCCTAACGTTATAAATGGTCTTACGTTATCGAGAAGTACCAACTGTTACCGAAAACTACCATTTTGATGATACTCGACTTAGTATATTGACGATATGAAGGTAAAAGTATCGATTTCTGATCGAAAACCGGACAATGCACCGCGTTTGGCACGCGCCAATGAATCAAACGTAATTTTGGAATCTTATTTAAACCAGACAAAATACCAAATTTGGGTTGATAATGTTCAATAGGTCATGTAACTAATGTGCACTTTCGGTTTCTGCAGATGCATAATGCTGTTATTCGATTTTAATTGGAAACTAGTAATTATGATATGTTTGGCGATTGGGGATGAATATGCAAGGTGAAGGAATTTTTTTGTATTGTAAACAGCACATATGGTGTGTTGGAACGTATTAAAGACAAATAAAATGTTATGAAACACAATGGATGCACCTTTAAAACCATGCTCGTAGAAGAAACAACTTCAACAACATTTGGACATATAAACAGATTATGAATGGCATTCTCATTGTGATAGTCACATTTACAAGTGGAAGCATTCTGAAGAAAACGGTCAAATTTATGGGCATTAAGGTCACTACAACCCAATCTCATCTTACAATGGATAATTTGATTGTGATTTGTACCCGCGTTTTGAATAATATGATGCACATTGCAAGACAAAGTACGATCAACGTTTGTCTTGAACTTAGTTAGACAATCAATATTTCTAACATTGTCATCCAACATATTCCACTCAAAAACACACGATGGAAGGAAGGATTTTTCTGGGGTTTTTTTGCGGCGAAGAGGGGTTTGAAGAATGTTGGATGACCTAAATTAATATGATGAAGCAGAGGATAAATTTAGCGAACTTAATTCTGATAAGAATTTTTGGGCTCTTTTCGTGAAACAATTTGCGAAAAACAGTCATCTTGTGAAGATTATGAATTTTGGAATGACTTACTCCTCTAACGGATCCACATATGCTTCTTAAGGCATCTAAAAAGGTAAAAAAAATGAAGTATACAAAGTTTGAAGGTTTTCCCTTTGAAGGCGAAATTTTAGGCTTCTCGAACATTTGATCATAATACTAACCTTGTAAATAATAGTATCAATATATATATATATATATATATATATATATATATATATATATATATATGTACAAAAAGTCAAATGTCCAGGTGTATGGCTGCTTAAAATTATCAAAAAATTAAAAACATAACGCCGAGTTTCTTTCTCCTACCGGTTTCATTTCATCTTCAGGGAGAATGATTCGTTATACAGAAGGGCTCGTAGATTTTCTGTTTGTCCGATATACTGTTCTTTACAACCTGTACATGTTATAACACATAAAATGTTTTTTGATGGACAATCAAAATTATGTTTAACTCGGAAATCTCCTTTCCCCTTAAAATTCACTGCATTTCCTTCCAATAGATACGGGCATGTACCACAATTGCCTCTTTTGCACTTTCTCACAGTTGGAATGGAAATATTTTGTACATTCGAAACAAATTTAGCTTTTGTTAGAATGTTTTTTAGGTTTTTACTTTGCCGTTTACTGTTTATAATTCTTCTTGACTCCAAAATTGATTTCATTTTCACATCTTGGTCAAGGATACACATATTTGATTGGATATTTTGATAGATATTAGGATTCGGGGGTTATATGTTGACACAAAAGCAATAACTTTTTCTTCATTGTTGTGTTTCCTCGCTGTTAAAAGATCTAGTCTATTCAATTCCAAAGCCTTTTTAATTCCATCTTCAATTAAAGTTTTTGGATATTCCCGTAAGCCTAAAAAAAATCTTCAATTCATCAAGTCTTTTATTACGCGTATTTTTTGTTGGATACAATCGTGCAAATCCTCCTTGCCAAATTGTATGGGAGGCTCCTTTTCGTGTGACTGGGGTGACACGACCTAAAGTTTAAATACTGTTTCGTATCCGTGGGCTTGTAATAAATGTCCGTTTCCAATTTGGTGCCTGATTTCATTACCAGAGTGTCCAGAAAAGCTATTTTATAATTGTTTGCATCCATAGTGAAAGTTAGATTGTCGTTCATATTATTTAAAAGGTCGTGGAATCTTTTGAGCATATCTTCAGAAAAAGGCCATATAAAAAAACAGTCATCTAAGAATCTTCTCCAATTTTCTTGAACATAAAGTGCGACATCCTCTCCAAAAACCGCACAAACTTGTTGTTCAAGTTTTTCTTCCAAATAACCTAAAACGAGGGTTGCATATGTCGGCGCCATTTTATATATATATATATATATTTTATATATATATTCTACTGGCCATCGTTTTGCAAATCAATTCTAAATGTTTTATAACTGTATCATTCATTAAAAGGCCAGACATTCATCATTGCGTTGCTTTCTTAAAAAAACTAAGGAATCTGTTTTATTTGGGTTGAAATCAATGTTTTGGCCAATTTTGATATACGAACAAGCTCATCATCTATCAGATTGAAAGATAAGACAGGGTAATCAGTTATCACATATAAGGATGTATCATCACAAACAATTTTATATTGCAGTAAATTTCTTCAATAAAATCATTAATATAGACCAAACAATGCGGGGGCCTCAAAACTGATTCCTGTGGGACGCTCGCTTCTAATGATTTTACATTTGATTTATGTCCATTAATTAATGTAAATTGTTGTCGTTTAGTTAGATAAGTTTCAAACCATGATAAAAGAGAACCATGTATCCCATTAGCTCATAGTTTATACAGAAGGGGTTAGCGCGTTCGGCTTCGGATCAAGAGGTCCGGGGTTCGAATCCCGCCAGGGGCACGACAACTTTCTCTGCAGTAGATAACTGTACTATACACAGTAAGGTTTGGGTGCAATGCTACACTGAATTTCAGCGTAGTACCACCCATGGTTCGCTAGTTCCAGCCGATGCTTCCGATGTTTCACCGCAATGCATAACCACATGGTGTTGCGGGCTTTTTCCCTGCCGTAATACTAGCAGCCGCGATATAAGTGAAATACTCTTGAAAGCGACGTTAAACCTCACCTCACCTCACCTATACAGAAGGTCCTTGTGTCATATCCTGTCAAAAGATTTACTAATGTCACAAAATACAGCTCGAACCTCTTGCCCATTATCCATCGCTTTAGCAACATTATTATATAAATGAGTGAGCTGGTATGATGAAGAATCACCAGTCGTTAAAGGGGCAGTAGCACGTTTTTTGCAAAAATTATTTTTTCAAATTACCTATTTATAATGATAGTTTTTGCCATTTAAATTTACTTTAGAGGGTAAAGCATCTTATTACACAAACCAATTATCCGTAGTAGTAGTAGTAGTAGTAATAACGGTGTTGCGTTTAAAGAAAAAATGCATGACGGCCATTTTATTGTGAACACATTTTATTATTTCGAATGACAAAAACGATTCCCATGGTTTTACTGAGCGCATGTACACTAATTTTTAGGTTGATTTTTCTAAAAGAGAAGAGTGTTTTAAGATTGGTGAAATTATTTTTCAAATACGTTTCATCGACTTATTTGAGCGAAAAAACGTGCTACTGCCTCTTTAAACCCGATTGCAAAATTGTAATCGTTCTGTTATCTAACAAGAAGTTTGATACATGCTTGCAAACAAACTTCTCAAACACTTTTGACAAATAGCTGGTAAATGACACTGGTCGGTAATTAGCACATTGATGCCCGTCGTTTTTGTTATGTATTAGAACATCAGATGCCCATTTCCATTTGTCTGGAAAATATGAAGTTCACGATGAAATGTCAAATAGATTACAAAGTGGAACTGACGTTTGTTTCGCCAACATTTTTAGACCACGATTACTGACATGATATGGGCCAGTTGCCTCGGTGATATGAGGCGACAGTAAAATATCTACTTCATTACTTTGTAAACTAATGTCATTGAGACACTGATCGATTTCAATATGATAATCAATAATCAATGATTATCAATATCGTCAAAAAGGCAGTTGTTGACCGTTGCAATACTAGAAAAATAGTCTTTGAAAAAAATGCCCTCTTCATACTTTCATGTTCTCATTCAAATAACCGCAAGGGAGATCAACGCAGTGTGGTCCAAGTTGTGTTAAAGAGGCAATGTAGTTACTTCGTGGTAATGATTTATATTTAAGAAAATCAATTGACATTGGGAATTTTCGAATATTGACTAGGGTAGAAGCCCAGAAACAATATTCGATATTCCCAATGTGTAATTTTCAAGGGAAGATACTAAGCCCGAAATGCTGAGGGAAATATACTTACACTTATGTTGATGATTTAAAGGAATTCCTGTTTTTACACACACACACACACACACACACACACACACACACACACACACACACACACACACACACACACACACACACACACACACACACACACACATTTAAGCATTCATACACAGGGGGCTATATACACTGATTATTATTAAGTAAGAATACCATTTCCTCTACTGGTGACATGGGTTGAAATATAGGGTGAACAAGAGTACACATTCATTCAGGACGAAAATACAAACTTCTGCCTCTAATGGTAAAGTGCGACAACAAACTTTACTCGATGATGCTGCCATGAGAATATGTCTAGTCAACAGGTAAGTATAAATAATTACGTTTAAAAAAAAACGATACCGTTACCATACGGTACCATTATTTAAATACCTCTCTGTTGACTAGACCTACTATGCCTAGAATCCCACTTAACAGAGGCGGGTCAGTGCATTACTTAAAGGAGAATATTTGTAAAGATTTATATTCTGTTATAGTAAAATATACTTTAAAAAACATATTCCCCCGAAAATAATATGGAAAGCCGTGTTTAATTACTAATTAGGCGATATAACAACCGAGCCTACTGTTGCCTGTGCGCGTATGCATATTTGCCGGTAGCCTTCGGCAGGTTTAGGCTGTGACGTCAGAGATGCTCTACGGCCCGCTTTTGGGTCCTTAGCGCAGTGAAAGGGAAGGCATTAGAGTAGATGAAGAATCGGTTGAAACTAGAAATATGTGCATGTGATGCATTGTGATGTCCCCCGGATGATATAAGTACAAAAGGCGGACACCATTCCATCTTTGAGTCTAAACACATACCAAGTCTCATTAAATTATACTGAATAGATTTTGAGATGGAGGTCGGAAAAAGTTCCTTAATTATCCCTGTATGCGCTAAGTTCAAACTGTTTCCATGGAAACCAGGAAAAATATATAAAAATAAATTTTTAAAAAGTAGCAAAAGGCACCACTCCACCACTAGGTCTAATACTGAATAGATTTTGAGAAAAGGCCGGGAAACGAAAGCATTTCAGAATTACGGAATTACGGACGGAGGCGAAATAATTATGTCTTCTGCAAAGCTTTGCGAGAGACATAATAAACACAACACAACCAGACGAACGACCCGATCCGAAGTCATAACAAGAAGGCTTCGGGGACAAAGAGTCAAACCTCCTAAGAGGACTGACCCCTCCTGGGTCTTTTTCATCATGGTAACTTTTTCGTTCAAGTCAGTTTTTCATCAAAGAATATTACTTCATCAAGGTCAATGTTTCGTCAACGTAATTTTGTTCATCAAAGTAATTTTTTCACCAAAGTAAATTTTTCATTAAAGTAAATTTTTCATTTAAGTCATTTGTTTCATTATGGTCATATTATACACTTAATTACTCATGGTGAGGACATGTGAAATACAAACAAACCTCACCATGAGCAATTAAGTGTTTTATTATACCGAATTTTTTTTTCATCAGACTATAGTATGTATTTTCTTATTAGTCAAATCAAGGAATCCATCAGCTCACGCCATCTTGAAAGCGAACGTCAAAACAAACAGTCACGTGACAAATCATGTGACGAGTCAATATCTCAGGTCAGTGACAGAAATTTCTGTCACAAAACTGACCTCATCACTGGAATCGGAGGTCAATGTATAACTATATTTTCGATCACGTGGTGTGAACGGGCCAATGATATTCTTACAAATTTAATAGAGATATTATAATTTTCATTAAAGTCATTTATTTCATGAAACTCATTTATTTCATCAAAATAATACATTTCATCAAAGTAATGTTTTTTCATTCAAGTCAATATTTCAATCAAAGTATTGTTTTTTCATTCAAGTCAAAATTTCCATCAAAGTATAGTTCTTTTACTTCAAGTCAATATTTTTTTTTATCAAGGTATGTTCTTCATTTAGGTCATTTATTTCATCCAAATAATACATTTCATCAAAGTATTGTCTTTTCGTTCAAGTCAATATTTCATCAACACATTTTACTTCATCATGGTCAATGTTTCGTCAACGTAATTGTGTTCACCAAAATCAATTTTTCATCAAAATCAATATTTTTTCATTAAAGTCATTTTTTCATTAAGTCATTTTTTCATTAAGGTCATATTTTTCATTCGAGTCATTTATTTCATGAAACTCATTTATTTCATGAAACTCCTTTATTTCATGAAACTCTTTTATTTCATGAAACTTATTTATCATTTATCATGAAACATTTTTTTCAAAGTTTATTTTTCATTGAGGTCATTTTTTTTTCATTAAAATCATTTATTTCATTAAAATAGTGTTTTTCATCAAAGTTTTGTCTTTTTCGTTCAAGTCAATATTTCATCAAAGAATTTTACTTCATCAAGGTCAATGCTTAGTCAACGTAATTTTGTAAAAAATTTCATCAAAGACAATTTTTTTCATCTAAGTCATTTTTCCATGAAGGTCATATTGTTCATTAAAATCATTTATTTCATCAAAATAATACATTTAATCAAAGTAATGTTTATTTTCATTCAAGTCAATATTTCCATCAAAGAATAGTTTTTTCATTCAATAAATATTTTCATTAAAGTATATTTTTAATTTAAGTAATTTTGTTTATCAAGTAATCTATTTAATCAAAGTCATTTTCTTAAAAGTGATTTTTTTTCGCAAAAGGCCTTTTTTCATCAAAGTCATTTATAAGGTTGTAAATGTGTGCAGAATGAGACACATTTATTCATTTCCACACAGAATATGTTGATGAACAATGGTGTTTTATCCAAATTAAATTTGCAAAAATTTATTAATTTAAATTTCTTTCCCAAATATTAAAGAAAACACATATAAGTATGCATTGGCTGATGACTAAACGACTGCACTTTTCAATTTTAGAGAAGGACGTAAAAAACAAAAGATATTTGTAATTGAAAATCAATATATGATAAAACCAACTGAGTTGTAAACTTTCTTTTGTACTTCAGTGTAACACAGTCATGACCACCGCACACTGTGCATGCTCACATAATTGAAAAGCGTGACTCCCTTCATGATAACCGAGTAACGTAATGCTCACAAAGGAACTTTACAACTGATGGCATAAACTCATTGTGGAGTCAGTTCTCTCGATAGCACGATAGCATTGATAGCCAAACAACACAAAAACACCATATAGCAGTACCTCGTTAACAAAATAAAATGTCACACTCGTCTCGTTTTAAATGATATGTTTTGAGGACAATTGTCAGCTCGCAGAACCTTTCAGTGAACAGCTTAGTTACTTCTTGTCACCCGTACAAGAATAAGAATATTCCACAAAGTAATTTACCCGAACAAATATAATGCTGTGAAAATGTTTATCTGATAACAGCATGTACATCGGACAGAAGAAGGAAACGGTTGCTGTCACTTGTCTCTGTCCATAAATTGCATAAATTTACTCAAGTGTACACATTTACGTAATAGATACATGATGACACAAGTGGTGTATACAAAATATCATCGAGCTATCGTCTCACGAGGGGGCGGAGCCCCCGAGTGAGTGATAGCGAGATGATATTTTGTATACACCCACTTGTGTCAATAATGTATCTGTTTTATCCAATGGGCAACGTTCGACAAATATGCGCCTGTCACGTGACATGATTTTCTGTCTGGAAAAATCAGCTTTACCGTTTACCCGTTTCACTTAAGGAAGTCAGTCGGGCTTTGGAACCAGTCCCGCAGGTCCTTTTCCCGGCTGGTGTTTTCGAGCCATGTGAAATTTCTTCTTACATCAACATACAGAATTGTGAATAATTATCATCCCCAAATGACGGTTCATTATTTTCCGCTCGATTGATTATCTTCGTGTTAATCTATGACAATTTAAAAACAATGATGTTGTTTTAGAATCTTGTTTATAGTTTCTAATCAGCTGATTAATTGTGTTATCAGTAAAGGAGTGACATTTGTTTTTTTCTACGACACACAGCCCTTTGATGTCATCTGGTTTTGCAACAATGTTGTAATTACTCAAGGTCGTCAGCCAGGTGTCTGTAGCTCCGCCCTTCGACCGCCCTGCTGCTCCACTGTGGTCCTATCAGCGAGTTTAAAATAACTGTGGCTGATAAATAAGTGACGTCATAGATACAACCATATTTTCCTTGATACATGCTATATCGTCTCAAAAACATCAAAGGGAATTTAACCGCCCATTGGATAAAATTAAGTACATCATATTAACTTATTTAGTTTTGCTAAGGTCAAATCGCAATTTATTTCATGTATTTTAAAATCTAATTTAAGATAAAAAATGTTGACTTTCTGGATAATGAATTGTTGTTTTTTGTTTTTATTCGTTTTAGGATATACGGTCACGAAAGGCAGCTAACTATTGGAGAAGGAGGCGACGTTTACAGGTATCAGACGTGCTTTAACACAATGGTTTGTAAAAGTTTTTTTCTTTTAGACTTTTTAAAATTTTAAAAATACTATTTTATACTACTAAGTTTAAAGCAAATGTATTTCTAATATACAACTTGCTTTCGTTATGATATTACATGTATACATACTTCAAGCGACTGAAACTTGATTTAACATCATGACTTTACAATTATTAATCATGGACAATACGCACTTATATTAACTCATACACTTGATATCAAAATGGAAACGACATTAATAACACCTCTATCTGACATTTCAGATTTAACAGTAGATTCATTAATCTTCTTCACAGCGTAGGAAATGAAATCATCAAGGAAATTTTTGATATGGACACCATAAAGTTTGATTTCAGTTATTGGGTCTCAGAGATGGTCCATTATGAACACCATTAGTATGTTGAAAATTAACAAAAAGTATTTTTATCCAACGGGTATGTAATACCGTGGGATATAGTCATCACCCCGTCCGACTGTCCGTCTGTAATCATTTCGTTTCCGGAGCAGAACTCGAAAACCGTTCATGATATATTTCTGAAACTTTCCATGTGTATTACCCACCAACTGAAGTGGTGCCTTTTGATATTTTCAGATTTCTGAACATTTATTTTTGGTCGTTTCCATAGAAACTTGTTGAATTTGGACTTTGTCAGAAGTACGGTAGTAGATACACAAGTATCTGTCAAAGTATCTGTTTGTCGAACCGGTGGGATATGTCATCTTCTGATGACTCTTGTTGAAACTGGATAGCGAAATTTAATTAATCAATTCGGAATATTTGAAGATAAAAACTAGGAATTTTTATGAATCATTTATTATACTCTATCCGAGATGATAATCGTGTAGACGTTGATAAAATAGCCTGAAGAAGAAAGTATGAAACTTGATAGTAAATCAACGCGACTTGAGGGATAACTTATGATGAAGTACTATCAGATTAAAAGCATATGAAAAATGATACAAGTCAGCTTTAGTTTCAAATAGCAATTTTTAGTGAGATTTCAAAACATATACTCATGGTAATAATGGTTGACACCCCCTAATGGTTAAAGGAATGAAATTGTATATAAACAACATACCGTGTCAGTGGAGGTATTTTTTTTGATAATACATGTTAGTACTTGGTGTCTTTTTGTGAATAGTGTCCTTGAGCAGTTGCTATTTCTCCACTTGTACTTTATGATACCAAAGAGAGAGGAATATAAGAAAAATGAACTTTTTTCAAAAGAGTTCATTCCTTGTGTCTTGAGATCTTGGCATTGGTATATTGTTACTGTGTTTATGTATTCTCAATTTGGTTCTAATAAATAATGAAAAGATGCACTTGAACAAAAATTCTTCTGACCCCAAATATACACAAAATCTTTCATGGAGTCTCATTCGCACACAATGCATACATGGCACGTATTATATAGTTTATATCATGTGTTCTGTTCGAAAATACCATAATATCGAACATTATTAATTGTCCATGCATTTAATTTGCTAAAATTCATTTTCTGTTTAGGGGTGTCAACCATTTTTACCATGAATATATTTATTATAGTCACTTAATCATGCTTACAAAAATAATCGCTCTTTCAACACTTAAAAACGCAGGGTGTTATCACAAAAGAAAACAAACAAAAACGTGAGCATGGCTCACTAATACCCCCGACTGTTAAAATTTGACATATTTATTTTACTCATAGAGAGAGGTGTCTGCACACCTAAGGATTGATAAGCCATGAAATGTAATGGCTAAAAGATTAAAGTGTTTATAGAAAGGGTAGGACAAGTCTCTTCTTGTAGAAAAGGTGGTTTTGGAAAAGTAGGAGTAAGAATAATTTGAAAAGGTAGGGATAACATTACTAACATTAACAGCGATTTCAATTTCAATACGTTCATTCAAGTGACTTGAAACAACATGTACATGGAAACAGACAGTGAGGGATATACAGCAGTGTAAGGCTTAAAGGAAAGAAAATTCAACTTTTCCCAAAATATAACCAGTGGAAATATCAAGAAGAACCTTTGATGAAAGTTGCATAAAAGGAAAAAGATACAGTCAAAAATTACAACACAGTAGCTTAGAAATTTCCATGAGAAATTTTAGCCCGAGTAAGTCCAAAATTCAAATATTCACAATTTTTTGTTAAATTTCACTATGCGCCCCTCCTAGTAGTGAAGAAGTGATGTGCCATATTTGAAAAGGATGAGATTAATAGTTTTTTCTGTAATCCATCGGGCATCCGATTATGACTAAGTTAAAACATAAAAAAAATCGCCAAAAATTAAAAATATCACCTATTCGGGATCAATTACGCACTGCAACTCCCCTAGTGGCAAAGAAGACATGTGCTAAATTTGAAAAGGATGTGTTGAGTAGTTTTTCTGTAATCGATCGGACAAAAAGTGTCTTCGGATGGATGGACGGACGGAATCGTTGGTATTACCAGATACCCTCAAGCGTAGGTCGTGGTTGTAATAAATCGAAATGATTTTTAAAAACCGGAGACTTACTTACAGACATATGATTTAATTGAGCACATTGCATTGACATGGTTACATTTCAACTGCACGTGAAGATATTACTTTATAACAATACACGATTACACGTCTAACGTAATACGATGTTTGCTGGTTTTGAATTCAAGAGGGGAATTTTATGTGGATTTGGGTTGCTGTGATAATAACATGGTACATGTAAGTATTTGATTCGTTAATCAGTATGCAATGCACATTCTAGTAGTACATGGAACTTGTTTGGACAATACACATCTTTATATGATCTTTATAGTATTTATAGTATGTTAAAACACGGACTTAAATTATGTAATCCTACATACATACGGTGATGTTTATCTTACTCACGCAGTGGGTTAATGAGGCGAGCCAGATCTCGTTAACTCTCCTCAAATGAGTCATATATGATAGATAATGGATGGATATATCCGATAATGCCCAAACATATATATATATATAAATATGTTTCTGGTCTTGACAGGCTGCCAAAGTGATGCGATTTTATTTTATTTACGGCATTGTTTTTTTTTTTGAGTGAAGACATAAATTCCATTTTATACTAACTTCTCACTGGTTAAAAAATTAAATTAACACCATCAAACAGGTGTTCACATAAATTAGGCACAAACCCTCTTAACTATGTGGTACCGACGATATAAAGGTAAAAGTACGATTTCTGATCGAAAACCGGACAGTGCTCCGCGTGTGGCGCACGTCAATTAGTCAAACGTAATTTTGGAAACTTATTTACAACAGACTAAAAGAAAACTTTAAGCAGATAATGTCAAAAACGTCTTATAACTGCTGTGCATGTAAATGGAACGTGTAGTTTCGGTCTCTACACATAATGATGTTGCTCGATTTTAATTGGAAACTAATAATTATTACATTTTTGACAATTGGGGATGAATATGCAAGTTGTGTGAAATTATTTGAACTGATATCACCACATATCGTAAGTTGGCACGTATTACAGCCAAATACAAGTTTATGAAGCACAATGGATGCATCTTTAACACACGTACTAACATTTATATACATATTTTCAATAATTATGGTTCCCCCCGAAGGATCGGGAGACATATTGTTTTTGGTTGAGTTTCCGTTGGCGTTGGCATTGGTGTTTGCGTCGGCGATGGCGTCGACTTTGGCGTTCCCATTGTTTCCGGAGCATAGCTGTAAAACTTCTTGACCAATCTTTACCAAATGTGATATACAGCCTCCCCATATCATGTAGATGTGCCTTTTGAGGGTTTCAGCTTTTTTAACATTGTATTTATTTCGTTTCCATGGTAACAATTTGGACTTAGTCTATTTGAAGGGAAGGATTTGTTTCCAGAGCAGATCTCTAAAATTACTTGACCAATCTTCACCAAATTTGTTACACAGCTTCCCCATATAATGCAGATGTGCCTTTTGGGGCTTTGAAAGTTTTAAAAATATTATATTTTTGGTTTCCATGGTAACAATTTGGACTTTGTCTATAAGAAGTATGGGGTTTGTTTCCGGAGCAGAATTCCAAAACTATGTTGCCAATCTTCACCAAACTTGGTATACAGGCTCCCAATATCATATACATATGCCTTCTTTTTCCGTTTCCATGGCAACAATTTAGACTTTGTCTTTTAGAAGAGTGATAACATAAATTGAATTGGGGGAAGGGGGAGACATCTGATTTACGAGTACAAATACCTTCTAGTTTTATATATTTTACCATGAATACCATTTTGCAGGAGAAGATAGAGTAATTCATTTCTTTCAACTGAATCAAATGTCTTTCGAAAATCGATAAAGACAGCATAAAAACGAAGTGCGCGACCATATCCGTACGTCATGTGTTCAGGTGCCCATTTAAACAGCTGGGTGGACTGAGTGCAATGTGGATGAAGTGCCTTGCCCAGGGACGCAACCAAGTATGAGACCAAGGTGCCTCCATCGGGATTTGAACCCGTGCCTTTTGGGTGAGAGGCCAGCATGCTAACCACAGTGCTCCCGTGACACGTTTGTGCTGACACAATCAAGAACATTGATCAGCATTGATTGAACTTCATTTGAGCTGAAATTTTCAATAAAGAGATCATTACCTTAATTTTTCCATATATACCTTTTTATAGGGCTTGTGTTTGGAGAAGTTCGAGTGTATGAGGGATTTTGGGTTAATTCTAGATTACTTTTAAACTGACATGAAACCGGTAAATGGTCGGATTCTGTCCGATTATGAACAAACAAATCCTGTTCATTATGTACATAGCTTGTAGAATTTATAACATAGTCAACTAAGCTGGGCCCATATTTTCGAAGCTGTCTTAGTGCTAAGATAGTCGTAAGTCAATGATAATGTATTGCACTTACGACTGTCTTAGTACTAAGAGAGCTTCGAAAATATGGGCCCTGGTACCGTTGCCGCCTATATATGTAAAGCAACCAAGAGGATCACACGGTCTTCGATCATTTAAAATATGCATGCCAAATTCTTTACAGTGTCACATATTCAGCAAAGCTATACCAAACTTATTTTTTTTTACAGTCTTGAGACTTTCTAGGTTCAGTAAACTCATCCGCACTGTAAAGATCTCCTTAGCCAATAAATCATTTTTTCCTTATTGTTTATGATGATGAAATCATCTTGATCTGCAGTCCGAGCATTCATATCACCAAATAAGATAATGTCAGTATGTTGCCTGTATTCAGTCTTTATGAACGTCATTTTGGAGCTTAACTGATCGATCCCGTTGTCATCATTGACACTGTATAATGGGGACCTCCCTGGCAACACATAGACTCCGCCCAGAATGAGTGTCTTCCCAGCTGACTTGAGTTCCAAATAGACACAGTTCTCCAATTCCTCATGGATGCGAGTGATTGTCTTAAGTACATATAGTGCCACGCCCCCTGAAACACGACCAAAGCACTTAACACGTTTGGCAGGAGAAAAGTAACAGGAGTGATTTTTAAACAGACATTTTATGTTATCAGTTCCATTTTGTCAAGTTTCTACTGGACTAATGATATCAACTTGTTCCGGAAACTCAATAAATGATGAGTCTGTAACTTTATTGCAAAAATCATTAATATTCCATATATTTAAAGAATGATATTTATTTTGAGTTTTGAAAAGAACTTCCCATGTAAATTATCAGGGCCACTGGCGAGTTCCTAGCATTCGTCCTCCGTCTGCTCGTGTTGCCCAGTCTGCTCACAGTCCCTTGCTGGGAACTGCTCATCTCGTGTAGACTGCCGAGACTGGCCTCCAGAGCCACCGAGTCTCCTACTGCCAGCAACCTGTACCAGATCATACCCGTCGTCGGCTACAACAATGGCTTTGCCATTTCTTGTCAGTTTATCGTATGATAGGTAAGCTTTCTTCCCCGAGTCCCTTGCTTCCGCCATGAAGGCGATCAGTGATTTCCTCACAGCTCTGGTGCGCACAGTAAAGTCATGTAACATGCAAAGTTGAATTTCCCTTCAACGAAATTCGTGCGGCATCCATTACTAGTAGTTTGTCTTTGAAACACAAAAACTTTACTGTCAAAAGTTTTTATTTGACTGGCTGTTCATTCGGTAAACTCTTTCATTTGCAATGTTTTCAGCATTTGGCAAATTAAGTTTGTCCCTCGTGAATGTTCTAATGGTTTTCTCGGAGTCGACCCACGTCTCGTGTACATCCCCGGAGAGTCCATGTAGTGTCCATTCGACATGTGAAACAAAAACATATTGTGCTGTAAGCTTTTATTCCGGTTATTCAAAATACAGATTTGGTACAGCTTTGCCGAGGGTAGCCGTCGACATCGTTCGGTAAAATGCTACAATTAACAAAACACAAAATTACTTATATTGCCAAGAATTACTACAAATTCAAAACTAAAATTTAAAATAAACACAAACCTTTTCTATTCAACTGAAGTGTTACAGATATTTTACGAACGCTTCATTTACATTGAAAAGCACATGGCATGAAATTTTTACCGAAGTTATAAAGTTTACATTACCAAATTTCAACGATAAATCTTCAAATTACGATGCAAAATACTATTAAACATTAAGTAAACAAACTCACACCATGGGGAACTGGAGCTTGGCATGCGATGTCTTGAAATCTAAAAAAATTACTCTCAATAAAAAATATCGCTGATGCAATGAAAAAACTCAAACCGAAACTGGAGCCTAAAAAATAGAACTTCCGGTCTAATGCGACAAGAGGACTTGCGCAATGCATACCGCTAAAACAATGAACGATTAACCTGTCATACGTGACCTAACACTCCCTGTCTGATATCTGGTTACAGATATCATAGAATAACAATTGATACAAAATATGAAAACATTATAAAAGATATGAACTAACTACATGAAAACTTCCATTTGAATAAAAATTACTACAAAAGTTCCAAACTTTCACTTAAAAAGGTTCCAAACAATAATCAAATTAAATGAAAAATTGCTGTAAATTGGCATGATGCAAGCTGAATATGTATTATTCGAGATTCAAAAAGAAAAAGTGCATGTCACGGGCCTTGTTTTTCTGCAAAATGATGTTTTTTGTGGTAATGTCTCAAAAAGAGGCAAACTTTTTTTTCTGTTTTTAAAGTCACTTTTCAAAACAATTATAATCATTCAGAGCTATATTGTTGTTTTATTTCATAAATGGAATGTTATTAGAATAGAAAAGTGATTTCTTCATTTGTGTGTTGCTTTTTTTTCATTTGCCTTACATGATAAACTGAATGTCAACACTGGATTCTGCAGAAATAACAAAAGTCCTGTTTTCAAGAATAAAAATAATGAAAAATAATTCAAACATGATAATACTTGTGGAAAACCTACCGCTGAAGATTAATAGAAAATTAAAAAAATATATGAGGGACCTATTTTCTGACTAATCGGATGCTGACGTTGAATAGTTATCAAAAATATTGGCAAAGGGAGGTAACTCTTCAATGGAAAATTTTGAGTTTCATTACATAATTCATTTATATAAGGTTGTAGAACAGATAATGTTTTTACCATAAAACATAAACTATTTCACACAACCATAATACCATTACCTTTCTTTATTAGTATCCAAAGATAATTTGATTTTTAATGTTTCTCACAAAATTTGAAAAGTACCGACTAAGGGAGATAACTCTTCATTGGAATTTTTTAATTTTTATGACATTATACATTTATATATGGTTTTAGAGCAGATAGGTTTTTTTAACATAAAACATAAACTATTTCACGCAGCCATAATACCACTAGCTTTCTTTATTAGTATCCAAAGTCTATTTGATTTTTAAGGTTTCTCACAACACACATTCTCTTCCCACAGAGGTTAGTCCCTACAGTTTTCCGGTTCTACCCTCTGTTACATTACGCTCGAAATCGGGAGCGGGAAGGGAGTGTCCTGATTGGTTGCAATTGAATCTAGTTGTGCAATCAGCGACACCGTTGTAAAAGTGACATTTGCCAATGACACGTCATAATGATAAAATAAACGTAAGGCCAACGTTTTCTCGTTTTCCTGTGTTTTCTGTGTTTTCCTCGAACTATGCTATTTGATTTTGTGGAAACTATTGATCATAAACATAATTATAAATAAAGAAGACCAAATCAGAGACAAATACCAAAAACAGTTCATTTGCGTTATTTACATCAGACATATTCAAATGACATATGCTAATGAGCAAGACCCTTCAGAGTAAAATGCCTCGATCTATGAAGTTACCCTGTCGACATGGCCAGATAAAGAATAGTTTTCATTGGTTAAGAACCAGGGATACGGTATGAGATGTGTCTTTCCACCGCTAGGGGACTTAGGTTCTGCTCTCAATTTCAAGCGTAATGTAACAGAGGGTAGAACCGGAAAACTGTAGGGACTAACCTCTGACGGAAGAGAATGCACAACACACTGTTGATGAAAAATGGACCTAAGCTATTAAGTTGTGAGAGCGAATATCTGACAATTGGAGATGTGCGTGGGCAATTATCACGAACCTCTTTAATCCTTAACTACATGAAAACTTCCATTTCAATAAAAATTACTACAGAAGTTCCAAAATTTCACTTAATCCTAAATTGGGAGAACTAAAGAGTACAGGTAGTCCTACAAAAATCACTCATTTGCTGCAACTTTCAGGAGCACCACCAATTCAGTGATAGGGCAAGTTAGTTTCCCAACAGAGTTCTCGCGGATAACACGAACAACAGCTTTTCGTGTTTTACCATCCTCACTCGGGATAGACTTTTCAACCAGTCCGATAGGCCATTAGTGTGAACAGTGTTCTTTTCTTTTAACAGAACAACATCACCTTGTGCGATGTTAGGTTTATTGTCAAACCACAAGTTTGCGTCTAGCCTGTAATGTATGAAGATAGTCAGTTTTCCATCCTGACCAAAATTGCTCAGTGAGCGCTTGCACTAACTTCCACTGAGACCGATACAAATCTGCCATATTGCAGTTTGTCACAAGATTTTCCACATGATCTGATTTAAGCATAAGCAAAGAAAATGGACTCAATATACCTGGTACCTTGGGGTCCGAAGCAACCAGTACTATTCGTCTCGCGTTAACCATTGCACAGATTTCCGACATAAGTGTTGTCAACACATCGTGAGTAAGATTTCTATGCGACACATTTGCCAGCATGGAGTCTAGAATCCTTCTCACTACTCCAATCATCCTCTCTCATACACCTCCCATATGGGATGCCTGAGGTGCATTGAAGATCCAACTAGCTATCTTATCTGAGTCATCCTCCACATTTATCACATTCACATTGAGGACACCGCTTCTGATGGATATGAAGCGCCTCAGGCCATTGATGAAAGCTGAGGTACCCAGCTCATCTATCAGCTCAATATGGATGGCTCTGATGACAAGGCAAGTAAATAACAAAGCCCAGCGCTTGCTATTTGCCTGTCCACCCTTGGTGCGTCGTGTTGTGACCGACCATCGGCCAAATGTGTCAACGCCAACGAAGGTAAATGGAGGACTTAGAGTTAGGCGATCCTTCGGCAAGTCTGCAATGTTCTGTTCACCGCCTCGGCCGCGCAGCTTGCGACACTTCACACACTTGAATATCACAGAGTTAATCAAGCGCTTTCCACCAGTGATCCATAGCTGGATGTCCTCACCAAAGTATTCATTCTGAACTAGATGAATGATAAAGTTCTCAGCTTTGATGTAAGCCTGTGCACTTACAGTGTCACTGGGAGACATGTGATGTCTTCTATCAAGGGCAATACTTTGGAGTCTCGATATAGCACGGACAAGTCTTCAAAACGCTGAGTGTCAAGTTTTGGTTGTGACTGATCAATCAATCACTTCAGATTGAACTTCGAATTCTTGCTCTATGTCAGGACTGATCACTGTCTCTGTGACGTCTGACTTCCCAGGGAGTTGAGATCGGCCGTTTGCTATCCCCGATTATGACGGCATACATCTTGTTCCATTATCTGCTTGGTTTGTACCCTTCTCAACATATTTCCACTGTTGTGCAGAAGAAAACTTTCTGATAGTTGCTACTCTGTTGGTTATATACACTGAAAACCTTCTAGTTTCATTTGAAATATACCCAAGTACAATGCGGCTGTCTGTGAAGTATTGAACAGATGAGTATGGCACTTTTAAACTCTCACATACTATGTTCCCTATTTCTACTGTTAACACAGCGGCACATAGCTCGAGACGAGGAATTGTATGTCCATGCGCTGGAGCAACTTTCGATTTTCCGAGTAGAAAACCGACTTCTGTATCCCTTTCTTTTGACCCACAAAATAGGCCACAGTTGAAGTAGCCTTTCAAGAGGTATCTGCATAAACTTGTGCGTGTTTCTCAGTCTCTCAGGTTTGTTGTAGATATGGTCTAGGAATGTTCAACTGTTCCAATGCACTTAAGGAGTCTCTCCAGAGTTCCCATTCCTCCTGATATTCAGTTGGAAGGGGGTCATCCTAGTCAACTTCCTGATTGACCAACTCCCTGAGGAGCACCTTTCCTTGTATGACAACTGGAGCTACAAGTCTCATTGGATCGTATATACTATTGATGGTTGACAGGACACCTCGCTTGGTGTACGGCTTCTTTTCACATGACCACTTGAAAGAGGATGTGTCAGTCTTGACATTCCACAACATTCCTAGGCTTCTCCGCAGCGGAAGTTTATCGCTGTCAAAGTTCAAGTTTATGCAGATGCCTCTGCCTTCATTCATATCATGCATGCATGATAGAGCTTCCATCGTTTTAAATAGTGCATTCTTGTGTTTTGGCCATAACAAACCACTTTCTGAACGTATGGAAACAATTGAAAAAAATAAAATGTGAGACGGTATTCGCCATGTGGGCGAGAGTGGTAAACAAGTGAGACAGGGAAAGGGGGGTAACTGCACAACTACGGGAGGTCACTCGTGGAGAGCAATTTCATATAACGTTATTAGGGTTAGGGTTAGGGTTAGGTTTATCAATGTTTAAGCTCTATCTCGTATTACTACAAACACTGTTTGCTGACAATTATTATTCACGTAAGCTATTTTCTGTAAAAACTGTTTTAGATTATGAAAGTCTGTAAAGCACTAAGCATTCTAATTCACTTGTTATAAACATTGCTACCTCTGTACTATTGGCCTCATGGCCACAGATACGAATTAAACTGTGTTCAGGTATGTCATGAGTGAGCAAATGGGAACGGAAGTAAACTGACAATTAAATAATAATTACTTGAGATTTTTTTTTAATTTCAGAAACGTTTGAAATTACTTGCCATCACCACTACAGGTATTGTCACGTACCTTCTGTTTGAAGTCTTCGTTGCCAGGGATAGATCATCCTCTCACCTTTCTCCCGAAGTACTAAACTATTACAACGATCACAAAGGTGAACGTTTCAGAGGAAAAGAGAAGGAAATCACTGTCAATCAAAATATTGTCAGGAGATCCCATGATGGGTATTACGGGAGCTTGAAAGAGTTCCCTCCCCCTGAGAAGGACCTGAGTGATAAATACATCATTTATGAGTGTCATACAGGGTGTGGAGGGTTGGCCGACAGGCAAAAGGCTATCGTGACATCATATGTCCTGTCACAGATGTTGAGGCGAAAGTTCGGAATCATTATGAACAATGGGTGTGACTTTTCAAACTATGTTGTCCCAAACGTGGTGAATTGGACAGTAACGGATGCTATGCTCAAAGGTAAAAGCTCTGAACAAAAGGGCAAAATTGATAGCGACAAGGTTGGTCTGGAGATGAGAGATGGCGATTTAGAAGTTATGTTTGGGAAGGATGTCATGTATTACCATAGTAACAAGGATTTTGTACATTACCTGATGCAGAAGCAGTCTTACCAATCGCTATCTTGGACCAAGAACCAAACACTGTACGGAGTATACAGAATATCCTTTGCTCACTTATTTAGACTTGCACCAGACACGGAGCGGAAGTATGAAGCTTTCTTGAGAGAGTTGTCCTCAAGCCCCTTGATCTGTGCCCACCTACGAATGGGAAAGTCCAAAACCCTTCCTCTAGATGCGCCACGTCCTTGGAAACCAGATCCTAAAGCCGTTATTAAGTTCTTGGAGGGTAAGCTTGGGAATTCGTCTAAACTGTTCCTGGCAACAGATAGTAATGATACCAGGGAGAAGATGAGAACATCATTTCCTTCTCACTTTATTGAGGTTCAAGGCAAGATTGTCCACATCGATCGATATGGAAAAACATTTGATTGTGCTGGGATGGAGAAAGCTATTTTGGACCAGTTCATTCTCACCAAGTGTGATGTGTTGGTGACCTCGTACAGTGGATTCAGCTGGATGACAGCAGCACTACGAGGAACCAGTGATGGGCTTTATAGAGCAGCCAGGGACAACGTTACGGCTGAAAACTTGAATTTTGAATATATGAATGTACTTAGTTTCTTAACAAAAATGCTTACTCAATAATGACCGGATGAGGTACTATATTGTCTGCTATATTGTCTGCCAATTGTAATATATCTAATAAATTCGTTGACGTGTAGGCCATCGTTCCATAACTACAAAGGTGTGTGTGTGTGTGTGTGTGCGTGTGTGTGTTTAGAAGACACAAGTAGAAAAAGGTATTCATCCTCAATACTTCATCGCAGTGTAAACTTAGTGTATCATTTATATTTAGCCTATGATACCTGCCCATTTCAATACGAAATTGGTGTGAAAAAAAGCTAAACTGAGCAAGTGCTAAATTTCCGAATATCAACTGCAATTAAACATATTTCTTTGGAAAATGAAATTTTGAAGTGAGAATAGGATATACCTTTAGTGCCACTAATTATGTTGATGAATACATTTAAGCCGACTCTCAAACTCAGGAAAAAAGGTGGAAGACAAACAAATTGTTGTTCCCAAACATAACAAAAACTTAAACTGTACAACAGATTCCGACACTTCGAAGCTCAGTTAATATTATTATCTGAAGCCATCAACATCCTGTTGAATCATCTCTAAGGATGACAAGCATCAGATATACTAAGTAACTTTCGCCAATATTTTATTGCCCTTTTATATGCAGCAATATAGAGGGGATATATACCTCCCACATTCAGCTCGAGCTATTTTATTTGGTGTAGATATCTTAATGCCTATGAACATCTTGTAAGCCATGTGTGCACAGATCCGATAAAATCATTACGATAAAGAGAACCATAAAGCAAAAAAAGGACCTATTTTCATATCAAATATATAATTCGTGAGATTTATAACCTAGCCTACATAACATTTTAAGAGCGCCAAATAAATCCTTTTTTCCTTTGTAACATTTTTTTTTACACAAATTGAACTCAAGACCATATTCTATACAAAACATTTCTGAAACATTAATTTGCTTCTGAAGACCCACCATTAGTATCATATATAAGTATGATGTCATCAGCATAAAATAGACCTGAACAATATCAGGATGAACTGAATACCAGGACGTAAGTTTCTTTTTTAAGAGCTGCCAACTCGTTAATGAAAATCGAAAACAGGAGAGGGCAAAGGACCCAAAATCATGACAAAGCATTATCAACTTTTACACAAGGCTTCAAGGATGTATATTTAGACTGTACTGAATTAATCATTTTTGGGATAAACGCCTCTCAATTTAAAAACTGACCATGATTTCAAATGTCTAACACTATCAAATGCCTTAGCAACATCCACTAACAAACTGTAGTAATAATAATGATAATAATAATGCTTATATAGTGCTTATTCAATAGACAGATATGCTCAGAGCAGGACAGGTAGTATAGAAAGTTCATATCAGAGTAGCAGGTGAAAGAGCTTGCTAATTTAATAAGATTGTCTTGAGTTGACGTTTGAATTGTGCCACAGTTGGTACAGCCTTTAACTCTATTGGAAGTGCGTTCCAGAGTTGTGCCGATATGCTGGAGAATGATCGACAGGCAACGATTTTCAGTTTAGTCCGAGGCATAGCGAGATTTATTGGGAACAGGATCGGAGTCTTCGGTCTGGCTGATACTCGCTGACAGGGTCGCAGAGATAACTTGGCGCTGTTCCATTGACACATTTTATTGTCAGTCATAAGACTTTAAACTGAATTCTCTTTTGGATTGGGTGCCAGTGTAGGGACTTTAAGATCGGTGTGATGTGGCAATGCAATGCAATGGTAGCAACCCTAGCAGTCGTGTTGTGGATCCTATGAAGGCAGTTTATCTGATCTAAAGTTGCTGCTGCTGTTACAGTAGTCGACACCAGAGAGAACAAGCCATCTCATAACTGTTACTGCAGCTGAATCACTGAGAACGTTACGGATGCTCCGGATGTTTCTGAAGTGGTAATAGCATTTCCTCACTAAGACTGTAACCTGTTGTTCTATGACAGTGAAGTGTCCAAATAGACTCCCCGATTTTTCAGACATGATGAGAAATAGAAATACATGCCATTTAGATAGTGGACAAATATATAACATTTGGGAAAACACTACCTTCAACAGTACAAATTCTTGTACATATGGGATTAAAACCCACACCCTCAGGTTTTGGCCAGGACTGACTGTACCAACAGCTTAACACACGACCATTTCGAGGTCGAGGTCCAACAATTGATAGTTAAGCTAATTGTACATTCAGTACCCCCTGATAGGGGTAAATTGACGCAGCTCCGAAGGCTGAATGCATTAGAAATACATGCCATTTAGATAGTGGACAAATGGTTCGAATCCTTCATGGGACTCGGCCCGAAAAAGTTTGAATGTCGCATGGGACTCGGCCCAAAAAAGTACAAGAATTTGTACTGTTGAAGGTAGTGTTATCCCAAATGTAACCTTGTTATGATGAGAAATTAATGTCACATCCATCAACTGATATGTGGTCGTGTACAAACTTCCAAAAGCGGGTTGAAGGGCCGTTCATCAAGGCTTCTTTTTTGTCTGCGTTCAACAACAATTTGTTGCCTGTTATCCAAGACTGAACATTGTGTATGTAGGTTTCCTTGTTACTGATGCAACGTTGTTGATGAAATATTCACACTGCACTTGTCCGACAACTGGGTGTCGTCAGCGTATAGATGATAGTGGACGTTGGAAGATGGGATTAATTCACTGATCGGTCTTGTGTATATGACAAACAAAATTGGTTCCAGTACAGATCCTTGAGGAACAGTCAAGAACTTTTGAGTCTGAGTTTGAACCATAGATTGAGACATATTGCAAACGATTGGCTAGCTAGGAACCAAACCGTTTCAGGACAACTCCGTCAAAACCACAGTTGTGTTGTTAGCGTGTGGTCATCGTCTCGTGGCCAATGGTGTCAAATGCTGAGGACAGATCAAGGAGAACCAACAAAGCCAAGTCACCATTATCGACGCTGATCGTTGACGACCCGGTTTAAGTTTTGAAAGCTTTAGGCATGATGCCAGTTTCAAGACTCACGTTTCATTATCCATGTAATCACTGGCAACAGACTTCCGATCACATCGAGAAGTAGTTTGATGGGAAGTGGGTCGAGGGAACATGACGTTGGTTTGGAGCTCTAAATAAGTTTCAAGGTTTCATCTTCTGTAAAATGGATGAAACTGTTGATATTTTAGCTGCAATCAGGAGTATGCTGTATGTCTCCAGATGTGTTCCTTGGAGATCCACGTGCACAGACATTTGCTATTCTGTCGTGAAAGAAGTGGGCGAAGCTGTTTGCGAGACCATCTTTATTAGTACCACGATTTGAAAGTATGATGTCAGTTGATTTACCCATCCGTGTGGACATGGTGCTAAGACTCGTGGATTATTGGCCTGGGAAAGAATAAGAACATTGAAATACTGTGATCGTACATGCTTTATTTTTCTGTTGAAATCATTGCTTGATTTATTAAAAAGCTACCAGTGAATCCCAAGTTCAGTTTTTCGCTATTGTTGTTCCGCAAGTCGACGTTCCATTTAGGCAATGTGCACCTCTTAAGAGTACCAGGGAGAATACTTTTATGGACTTTAGAGGAGCATGCTTTTATACAATGTCAGAGAGAGTTTTATTATACAAATCGACAAATTCATCAACATCACATGGATGATCTGTATAGAGACGTGACGAAATAATGTTATGCGGAAACTCCTCTTTAGATATTGACTTGATATTGTGGCAGGCAATAACTCTTTGCCTTAGTTCTACATCGCGGATATTTAAGTATGCGTGTGACCAAAAGTGGTCAGACATCTGCATATCTTGAACAATAGTATCCTCGATGATGTCATGGTTGTTTCTTGTGATGATCCAGTCAACCACATGACCATGAATGTGAGCTTCTTGATGTGCTGAACAAGGTCATATGTTTCAAGAAGCTTTAGAGAAGTTTAAAGTTAAACTTTATACCTCTGGATATTCAATGAAGGACAAACATAAGTTAATCTCCTGTTTAGTATTGAAACATAAAGCTTTACTAAAGACAATCGGAAGAGAGATGCTCCTGTAGTTAGACGGAGGATGTATATCACCATTCTTATATAAAGGAACAATGACAGCTTCCGACCATGCTTCTGGAAAGTCAGCATGTTTAAACATAACATTAAAAAGCATATGTTTCAAGAATATCTGTCTTGAATAGAAGGAACTACTTTGAATTCGAATCCATCATTTATCTCTTAGTTGCAGACAGGGCAAATAGAACTGAATAAACTTCTTTGAGTACTGATCTGCCAGTCTGACAGTGTCGCCAGCGGCTCTTTCCAAGCCTCTAGTCAGCAGGATAAAACACTTGACAGACGTAGAGATGGATCTAGTCTCAATCATGTAATCAACATCAGACACATCACTAGTGACATAGCCAAGGGGCTTAGATCAATACTGCTGTCGGAGTGTTCGTGTGTACAGATTCAAGTCCTAGAACAGAACAGAGTCCATGTTTCATGAATTTGATTTCTCATTTCCCTGTACCAACCCCGGAATGAGGAGCATTTGGTTGATTGAAATTGAATTCGATCTGCTGCTTGGCTAGACATTAGGTGAGGATGGGATTCATTGATTGGAATGCTTCGGACAGTTCACCACCTTTGAAATTTGTTCCTCAGTCAGACAGGATTTCGAAGGATTTTCCTAGTATAGAAACAAAACGTTGGCACGCCATGGATTCTAGTAGATCGAGATGAACAGCTCGGGGTTGTGTGACACTTGGATATCAACCCGAATCGCTTCTCTCTGCGACGGCCGAGTTGATGTACATTGGCCAGAAACAGTCCACTCCAGTGGAAAAGAGGAGTTGAAGGTCTGCAGTCAGGAAAGGATTCTTTCAGGATCTGGAGAAACATCTCATGGGTGTCAGATTCAGGAGCAGCCGCCCCATCTGAGGTACACCTACTAGATCTAAGTAATTCAAGAATAGAGTCCCAGTCCTCATGAGCAGTCATCTGAGATGGCATTGTAGTTACACCACAGACGGTTTTCTTCAATTCACTTCTAGATTACACAATCTTCGCCTTACAGAGTAGTCATTGTTCAGGAGGATGAGTAAGGAAGGATGGTCTCCATCTAGTTTCTAGAGAGTTCACTCAAGGTGAGTCCACGGCACGGGTGATGTCATCAGCAGGATTGTCTCTGGTATTGACCAACTGTGCAATACAGTCAGGTTATGTATCTCTGCCACTCTTGTGACCACAAATACTTTATACCTACAGGAATCTGACTTAATAATAATAATAACTAGGTACTTATATTGCTCTAATATTCAGTTTGGTACCTTCTCAAAAAGCACTTTGTGGAGTCTGCACAAAACTTGGAATAGGTAATTATAAGTTTGACTGACGAAGAACTGTGACTGAAAGGTAGTCAGTTCTGTGATTGATCTGATCTCCAGTGGACGTATGTTCGAGAGAACAGGGACTGCTCTCGAGAAACTACGTTCACCATATCTTGTTTTGCTAGGATTTGGAACACGGAGAAGATATTGTCCTCCTTATATAAGTGATCTTGGTGGCACATACTCATCAACAAGATCTCAGAGATACGGTTGGGATAGTCCTTGTCTCGCCGTGAACACAAACACTAGGATGCTGTATTTGATTCCCTCTACAACTCTGAGCCAGTGTAAGGTCTTCAGAAGTAATTAAGTAAGTAAGTAAGAAGTAAGTAATCCAGATGTGACAGCACACACGACTGAAGTAGCGTGGCAGGGATCTTGATGTGAAAAGTATACCGTTTTACAGACTTTTGAAATGTGAGATTCTATACTAAATGTTGAGTCGAAGAAAACGCCAGAACGGCGTGGCTTGTCGCTTGGCGGAATGACACAGTCACCAATCTTGAGGTCTTGGAGGAGCAACATGTTTCTGAACCACTTTGAGCAGATGATGAGTAGCTCAGTCGTTTCACTGTTCATTTTGAGAAAATGTGTGGTTATCCACACGTTGATATCCTCTATGAATAGCATCATGCGATCAAAAACATTCTGGACTGATAAACTCTATGATGGTTTAAAGGCTAGATAAATATATAGAACATCATACTTGTGCATTTGGATCATTTGTATTGAACGCGAAGATGACATGGAAGCAAAGGAATGAGTTTGAATATGACAGCTTCGACTTCAATGCAAACGATCCACAATGCACAAGTATGATGTTTATTTTTATTATAATCTCAATTTTATAAGCAAATTGGTAAACAAATAAAGGAGCATAAATTTCCTGGGACGACGTGCTACGCATTGGTACACAGACTGATGCTTGACCAGCAAGACAAGATCTCAATAATATCTTTATTTTCTCATTTGTCAGCCCAATAGAGCTTTAAGTGAAATTTTCTTCAGTGTGTCAAAATAATTAAATTTGTTTTACTATCAATTAATTACAAAAGTTCTGAAAATAAGAAACAACATTCAGGCTTCCGTCCGTCGTGTGTCTTTTGAATGAAGTAACAGTTGTTGAGACATTCCACAGGATAACATTGGCAATTGGTAGAATTAGTTCATTGGTCCAACTTTCACTGAGCTGAGAGCCTAGTAAGGGAGCACAGAGTTCGAGACGAAGCACGGAGAGTCACACAGAGCAACACGACTGCGAGCGGAAACAAAGGTAACATTTGCCGACTTCATCTTCTTAGATTGGCTACAGCTCCATACACTTCCTCAGAGGCATCACAAATGATGTGAAGTTGTAGATTGGCAGTTTCAACATTGGTTTTAGGATGGTAACATCTTGGGAGAGAAATTTTGTACTTTTGACATAGTTCTGATTCCTATTTGCGCTAGTCTTGAAGAAGTTGTCCAGGTTCGATTGGTTCGTCCCATTTACGTTTTTTGATCAAGAAGCCTCCAAGGTTCACTACTCATTTTGAGTGTCAGTTGCACAATTAACTTATTTCAACAGTTCAAAGGTTCATATGCATCAACATGTCTGTATGAATTATTGTTATTTCGTCAAACTTACACAACACGATGCGGTGGAACTCGGCTCAGACAGCTGTCATGTCCGCTTCCTGGGACCATGTCTTGAATAGAAGGAACTGTTCGGCTTGATTCGAATTGACAGCTGTTCATCCCAACAGTTTTACACACATACATTGAACATAGTTTAGGCGATTTCATTTCATGGACCAATCACATGTTTCAACGGAAGAAGTATGGAATCACTACAAAAGTTGGACTAGGAATGGACACAACCGGGAAATTAGCAATAAAACGAAATAAGATTTAAATTAATATCTGAAACCTTTGGATTAATCCTTACACTTTAGGACAATATCTTTTGTATATTTGAAAAATTCGGAAATTGATAAATCAGCTCCAGCGGATTTGCCACCCTTCAGTCCTTCAATGGCAGTTAAAATTTCATCTTGTGTAATAGAAAAGTATAGAATGAAGCGGGTCATATCATCACAGTTATCAGAGTCAGTCTCATCTCTCGAATCTGAAGGAACCACCTGTGTCTGCATGACAGATCAGCCCATATTCTTTCGCCCCGTTTATCCACGCTAGGTGAACAGATTATCACAAGAAAATGCCTCAAAATAGGAAAGGTAACTTTACAGATGTCTTATAATCATAGCAGTCAAATATTGTAAGAAATTATTTCATTTTAAATATTGTATTTCATTCTCATCGTGCTATTATTGTGTTAACAATTTCCAAGGTAGTATATTACGTGGTTAGTTCACCGCTCCCAGAAAACTGGCGTGTTTCCGGGCACAAATACACTACAAAGTCGCTCTATAATAAAGCACCACGTGCGTATTTCAACATTGCATATCAAGTTTATTTGGTTTTTAGAACATCGGTCCATTTACATTACAACATATATGTACATGGCAGTGGCAAATATAACACAGTGCTGAGAGATGAGCAATGTTTTACATATTTTTCAGCGTAAGTTCGTGATTTCTACTACATACAAGTATTTTGTAAGAATAGAAAGTAGGGCTATCAGAAAATCTAGATGATATATGTACTCCTTATTACAATATACTTAGGGCAGACAAACAAAAAGCGTATAATATATACCATTAGATTATAGTTTCAATTCTTACAGACACAATAAACATTTATCTATACCCTGCCCTCGACCGATCGTTGTTTTATTTGATAAATTATCTGATTTTTAAAGAATGGAGAGTTAGGAAGACATTTACCTTCACGGAACGACACTGCTCACCAAGTGTTTGGTAACGTAAGTTACTTACGATTATATTAGAGTTTTAAGGTACTTACAAACATTTACTTCATTTATTTATATATAATAATAATAATTGCGTACTTGTATTGCACCATTTCTGCACCCTAAGGTATGGTCAAAGCGCTGAAGGAATTGTACTTTCTAGGCTGCGAATAAGCGCTTCGTCAGTTCTTCCCGTATTAATCAGGTACCCAGTTGTACAGCTGGGTGGACTGAGTGCACTGTTGATAAAGTGCCTTGCAAAGGACACAACGACGGTATTCGAAGCCGGGTCGTCGGCGTGAGAGGCCAGCGTGCTAACCACCGTGCTCTCACATCTGCCTACTTAAATCAAATGAACACTCAAGAGCGGCGATATTCTCACATACAAAGCCTATACGTAAATATACTGTCTTTATTTGTCCACCAAATGTTATTTCCTAGAGCCTTTTTTGTTCATTAATATTATTTATTAGAAGGGCCCTCCTGGACTAATATCTGTGAAGCTATCATAACCACAACATAGTCCTTAAATAGTCCTAAGCCAAATGCAAGCAAGTTATTATGTATGTAGGACTTTTAAGATAGCGTAGCGCATCAGTCTTTAGTTGTCAAATGGTTAATCCACATTGGTAAAGGTGTGGTCATTTCTTTTAAGTTCAAGAAAAATAAGGTTTTAAGTGTGTTTCCGCTATAGGTGTTATATGAAGCCACCGATAAATCAAAAGTTTAGCGTTTTAACTGCATTTATTATTTTAGAAGGAAACACATCTTTGAATCTAGGTCATGGAACATTTTGGCTTTATATGTGCCAAAAATGTCACTAACCAAAAAATTTGTAATCCTTATTATAGAGATTTCAGATTTACACTCTTATAGAAGACGAAAAAGAAAAAAATACCCTTATCTGTGGCCACGTGGTCCCTTTTAAGGAATACCAATTTTTAATTAATGATTCAAGGCGTCTCTGGACAAGTATTCAGCTCTCGAGAGCCAGTGGTGTAGAAGGAAAAGCAATACGGACGGATGGTCAATCCGGTATTTCAGACCTATTGAGCTCAACTTGGAGTGAAGGAGTCAAGAGGTCCGAGGTTCGAATCCCGCCAGAGGCACGGCAACTTTGTCTGCAGTAGAGAACTGTTTTGAACGCAGTAAGGTGTGGGCGCCAGTTCAAGTCGCTGCTCGCAGGTTTCACCGCGATATATAGCCTAGCGGTTTTGAGGGCTTTCTCCCTGCAATGATACTAGCAGCCGTGATATAAGTGAAATGCTCTTGTTAAACCCCAAATCAACTTACCTGACCTGGTCGTCCATCTGATGTCACCACAGAGGCTTGATATAATAATGACAGGTGTGTGACCACTAGATACTCAGCTAATCCCCCCCCCCCCAAACAAACTAACAAAAGGAACGAAACAAAACAAAACAATTAAACAGAAAACATTAAATAATGTTCCCCCACTGGTAAGGTCTTGGCGTCCGTTTTCTGGGACACACAAGGTGTAATAACGATATCGGCTAGAATGAGACCCTTTCCTTGATAAGTTTAATCTTCTTCAAAGCAATGTTTGCATATGACTGCCATATCTAATACTATAACTATTACTAGTTGGTTTGGAAGCTTAGACTGGTATCACAACGTTAATGTACTGTGATATATCACTATTCAGTAGCGAAATACGACACTTATCGGTTAAAATAAAATCCGTATTTTCACTGAGTGAAAAGACATGCTATTTTAGTTAGTGAAATAAAATTTTCAATCATTTGATGTCATCATAACAATAGGATGACGTCAAAGCCATGTTGTAAGATCCCTTTCTACAATTACCATCATTTTCGATACAATGGTTCAAAAAGTACAAAAAAGAAGCAAGAATGGTTACCAGATTACTTTTATTTTGGACAAAGAACAAATATAAGAAGGTTATTACAAATAGGAGACAGTTCACAGGTTAACGTTGAATTTAAATATTTACAGCATTTACTGGATACTATGGTAGAGATTGTCACTCAACTTGACAATGTAATACGAGTATTTGTTACAAGTTGTTGACAATAACGGTTACTAATTTCGATACGAGCATATCACGTTTGTCTAGCTATCGTAGTTCCAGTACGAGTGGACAGAGTGAAGATCAAGTGAACATATACCGTGCAATCTAGGAATCATCACAATCTGCAGATTGTTCGAACAATCTAGAAATGTTTCACCATTCCTAGATTGTTTAAACAATTTGCAGATTGTGAGCCCTCAAACACATCCATGGCGCCTACACTGACAATTGAAAATGTGCAGAAATCCGAGTGGACAGGTTCTTCTAAAACTAGCCTTTACCACTCATTGCATAGTTTCAAGGAACTAATGAAAGACAAAATAAACTGAAAAACAATACACTATGTCGTGTAAGTTACATTAGTAGATAAAGAACCAGAGACATCAGGAAACATGTTGAAAAGGTTTCTTGAAGACTACAGAAACAAAGGTAAATATTATAAATATTAATCAATTAATTATTAATCTCACGATAAACCCATGATGACAGGGAGAATGTTAAACTGATTCGAGTTGTACGACGTCATATACATCTCCCGACAAGGGGAATTAACCAGGAAGCTAATGCTTATGTAAAAACGAAATAAGAATGGAACAATACAACGTCAATACATCATCAATACAACATACAATGTCATATCTCTCATGTGCTTGACAACGGTATTATGATCTATAACGAAACGTCGCCATTGTTAGATAAAGAAGTTGTTTTCAAAGTTTTCAATTACATTTGTACATGCTTTAGATGCATGCTTGAAAATTGATATCCTTATTCAATTGAGTGAGTGGGTTATTGTTAAACGCCGCCTCGGCAGTATCGCAGCCATTAGCGGCAATATTCAATTGATAAACAAGCTTTAAAGTGATGCTGGTATATTTAACGTCTTAAGAACAAAGATTCTAAAGTAAAGACCCCTCTAAAAGACTCAAAATGACAACCAAAAATACTTTTTTTTCTGTAAATGTGCAAATATTGCTCTAAATATCAAATTTAATAATGTTTTAATTGCAATGCTTTTCAAATGGAAGAGTCCCCCTACATAAACAGATTGCAATAATTAGTTTACAAGAAAAGTTGACTTATAACAAGAGAATTTTTCCTTTCAACATAAGGCCGAAACATTTATGAAAAGGACCGTATTCAACGTCGATTACTCAAGTTTTAAGATAAAATTCTAGGTTCAACATTCTCTTGCAAATGGATTTGTCGCATACCCTCGAAAGGTTAAAATTTAAATTTTTTTGAGATAGCAATATTCCATTATGATGGTTGAAACCCGCAATGGGGAATGTTTTTGCGCACATGTTGATGAAAGTTTTGTGAACTTATTCAGATTAGTTAGGTTTAAAGTTTTTCTTTTAAAAATGCCTGTGATATAGGCAGGCTGAAGTTAGCAAGTTATTAGTTATTAGTTATTCGTTATTCGAATAACGAATAACTAACTGGTTAGTTATTCGTTATTCGAATAACGAATAACTAACTGGTGATATAGTGCCTTTAACATCCGAGAAGCTGACAATGCTCACTGTACCTGTATGATTATACCGGTATTATATCAGAAATTTCAAATACCCGAATTTGGAAATCTTTAAAGCCCCATCACAAACATGTATATTTAAGGGAATACTGGCATTTACCATAACAAGCTTCCTTGCGTATGTACAGAATAAGAAGAAAAACATCCTACATGGTTTGACACAAACTGGAAAAATAAAGCAAAACAATCATAATATGCTGATCATTTTCAGGAAAATAAACACTAATGAACAGAATGAATAGAAAGAATACTGCACTGAAAGCCACCAGAAGATAAGTGAATATGAAAATAAAGCTATGCAACACATATTTCAATTTTGGAAAAATGTATAGATATATCTCAAACCTAAAAAGAACACTCAAGCTATATAGCAATATCCAGAAGGGTTTCGCTTAAAGATTTGGTTAATACAGAAACTAAAAATCACTTAGTCTCTATGTTTAATGATTTTGTGAAAAACATATTCAAGAATAGAACCTTTTTATATTGTAAGGATAGTGCACCGTGTGTTGATTGTATTGTAGGTGAAGTTACTAATGATGATATCGAACATCCATTTAGTTGTTAAAATATATACCATATTACACGCTAGGTATTTTAGGAAGTCTGAAGTCTGATAAGAACCATCTTTATGAAATAAAAAAGTCTTAAGTAATTAAAATATACATTATACTAGAGACTAGATGTATTCGGAATTTGAATAACGAAGTCATGGATTGATAACTAAAGGGAAATAATTCTGTTTTATGTAAAGGACAGGGTCTGTACACCCATAATCAATACACGACTCACAGTAGATATAACTGAAAAATTGTATCTCTGAAGTGCAGTCTGGACTTAGAGAAGGACATTCAATTAAATATAGTAGTATTACACTTTTTGAAAGGTATATACATGATAAAGTGTTTAAATTCCTTAAACGTATCTATGTCTTCAGACATAAAAGCTTCAATTTACAAATTTATTAAAAACGGTTTCTTGAGTTAGACATGATTGTACAATGAATGTTTTCCTCGCCATTGTTTCTTATCTACATTGATAAATTAGTAAACATGAAATACTTATCTATTGAATGTGATATCGATGGTATGATATTACTTCTATGTGCAAATGATGTAGCCTTATTTTGGGATTCGGTTCCTGATTTGCAATTTAAGCCTATATACAATTTCCGTAAAAATGGGTTTTAACTGCAAATATTGATGAAAGTAATTTTATTGTATTCAAGTGCACTCTGTCAACATGAGAAGTGGTTTATGAATGGTAAAAATATATAAATTTATACATTATCTTGCCATGGACGCCTTTTTAGCCAATGAGCTTGTGGAAAGATATTTCCCAATTTGAATAATGATGTTTATATTCAAATATTTGAACGTAAATCTTTACATATTCTATTATATTCAGCCGACAAAAAGAAATCTAATGAATGTGTATATCCAAAACAGTGTACATATGTTTAGAGAAGAGTAAACAATCTTCGAATAATTCTGTACTGGGTAAACTTGTTAGATATCATGATTTGGAGTTATGGATTTAGTAGTTGGCCTACTTTGATAATGCAGGAGTTTTTGGGATTATATACAATTCATGAATGCATTTAAATCAATGGTTAAGGTGTGTTGTACTCAATATCGGTTTCATACATATATACATGTATATATATAATATATAAATAATACTATAATAATAAATACATATAAATAATACTAAACGATGTCCCATTTGATAACATGTTTATTAAACAAGTGGATTGTTTGGTATTTTAACGAGCGAAAGAGAGATAAATACCGATGCAATTCACGAGTCTCATAAACATGTTATCAAACGGGACCGTATTTTATTTATTACTCAATGATGTAAATAACGCTGAATTGCAAGAAAATCGTTTTAAGCGACGCTGACTTGCAAAAAGGTCACCCGCTTATGCAGTCGCGCGGCTAACATTGTGACGTCAACCAAAACGATTATGACATCACGCACTGATTATGACGTTACGGCAGCACGCGGTGGTGACACACGTTGTGTGTAACCACCTAATTTTTATCTCAACACGGTTGAGTAATATATATATATATCTGATTCATCTTAAATTTAAAACTCTCATGCAAACTAAATATATATAAGCTAAATTTAAAGAACACATTTTTGAAGGGATCTTGAGAAAATGTCTATGCTCGAATGATTTAAAATCAACAAACTCAAATGTAAAGCTTTTAATGACGCTTAATGCGAATTTTGTAGGGTAGGTAATAAAGATAAATAGCACGTTCTGCTGTCAACAACCATATACTCTATTTACCTGCATACTACTATAACTACCCACCTTAAATTCATATCTCTTAGAACTATCAACATGATGTATTGTTATTTACGTTAGCTCTGCTTTTGTGAAGACATTTTCAAATCAAGAAACTCTCTAAAGCACTAATCGCGCTGATTCACTTGTTATCATAAACATCACTGTACTATTGGTCTCAATGCCACAAAAATGTTTTCTCTGTTCTGTAATAAGTTAAACATTATATCCGTGTCCATATCAGAATTATGATATTCGTGCTTAAGTGACACTATTACTCTCCCAATCGTGTCGTAAACATACTGTGTCACTCGTATAACATCCTTCACATCCCTTGAATTCATAAAAGTGTCCTGTTCATTATAAATATCTGTCCTGATATCTGATACACGGTCACTTTTAAAACCACTTTTAAACAACACTCGTTACAGTTCATCAATGATAATGATATCAATATTAAGCTAAACGTTTGTTTGACGTAGATCAAGACGTAAGAAAACGAATTTAAGTTATTTATTACCCAATAAGGTTGAGTCTAAAATACTTGAATCAAATGATTATATTCTTTCAGAAAATGCACTAGAAAGAATAGATGGTTGCAATACAGAATTATTCACAATATCCTCCAAACAAGACAATTTCTTTATAAAATTGGGTATATACCTTCAGCACTATGTCCGTTCTGCGAAACGGAATCAGAAACTATCAGTCTGACGGTTTTTCGTGGAATAAAAATTGCAAAATAGTGCATCTACTGGGATACGAACTCATATCAGTCGAAGGTTCAACGCCAAACCGTCTGAAAACAGCTCGTACACTCGCGTGTTCGAGCGCAACTCAGGTAGCCAATCGAAAGATGCCCAACAAATGCTTTCGATGCGAGAAGCTAGGGGCAGATAACTCCCAACAGCTATCCTTTTGTCTGTTCCGAATGCTTTCAAAACAGCGACCGTTTAAATACTATGATGTGATTTGTCAGCTATTTGACTGGGCTTTGGCTGCGATAAACTGGTTCAGAACACACGCCTATACGGGATGTTCTCAGACCTTGTGGCGAGGAATCTACAGAACCTGTTCGTATCCCGGTAAATATAATATTTTGCAAATTTTATTCCTCGGAACAAGGTCGATTTTATTCAGACTGAGAAACTATCAACCATATGCTATGGCAATGTGAACTTATCCTGTAATTATGGAAGGACATAGAATCATGGATAAATTCAGTACACTTGCATTTGAAACTTACAAATAAAATTATTAATTTAGGAATGAATGGTAAGAACAATAATCCTGTACATTCAACCATTCTTCTAGTTAAACAGGATATATACATACATACATACATACATACATATATATATATATATATATATATATATATATATATATATATATATATATATATATATATATATATATATATATATATATATATATATATATATATATATATAGCTTTCCATTGAATCAGAGCCACCCTAATAAAGTGACCGAATCCTTCAAAACCAATCTAGAAATTAACACCCTCTGAAATTCAGTCGCGAATTATCCGTATGTTCTTAAACAGCACGAACCTGCATGATATTTTAACATTTAGTTCGTGCGCTTAATTTGACACGCGAGAAAAACGTGCTAAACTCGGTCAGGCTGAACATCCGTAATACTACACAATTCATTCATGCACAAGAGAAGGGGCCACAAAAAGGTTATGGTATTTTACATTATTGAATTTGTATGTTATTTCAATCCGAATAAGTGAGATGTAAGTCAGTTATTACAATAGTTTCCTCGTTATATCGGGAACAAATTCTTTTGCAAGTTAAATACAAAAATATCCACAGAAGTTCTTCTCTTTATGGTAAGCTCCTATCGTGCATTGATTAATCAAGTTTTAAATGGAATGTCTTTTGGTCTTCTAAATGTACAAATTTTGGATATTATTTTTTTAAAAACGATGTTACATTACAGACTGACATAGCAGGACTCATCAAAGGAGCAAGCAACCTCGTCCCCGTCAGAGAATGTGTAGAGGAGACAATCTCCAGTACTGCTGTCATGTTTGAAGTAACAACAGTCTCCATCCCGTAGACACAGGGAACCACAGTGAGTCAGGGAGTCGGAGGAAAGAGTCCGGCTGTGTTGGGCGTTCATCAGCGTGTTCTGACGTTTGTAGACTATCTTCCTTGTGGAGTCGGAACTCTCGTCTAGAAATGAAACACAGGTCTCATGATAGGAATTGTCTTTGAAGCGATTGATTTGTCAAAAAGGAAACGTTTCAATGAAAAATACACAATTGTCTGTGCGCGAATTTATCACATCTTGCCTCCATGGATTTGTTGAATACTATCGTACAATATCAACGATAAAACTGTTTTACCGTTCGAAGGCGATTCAATCGACACACACATCTAGCAAATATTTTATAGCCAGTTTCTTTCTATTTAACTGCGTCCATTTCAAGTAAACTTCTTTATCCATTTTATAACGTTTGAAATATATGACTCAAGCAAATGTTCTTTATGACTCAAAACACACATATTAGGATGTTAGTTATAGATGGATAACATGTTACGTACACGAGTCTCTGGAACAACCTGCGGACGCTGTCGGGCCCGGAAGTGCAGGTGGCGTCACTGTCGTCGTCGTTGTTGTTGTTGTTGTTGTTGTTGTTGTTGGAGAACCTGTGTGATGTAGTGGAACACGTTGACATGACACGAGAAGAGTAACGTTATACGGTACATGTATTACCTCACACTCTGTTTCACTATCGTTATAACCCGAAACATGTCAACACTTTGAACTCTATCAGTCACGAGTGTCTCTGAATTTTTAAGCTACTGATCTGCTGATAACGCATGGGTCTGTACCTGAACTGTCTTCACACACTGGTCTGTACCACATTGTCAGTGTAGCCGCCTTCAGGAATCCACCCATGTTCGAAGTTTGAGTGTAAGCAACTTGACCGTTAGAACCTCCTTCCCATCTAGATGACGTCATTGGTGTTCCGGTTCCGGTTGTTACATCCCACCATTGCCATTGGCTATCAAACTTCTTTAAACCAGTCCAATGCTGGCCGTACGAGGAACCTGACAGTAAAGGAGAGAGGGAAAAGTTAATCTACCGTTTGACATGAACTTGATGGTCATTACAATCCCAATTAGCAATTTTAAAAATAATGTTTTAAAGTTGATCCACAGGTGAAGTTTAGCGCAAATATGTTGCGCAACAGAGATGAACGGCCAGTGTTCCCTATGTGCGAGCAAAAGTTGGCAACGTCTTTCTCTCGACTCAAATCGAAAAAATGTTCAACTGTCAAAATTCAATGTCCCAAAAATTCAAACTCGACATCCATTTGAACACAGGGTCGGGCTCTCTTAACCCCAATCCCATATGTTACATTTACCCACGTAAAACATATACAATTAATTATTTTAAGCGCCCAGAGAGGCTTCTCAAATCGTTCTTCGGCTCCATTCTCACTCACAAACTTCCGCTATACGGAGCGAATGAATTACCAGGGAAGTTAACTCCAAATACTGTTTGTACGACACGACCTTTTTCACTTTAAATAGTTTATAGAGCAAACTAAAAAAATATATATTTCTTCATCATAAAACAAATACTATATTGCACAATTATAATAAAATGATTTTACTATCATATTTCTAGACAGTTATTAAACTTTCTAATGTGCACTGTTACTTGTTACCTTAAGGCTACAAGGATATGTGGCTACAATACCTATCTGAATCTGACAACTGACTGCTAAGAAAAATGATATTAATAACAAATACAAGAATAAAAAGTCAATCGAGTTGGAAAAGAACAAATCTAACATCAGCGATTGAATATCGAAAAATGTTCAAAAACTCCGAAATTACTCGATCTCTACAGACGCACAAATACCCAATCTATCGAAAAGTTGCACTGCTAATTACAGAGTTATTTCCCTTGGTTTTCAATATTTCGACATACGTCTTTCAAACTTCTAAAAAATTCAAGGAATACGACAAAACATCCAATAAATACAGATTTAAAAGTTTAATGCAAAATGGGGTTGTATTATAATTCTTCTTAATGTAAAATATCCCTTTTCATTCATTCCGTATAGTGGAAGTTTATGAGTAAGAATGAAGCCGAAGAACGATTTAAGAAGCCTCTCTGGGCGCTTAAAATACCTAATTGTATATGTTTTACGTGAGTAAATGTAACATATGGGGTTGGGATTAAGAGAGCACGAACCTGTGTTCAAATGGGTGTCGAGTTTGAATTTTGACAGTTGAAAATTATTTCAATTTGAGTTGTTCGTACATAGGGAGAACTGGTCGTTCATGTCTGTTGCGCAACATATTTGCGCTAAACTTCACCTGTGGTTGATCACAGTAACAAAAACAAAATATGCCCCGACAACCGACACTGCTGGTGTCGTATTTATTGGTATATTGACTGGATATGTCTTGAATTCATTTGGTAAAATATTAACCTGCTATCTCAAAGCTTATTGGTATTATCAAGGAAAGACTAACCCAGCAATGCATACACCCCAGTCTGTTTAGATGCCAACTCATAGTTAATGAGACGGGTTCCCTCACCGCTGCACAACGCCTCTGTATCAGCGTACTGCTTTGTGACACTGAATGCATAGATACATACACCGTCATAAGTAGTACTGATGTCCAGTGGGGGATTACTGCTAGCAAACTTGGAACAGGCACCATCTGAAATAAAGTAGGACACCTACAGCTGCGAACTACATGTGTATATTAGTGCAAATGTCATGTAAATCGACGTTCATTGTAACGTCCATACAATTACGTCAAATAAAATGAAAATGAATCATCATATATATATATGTGTAAAACAATAATTCCCCAAAGTATCCTGTGATCGTCACGTCAGTGGTGCATGTTTATGAAAATTGGAATAATAGAATAGACAGGAGGGGTCAAATTATGAAAATTCAAATTTCAGTAATTTTCGAATAAAAGTTTTCATATTAACTAAATGAGAACAGTTTCGTCTCAAATATATTCAATGAGTATAAGAAGGAATATATTATGTATATTAGACCCAGTTGTTTGCTCATTGAATATTTCACAGAAGAAAATAAAAACTGCAGTTTTGTAAAGATTGACCCCTGGTCGCTTCAAAGAGCTGTCAAATCTATACATGTTTACCATGAGATATCAAATCAGATTATGTTATTGAACAGTCTTTCTTTTTATAATGTAAAAGCACAACATGATCGGTGTAGTTTTCGCCTTGATACCATGCTTCAAAGACAAAAGTACATGATATTTTCACTAAAGTACACAAATAGGTGACCAAAAGCTGTATGATAGTAGAAAAGAATGCAATTAATGTAAACATATACTATGATATGTTTAAGGATACTGTATAATGGTGCGTTTACACTTGCACGAATTTTAAATCCGCATTCCAAGACCTCAGTGCGTGCCAATGCGTGAAGCATTGTTTATATAATTTGTTTACATCACAATGCGCACACCTCCGTGTGCACAGTATTCGCGCATATACTTCACGTATATGTTGCACATTTGATGCGCAAAATTGCACACAAAGTGCCACGAATTGACCCCGCATTGCACGCATAATTCGCACAACCACGACTATTTTCTGTTCTGTGAACGCATATGTTGCGACTATGGTCCGATAAAGTTGCGTGTTGGTACGGAGTATGCGCAAATGCACGCACAGGCACTAAATCACGCATGCTTGTCAAGATCGTGACCTTTTTTAGTCACTCTTGGTGTACGGTACTGCCCGCATTGGAGATGTATATAAGTGCAGTACCCCATCTTAAATCAGTCAGTGAAAAGACTTTAACCGTCAGTGAAAATACTTTAATGTCAAAGCTGACGTTAAACACGTAATTTAACACACACCGTCATCATTAAATCAGTTTATCCTCTACTTTCACAAAGTGAACACCATTAACAATTTTACAAGATATAGCCATTATTGAAGAGAGGAAAAGGCTCACGTATCTGACAGTGGATGCAACTCTATTGCTTGGAGAAGATGAAATAATACAGGAAGCAAGAAGACGTTGAACCCCCACCTCGTAAGAGGAAAGCCAAAACAAAGTTGGTTTGGGAATGATTGACCAGAAGACTCTTTCGGACACTATGAACAGTTACTCACTGAACTTCACCGTGAAGATCGCCCAGACTACAAAATATTATATATAATCCTCGAGGTATTCCAAGAAATGTTTGATAAGTTAATCCTCACCTGGAGAAGAAAAAGACTTTCTTGAGAGAACCATTTGAGGTTTGGCTAAAACTAGCAAACATATTCCGCTTTCTTGCCACTGGTGATAGCCACACATGTCTACAATACAGCTTCAGAAGTAATGTTTGTAGAATCTGCAAGTTCCTACCCGAGGTTTGCAGAGTCAGCATTGATGTGTTCAAGTCGGAAGTACTAAGGTGCCCCAGAACCCCACAATAGTGGAAGAAAGTGGCTCATGGTCACAGTTCGAGGTGGGGAGTTTTGAATGGAAAAGTTTTGCCATGAAGAAGCCACCCAGTGCTGGGTCCTTCTACTACAATTACAAGGGATTCCACAGCATTGTACTTATGGCCCTTGTAGATTCTGTCTACAAATTCTTATATATGTAGGGCGTTGGTGATGATAAGGTTGTCCATTCCTGGGACACCTATATATATGGGGGGTCCACGGTGCGTGTTCATTGCTGATTTGTTCGGCCATGTGATTGAAATAGACTTTTGCAGTGCGCCAAATGCGAGACTGAGTACTGGAAATGCGTGAAACATCATTGAAGTGCTTATATTGGTGAGATGACATTCGTGCCATTAGCACGGGAGAATACTCACGAATGTTGTCAACTGCCTGAATTGCGTGCCAGTTGCTTGAAATGCTCAACCTAGTCTTGCCTTTATCGTGACACAAGAAAACTCAGCACGCATTACACGACACCAAGGGAATACGATACAAACAAGTTCACGAATATATTGTGCAATTGGCACGCACTGGAGTGCGTGAAGAAATAACTAAACATACGCAGTTAACGAATAATTCACGCCGGTTTGTGATCAAGATACACATTGCCACGAATTAATGCGTGCCAATGCGGTTTCGAAAATCATGCAAGTGTAAACGCTGCTAAAGGCATCCTGTAAATCCATGGTATCGGTACCCGCTAGGCTACTACAAATTCCTTGATTGTCTTGTATGATTCTCAACCGTTTACAACCGTATCAAGAAACAGTTACAACACGTGCAGTCAGTGTGTCTAATTAGTGAACACTTTATAACCACTATAAGGATATTGATCGAAGATCTAGAAGCATTGGACAAATACGCCTACTATTATATCTTCTACTTTGTAATGACTAAATTGATGATCGACTTACTTATATCAATGACGGCAAGTTATTAATAACAGAAAAAGTTAGTCAGAAGTCGTGCCCGTTCCACCTCATACGCATTGAGCGCATTGAGCACGCATTCGTGTGTGGATCACGCGCGTTATAAATATCCATTATTATTATTATTAGGTCTTCAAGACGAAAGTCATGAAGACCTATTGTTTTTATCCTGATTAATATTATTATTGTTTGTACTTTTGTGTGCCTCGCGTCCAGAGGTAATGGCTAGTGTAGCCCATTCGGAAGCTGAAATACTGCTGTTTATATGAATCTATCAACCTCAGCTCAATTTTATACCGTTTAAGGGGAACAGCATTTTAAAAATTGAACTTTCTTAAAACGACTTTTTAGGGCTCGCATTCAAATGGACATAACTCGCCAAGAAAAACTCTGATTCGAATTCGTTTTTTGCAATCTGTTAATCGTTTGTGGTTTAACAATTCCACTTCAGAATGTAATCATGTCAAAGTTGCCCCTTAAAGTAAAATGTCGACGTGAACACATTTGACGATTTTTAAGGGTATTTTTGGGAGATTTTTTGTTCGAAAACTACTGAAGATAGAGTCACGTTTGATAGCTCATATACAAGCTGACGAACTGATTAAGACACAAGCAAACAAACAAGTAAAGCCTTCTGTCTGCATAAATGCCATATATATATATATATATATATATATATATATATATATATATATATATATATATATATATTTAGAGTCCACAACGCGACCTGGATTTCTCAACTTTCTAAAAATGGGTTGAGTCGAAACGGAGCAAAACACGGTTTTTATTACTTTACAGTACTTGTTATGATAGCGTTAACCGTCTTACATGTTGCATGTGGTGTTACTGTGTTGTATCAGTGTCTATAGTATGTGAAGTATTATAACAGAGGAGCAGACTAATAACGTGTTTTCTGTTTGAAAGTACAATAGAACACGGATATAGCGATTAAACGGATATAGCGAACTGAATTCTTTGGTCCCTGAGAGTTCATTATATCCGTGCTCTACTGTAGTTGTTTTTAACTGTATTATCACCTATTATTCCATTTCATATACACTTATTCACATCAGCCTAATCGAGTTCACCAACTCTTATTATTCACAATTGGAAAGATCAATGATGCTTAAGTACCTCCTCGTCCATCCCCAATATGTCCATTTGCAGGTGAACTGGTGTTACAGTAAGTGTGTCCTTCCAACCATACAGTTCCATTAAACTGTCTTATATACCATGTCTGATGCCAAGTAGTACCGATAAACCTCGCAGTGGACAACGCCGGACAACATTTGACTTATTGAAGCGTGTATACGTATAATTAGTTTTAATTACATGTATCCTGTCTACTCAATACGTCAATACGTTATATGCTACCCAGCTCAATGTATTGATAAAATACGTCTTTATTGTCAGATATCAGTCATTCCGATCAATACGTCCATCCACCCATCTGGTAGCAGCCTTCCCAGCGTGATGAATACAAGACATGCTTGTTGACCAATGGGCATTTATGATAGATCTCCGTATGGTATTAACGTCGTGTTGTTGTTGTTGAAGAAAACATCTAGTCAAATATACACATCCGTAGGAATGGTGAACGGCAGGGGAAATGTAATATCAAGAAGTGAACGAATTGTCATCGGAAATTGTTGAAAATAAACTCGCGGACAAAAGAAAGTATTTCTTCTTTTCAACAGAGTCAAACACAAAATATTTCTGCCGGATAAACTCGTTTTTTGAATGTTTTTGATGAGGATATATCTCGTTAAGAGATATGCACAATTTCATTCATGAGAGTATGATACTTAAGAATTTCTGTTCAAGCACACATTGACTTAAATCAATGACGCATCGTTGCTGTAGGACGTCAAAAAACAAGCCTGAAAATCCTATTTCACTCCCCTATCTCGCCTGGTTAAGGAGACTCTATAACTACGATTTTTAAAAAGCCGTGTTTTTTCAGAATTATGAACAGATAATGTTTCAAAATGTACAGACAAAGTTAGTTTGCTCGTAGAGACATGATGTAACTATGTTTAAATCTTGTTCATCACTCATTGATTAAAATATCTTGCGTTGTTGCACCTATACTTTCTTTTGCCCGTGAGTTTATATCGGTCAGTCTGTCACCAAAAATCAAGCTGTAAAACAGAAGACCCATATGCATTCTTCATGCGTAACTTCGCCACAATATTTTATCAATCCGTCATTTTATTAGGCCATGAGTCTGTAAAATAATATGCAAGATATCAAAGTTAAATGTATCGCTTTATAACTGTCAAACAAAATACATCATCGTTTTGAGTAATTATCGAACTTGAAAGTTGAATGCTTAATGCTATCATTAAGCTATCATTTTGTTAAGACCAACACCATCAAACGGTTTAATAAGGTCATGGTGAACGATTTAAAGGTGCATCCAATGTGTTTCATGAAATTTTATTTGGCTTTAATACGTTCAAACTCACCACATGTGCTGTCTACAATACAAATAAATTCACTCAGCTTGCATATTTATCCCTTATCGTCAAATATATCATAATTTCTAGTTTCCAATTAAAATCGAGTAACATCATTATGCATGTGCAGAAACCGAAACTGCACGCCCCATTTACATGCACAGTAGTTATGTGACCTATTAAACATTATCAACTCAAATTTGTCTTTGTGTCTGTTATAAATAAGATTCAAAAATTACGTTTGACTCATTGACGCGCGCCACACGATGTGCATTGTCCGGTTTTCGATCAGAAATCACTACGTTTACCTTCATATCGTCAAGTCTACTATCATAAACATGGTAGTTTTCGGTAACAGTCGGTACTTCTCGATAAAGTAACACCATTTATAACGTTTGCAATATGTGACCCCCAACAACACAACGGATGTACCTTTAATGTCGAACTCAATTTACACAAAGTACGCATTGATGTAATTTATTAGCTAACTTGCGCTGTATATCCCCCCCCAAATCGTGTACAAACAATGAAAGTATATCGATGCTTCTACATTTCAGTCAAGAAAAGTTTAATTAACTTGACAATCTTTATTAACCACCTGCAATGTACTGTGTGACATAAGATTTCCAGACAATTCCAATGACTCGTTTGGTGGATTCAACCGACAACTTTGTAATTTGATGGTCAAAATAGTTGATGCCATCTCTAAACTTTTATCGTAAATTGTATTTAAAGTCATCAATCAAGCAACGCGGGTTGTATTTTTCTCACAGAATAGAGAGAGAAACAATTCCGTGAATAATGACTTTTCAAAGCACTTTTTAAAGAATTCAATTAATGTGAAGCAAATAAAACAAACATAAAACTCAACCAAAAGGCATGTTTTAAATATTTTTTCTGATATTTGAAAACAAATTAAAGGATATGCGTCGCTGATAACTACAATTTCATTAACGGCCATTTCAGTATTAATCAATTCACATTTTTTGTCACGAAGAGGTTCATATGATTGGATAATATTCAGTTTTCAGTAGATATATGAACAAGAGCAGAAAGATTTTCTGGATAACAATACACGACGTTTCGGAATATAGGCTAACTCCTTCATCAGACTTTCTCTTCCCACAGAGGTTACGCCCTTCAGATTTCCGATCCTAACCTCTGTTCTTCATCGCTTCAAGTCGCGACGTCCAGCAAAATTTCCTAGCGGGGGAAATGGGAACTTCATACTGTATCTCGGCTTTTTAACCAATGAGAACTCATCTTTCATCGGCCATGTCGACCGAGTGACTTCACAGATCTAGGCATTTCACTCTTAAGGGTCTTGTTCATTAGCATATGTCCTTCGAATATGTCTGATGTAAATAACACAAATAAACTACTTTGGGTATTTTTCTCTGATTTGGTCTTCTTTATTTATAAGCATGTTTATGATCAAAACTTTTCGAGGAAAACACATTACACGAGAAACGTTTATCTTACTTTTATTTTATCATTATGACATGTCATTGGCAAATGTCACTTTTAGAACATCGTCGCTGATTGGATTAAATTGAAACCAATCAGAACACTCCATTTTTGCCCTCGATTTCAAGCTAAAAAGAACAGAGGTTAGGATCGGAAATCTGAGGGGAGTAACCTCTGTGGGAAGAGAATTTCATCAGGTGGAATGTAAGAAAATAACAAAATGCTAATAAAGCTAAGGGTTGCCCTTGCTCCTTATATCCTTGCTCATATAGTAATGTATCACATTTTGTTATTTCCTTACATTCCACCTGATGAAGGAGTGAGCATATACTCCGAAACGTCGTGTATTTTCACACTAAAGAAGTTGTTATCCAGAAAATAGTCCTGTTCTTATGTATACCACTTCTAAATGCCATTCAAAGATATGTAAAACAGCATCATATATTCTGTGTCTATCATGACAGTTAATTGACAGAGAAACACCGACGGAACATTCAAGGTATGTGAAACTTGTTTTTAACATGTAGTTTGAATAACAGTTTTTTTCAAGATATTTTATTTATTAAGTATATAGTTTATCAGCCATGATACATTTAACTTTGATGGGTTTATATATATATATATTTACGGAGTATTAACAAAAGCTGGATATAGTTTTAAAGAACCAGGGCCTTATAAATTGTTGAAATGAAGAGATATGTGGTGAAGCAACGTTCATGTGGCTTCTATTCTACAGCATGAATTTAGGTGACAATCTCCTTTATTATAAAGATAATGCAAATTTTCCAACACATAAAAACTAAAACGTGCTGGTTTCTCGTGTGACAAATTGTTCACTTTCCGGCATGTTATCAAATTCTTTCTATGGTTCAACGTTCCTACGATGTGCTATATACCTATTACCTGGGCCAAGGTCTTCTTGAATATAATAATATTGAACCCTTTTGTTCAAGTGTTCAACAAATATTCTGTTGTGACCGATCTTCCCACGGCAAGGTGAAAATGTATCGAGATCTATCCATTTTCTACCTTGCCTTAAACCTAGCCAGAAGTGGTGAAACGAATCAGCGACACCTATCGTGATCACGAGTTACGTCCCTTACCATATGCTAACATACAGCCAATGAAATCGCCGTTTACATTCGGAACCAATTCAAAATAAGCGACGATCGACACAGTCACAGAGGCAATACAACTGTCTTCTGATTGGCTGATCCGATTAGCCTGCAGTACATTAAATTCTTAGCACTGAAAATGCGAGGGTTGAGGTCAAGGGCGGAAGAAGAAGATATGGAAATCTTTTCGTTACGCCTGTGACGTTGTGAAGTTGGTTCTGACCCTGTAAAACCAATTGTTGCTAGACTAAGTCGATTTCCCTCTAAGAACATTGCAAATAGCAATAATGAAATATTCATACGCTGATGTTACTTAAAGGTAATCAAAATGTCTCGGCTAGTAGATCGGAACAAGAGCGACATGACTTTGCTTCGTACTGATCGAAATATCATTGTAATATACATGTACATAATGAGGTCAGGCGAGAACCAAATCAACTTTTCTCACACAATGGCGATATATATAGAACACTAAACGATGTCCCGTTTGATAACATGTTTATTAAACGAGTGGATGGTTTGGTATTTTAACGAGCGAAAGCGAGTTAAATACCGATGCCATTCACGAGTTTCATAAACATGTTATCAAACGGGACTGAGTTTAGTATTTTATTTATTACTCAATGATGTAAATAGCGCTGAATTGCAAGAAAATCGTTTTTAGTGACGTTTACTTGCAAATAGGTCACCCGCTATTGTAGTCGCGCGGCTAACATTGTGACGTCAACATAAAACGACTATGACGTCACGCGCCGATTATGACGTTACGGCCGCACGCGGTGGTATCGCACATGTGTGTAACCAACTCATTGTTATCTAATGAGTGATCTCACCACGGTTGAGTAATAAAAAGAAGTTAATCATAATACATACTAATATATATAGTACATATGTTATACCCATGTCAGAAACATTCAAAACAAAATCGAATATTTCTAAGATGCCTAGCGGTAAGAACAATCGAAAAAAAAAGAATTTTATCAGACAATAAAAGTATGGTTTTTTGGATGACGTTACCAATTGAATGACGTTCCCGCTGTTCCACGCCGCTCCCTCGTGATCAAGTGTGCCCATGGTAACGTAACGTCGATTCGCCTCTGCCGTCTGAACTCTTACATCGCAACCAATAAAGCGTGTACTCCTTTTCATGGTTTGCAACTTCTGCAGTCGGTCAAAATTAGCTCTACCCACAATTCTTTTTATGAATGTTAGTCACGTGATCGTGGTCTTTCTCAGGGGGTGGGTTTTACACGTGGACTAACGTGCTCGTGCTTTAACTAGTTCAGGGCAAAACTATACTTTATTACAAAACACATTGGGGTACAGCGAACTTTATTTCTTAAATAAAATGTGTTTTATACCCTTTTGAGAGATAATTTAAACTGAAACTAACCTAATCCCATGAATTAACACATCGCATGATAAACCATCAACTCTGATGGTGTTAAAAACTTTTTTCGCCACTGTATAGGTCATATTAACGAAAACATGTTCAACGGTTAACCTCTCTGTCTTACAACTTTTATGACGTGACACGCCAGGAAAGGACCGCCTCTAAAGACCCATTTTGTTGTCAATAAAACAATCTTTGAACTGAAAAGATGCAGTCTAATTAAAATCAGACTTTAATTATCGTTATACAGTATATGTAATCATAGCCTGATTTTAAAAGGACTGACATCCAACGATTATGTTAGGTTTTCTTTTTTTTTCTTTTGTTTTTCAAACCGCAAAGAAATAGATCTTACCTGTCGGTGGTAGATATGTTGCCATGGCAACAAGAACCCAGAGGGTATGAAACGGCCCTGACATCTCACCTGAAGAAGGATAATTCGATAGAATTGAAGGGTACCTTATGTCGAAGACATATGTTAAATAGCTTATTATTATCAAGTCTGAGGAAATGTATTAAATCCCCGACCGGATACCGCTATTTATTGATCATCATACTGGGTCTTTTTGTAACTTCTATGATACTTATGAGTATCTATTTTTATATATAGAATACGCTCATTGTGTTTAAAACATATATAGTTTCTATAGTACTGCTTATAGCCGTTTGCTATGTATTGATGAAAGTATCTTTAAAGTTCCTTTGAAATGGTTGTACAGTCAGATAGAATGCTCCTCACTATTGGATGGCCTTGACTATATACTCGTATACGTGTTCACGTATACACTTTCCTACCAGTTGAAATTACAGATCAGTTTTCTCATTTGATAATTTGGAGATTTTGACTTTGATAGATGTTAAAGAAATAATTCATATATACAGAATTAATGGTACAGTTCACATAACACGATAATCATCAATATGTCTTTTTGTGGAGCTGATATTCATATCCTCATGAATATTTAGATTAATCGTTGGCAATACAACACAATAATTCTGAAAATCAGTTTAAATATATTAGATACTATTTTGAGCAGAAGCATGATTTAAATTTGCCCTTCACAAAGTTGCCCTTCGGCACTTCACACCCGTGAATTGATGAGCCCTTGTGTCATGGGTGGGTTTAGAACGAGTCAACATCAGTTATCGGAAGCGTCCTCTATTTCTAGGTGTTTGTTCGATAAGGCGTACAGGTCTGTCGGCTTGCCTATGATCTGAGGGGACACATACCAAACAAGAACGTGTACAGACTAACGGGAATCAATGCAATGTCGTGATATTTCGTTAGAGCCATGTCCTTTTCCAAAACACCGGCATTTTGTTGTGTGTTCATCTTTATTAGAATCCGCACAATTGCCATAGTTACTAAAAATGTCGGTGTAAAAAATGCATGTGCACATGCTAATACATTTACACTTTTTAACGAGAGAAACCATAACAACCATTATTATATCTTATCAGACAAATATATATATATATATGTGTGTGTGTGTGTGTGTGTGTGTGTGTGTGTGTGTGTGTGTGTGTGTGTGTGTGTGTGTGTATGAGGAATAAGGACATTTTAAGGGTATAAAACAGCTTTATTCAACACCAGTTTACTTTGACTTGTTTGATAATTAGAGTGCAGTTCATACTGAGAAAGTGCTTATGCAAATAATCCCTCAATGGGAAACACTTTTCTATCCTTTCTATAAAACCCGAGGTTGTCATACATGACTTGAAAGATATATAAGAAATGTATATATATATTTCGAGTCTATATTTCTCTATTTTTCCTGCTTCCCCTAAGAGTTGGTACAAGGGTTTGAAGGGGCGGTAGCACGTTTTTTGGCAAATTTTAATTTTTCAAATTTCCCATTTATAATGATAGTATATGTCATTTATATTAACTTTTAGAGGGTAAAACATCTTATTACACAAACCAATTATCTGTAGTGGTAATAACGGTGTTGCATATATAGCCAAAAATGCATGGCGGCCATTTTATTATTTCGCATTCAAAACTATTCCCATGGCTTTACTTAACCATGTACACTCATTTTCAACTTGATTTTCAGAAAAGAGAAGGGTGTTTTACTGTTTGTGTAATTATTTTTCATAATACATTTCATCAACTTATTTGAGCGAAAAAACGTGCTACTGCCCCTTTAACAATTAATGTAATCCTGATGTGAATACCAGCACAGAATCTGAGGATTTGCAAAAATGGTATCGATGGTATTAATACCTATGCATTAACGTACTACGTCTGACATCTTATTTCACTTTGTAGATATAAAAGCAATAAATACCTTTCACATATTAAAATAAAGAAATGATACATCGATTTTTATTTTGTTACAATATATGTATCTGACTATTTTTATAATTCTTTGAAAACTGTATTAAAATAAAAGTTTAAACATCAGTACATATGTACCTAAAGAATACATATAAGCATACGTTTATATTTATGTTTATATCTTTGGTCGGACGCTTTTAACAAAAAAAGGGATCTTCTTTCTTTTCCATTTCACCGCCAGACTTAATATGACTAAACCTCGCATACACCCTTGAGCCTTCCTATAGGTTTATTTCTTCATCAAATCATTATCAAATTTATCGACCTTATCCTTGAACTCTTAGATAAACAAAGATGTTTGTGACATTACCGCACTTCCGTGTATCACTCTGTGTCGACATTATTGAATTATGGCTGTTAACAACATTTTCTATTTGTTTACATCGATATACTGAATTTCTTCAAAGGCATTGAGAAGTTGGTACAGTAATGAGAGACAATGTTATGGATAACAACTTCTTTATTTGTTTCAATATAAAGAAGTTGTTATCCATAACATTTGTTTACATCGATATACTGCAACACGTCTGCAACATTTTACGACAGTTTTAATCATTAGTGAAATTGATTGTAATTGATATTCAACAAGTAGCACACTATGACCTGCATGTATTGATTCCATCGATATTGAAACTTTTTTTTGTTTTTTTATTGCACATATTAACCCATTTTGTTCGAATTATCAATACATCGTCTATTATCTAGAACAGATAAGAGTTCACTAAGAACATGGTTAAAGGGGCAGTAGCACGTTTTTTCGCTCAAAAAAGTTGATGAAATGTATTTGAAAAATAATTTCACTAATAGTAAAACATCCTTCTCTCTTCGGAAAATAAAGTTTAAAATGAGTATACATGTTTCGGTAAAGCCATGGGGATCGTTTTTGTAATACAAAATAATAAATTGTGTTCACAATAAAATGGCCGCCATGCAATTGTTGCTTTATACGCAACATAGTTTTTACCACTATAGATAATTGGTTTGTGTAAAAAGATGTTTAACCCTCTAAAGTTAATTTAAATGACATAAACTATCATTATAAATGGGAAATTTGAAAAATAAATTTTGCAAAAAAAACGTGTTACTGCCCCTTTAAAGTTAAAGAAAAAAATGTCTACAGACAGTTATTATAAAATCGATGTTATAAAAGGACACATATTGTGGTGGCACGTGGTCCTGTGCATAGCTCAGTAGACTGCTATCACTGAAGTTCAGCAACAATGGGCGCAGCTTGCCGCATGGGTGGGTTACCCGCTTCATTGCTGAATTAACTGAGAGTTTGAAGGGTGATTCCCTGCCCGAAACTGAGACATGAGTGGAAAGACTTATGTTGTCACCCTGGGTAAGTGACTTTATTTAACGTGTGCCTCTGTTCACCCAGCAGTAAGTGGGTACCTGGTGTAAGATGTGGAGGAGGTGACCTTTAAGCGCTTTGCGGCAGCTTAGGTTAGACCAGGGTAATAATGTTAAGAAGTCAACACATTATTATTATTATATTTAACATGGTTACTTCCGCCATCAATCAAAACAATACGTTTGTTTTCACTTTCCACAACGGAAGTATGAGAGAAGCGCTTACCCCTTGTCACATTACATTAGCTTTTCACGGCGTTCGTTCTGTGTTTTAAAAAAATGACAAGAGTCAATCAAAACGCCGAGTGAGCCCCGAAAAACATATTTTCTTCACAACAAGAAGCTTTCTACTCGTTTCAGCTACGTTCTCTATTGGTTTCTCTGTACAACAACGTGTGTTCCTTGTGGGTTTTCTTGTGCATTCTCACTTCGTTGCTATAACGTTGTGTGTGTTTCCAAGTCTTCCACCAAGTTCCTCATACGTTATTACTGCGTTCATACTACGTTCATGATACGCTTACATTATGCCGACACACGTTTTCCTTTTCTTGATTTCTTTGCAATTATACATCTTTAATATAACAATTGAAATTTTACATTTGAACATTACATTAATGTTGCTATTTTATAATTCATTTTATGAATGGTAAGAATGACAGTCTTTTCTAATTGTTCTTTATTATAACAATTGATCAGCAATCTTTTAATTCCATTTTAGTTTAGATATTTAGAAGTGTGAATAAGAGTTCATATACGTCTATGTTATAAAAGTTAGTTATAATAGGCATACAGTAGTTAGTTCCCGTCTCACATTTCGTTGATATAACACAAAGAATTATCAATGTGGATCCTTAAACAACTGTCGGGTTTCTAACTCATTAATTTCAGTCAGCTTGGTTGGAATTAGGTTTAGTTTTATTTTGACTTAATCAAGAAAATAATCGAATTTGATTTGAAATGTTTCACTATTATCTAAAATGAAAACTAAGATATGAACAAAAACATCCATACCTGTTCTCCCGACAGGTCTGTACGACAGGTGCCCGCTGACGACTCTGATTGCTGTATCTACATCCACTCATCTCTATCAGCGAGGTGTGCAGCATCCACTTCTAGTGTATTGATTGGAAGCTAGGAGTCAAGTTGGGTGCGAGTCCAGGCTGGAAGACGAATATGTAACAACAGATCACAGTGGAGGTGGGGATATGGATTCTCACATTGTTTTGTTATGATCAATGTGATGACGGGATTCAGTGATGGTTATAGAAAGATCAGCAATAACCTGCACAAAGGGTGGTACCGAGGAATAGTTAAATCTGTACTGAAGGCGGACATGGATACACACGTACAGAAGGATGGATAGACAGACAGACAGGCGTACAGACCAAAGTGAAGGATAGGGTAGTTTAAGGATGAATAGATAGACAGACGTACAGACCAAAGTGAAGGATAGGGTAGTTTAAGGATGGATAGATAGACAGACGTCAAGACCAAAAGTGAAGAATAGGGTAGTTTAAGGATGGATAGATAGACAGACAGACATGCAGGCCAGAGTGAGTGATGGGGTAGATGAAGGATAGATAGACAGACAGACATGCAAGCCAGATTGAGTGATAGGGTAGATGAAAGATGGATAGACAGACAGACGTGCAGGTCAGTGTGAACGATTGGGTGGATGAACGATGGATAGACATACAGACCTGTAGACCAAAGTCAATGATGGGATAGATGAACGATGGATAGACAGACAGACATGCAGGCCAGTGTGAAGGATTGGGTAAATGAAGATGGATAGACAGACAGGCTTGTGTACCAAAGTGAATTATGGGGTTGATGAATGATGGATAGAAAGGCAGACGTGCAGACCAGAGTTGAAGATGGGGTTGATGAAGGATTGATAGACAGACTGAAGTTAAGAAAACATTGAATGGTTGGGTAGATGAAAGATGGATAGACAGACAGACGTGTGGGCCAGTGTGAAGTATTGGGTAGATGAAGGAGGGATAGGCAGACAGACTTGTACTCTTAATTGAAGGATTGGGTAGATGAAGGATGGATGGCAGACAGACGTGCAGGCCAGAATGCAATATGGGGTTGATGAAAGATGGATAGACAGGCAGACATACCGACAGACCAAAATAAAGAATGGTTCAGATGAATGTTTGAAAGACAGACGTACGCATAGTACTCTTTTTCTATTATTTAATCTTGTTCATTCACAATTTGCATTATGAATATTTATTCTTAACAATATGGAAACAAAAAGAAAATATACGTGTGTTTGGGTTACCCGGGGTTATCTACGTTCACCTGTAATCAATGAACGGTCTATACCTAAGTAGACATCGTTATGTTGACATGATTCGACGCTTGTTTTCTGCTAATGTTTATGATCAAATTTGGACCGCATGGTATACTCGGTATTGTTCATACTTGGATGAAAATATGTTGATTCATATGACAATACAGATTTACCGATTTCCCAGTGAACTTTGTCCTTTAGCCTATTCAATCCTCACCATTCAACTCTATTGCTCTTTTGAGGTCAGTCACCAGTTACCATTCAACCATAAAAATCGATTTCAAACCTCATACAGTCAGAATGAATTGTCTGTATTGCTGATATGCTCAAGCAAATACAATAGACCGAATAGCCATTGTTAAGTAATACACAAAACCGAAGACCTTTTCAATTATATTGTTTATAGACATTTGAATCCATTTATATATACTTAGACCACAGTAAAATGCTTTCGTCCAATCATATTATTGTATTGTGGTCACGTTGAGTACAATTATATCCCGATAGATGTACGGTTGTCTGGTTGCGTTCGGGTATCATGCTCATAAAAGTGGTTCACAGACTTCCATAAAAACAACAAATAATGTCAGCTGATTGTTTTATTTATCTGGATAATACACAATTAAACACTTATGACATTGACAGATGATCTGTTGTGTTCCCTTTCCGAAAGGAAATAGTCGCTTCCGTTTATGGGGGTCTTCTATGTTAAGGAGCTTGATATTCCTAAAGGAAGAATAAAAGCATGTAAAGAAAGCAATTAATGTGAGGTCATTTCGGATTTTTCAAGTGCATTTCATTTATATCAGTGAAACAATGACAAGCATCAAACCATGTTACCAATGTTCTATATATTTACAACCACGATATAAAAAATAATATTCAGAAGTTAGATAGAATGGCATTTCAAAAATGAGAAGAGGGTTATATAAAATTACCTTCTTGGAGTGTTAGAGGATGAAGGCTGCATTGCCGTCTCACTGAAACCTCTGTATCGTCACACAGCGTCCCAGCGATGTCCAGTACGGCGTTACATTCTTTCCAATAGACAGTTCGAGTACAATTTCGTTGCTGCAGTAACCTGATATAATTTATATGTAATATAGACGGGATGCACAATAGAATATGCAACAATAGATATTACAACTCGCATATTAATAAATACAGCTCAACAAACAACTTAACGTGAAAAATATTTGAAATACAAAAAAAACCCATTAAAAATGAAAATTAGTTTGAATTTTAAAAATACACATTTTAAAAAGTAAGGAGTAAAAAAGTAAAGTTACCTTTCCTGAATGAATAGTGTACTTGTCCTTGGAGTGTCATGATGAAGCCATTGTGTGAACTGGTTCATTCTATTAACCACTCAGTCTTTATAGGCAATGAAATGTATTACTGCTCAATGTTGCTGAATAAAAACGTGCTTAAATCATGCATGTGCGTGATTCAAGCACGACGCCTATGCTGTAGCACGACTCGTACGCTTTATATAAAATGTACGCCTCATGCACCTCGAACAATTAAAGAAATTCATTGCTCACAGTGCTGATGATGACGTCAATGTCCCTAACATGTGCATATGAAAATGAGAAATGTCAATGTTTTGCATGTTGTGTTCGAGAGAATGTTTCCCAAAATTATTGACAATTCATTTGAAATATATTCATTTTAAGTCATTTTCAAGCAGTCAAGACTCAAGCATTTGACTGTGCTCTAAGATAGACTGAGAACTCGTAGCAGTACATTATCGGGATATACTTGTACGAGTTTGAGAGGGTTAGGCTCGGCTAACGCATCGCCCAACCCTCTCAAACCCGTACATTTATATCCCGATAATGTACTGGTACTCGTCCTCTATCTATTACTTAATGGCAGAGTTTCGAATATTTGAAGTTATACACTGACACTGATAATGTTGACCCAGAGAGTATAAAAAGTCATGTAACTCCCGTTACAACTGGTTGGCAGGGTGTCCTGTCACAGGAACCCGATATCTGAAGTAAAATGTAGGTCAAACGTTTGTAAGGGATCTATTCAACATTAAGTTAAAATGTACGCTAAGAATTGATGACATTCACAAATAAACGCACGTACCTATCAACTATACATTTCCCCGCAAAATAACTTGGCTGGTTTCAACCATATGGCAGCCCAAAGATAACTTTGATAGTTCTTCAAACTGGAAAATCGACCACAAAAGCTCTCCGTGAACGTTAGTCCACATATGTATGCCAATCTATACACAACTTAATCACTGTACCCGGTCATTCAAGGGGACTCTACCTTTTGATCCACGTGTAAGACTTATGTATAAATGTCGATCTCACATTTATGAACAAATCGACAAGTCTTCAAATGGCATTTTAGAGAAAAGCAATATTTCAACAATTAAATCTTATGCTTCACTAATCCATCAGATAGGAGTAGTAATAAATCCTGAACGTCCTATACAAATACACAATAAAGAAGATGTTCTCCATTAACTTGCTCGTTCTAAAGTAATCGATGATATTGTAATATGATAGTGAGTAGTATACGGAATTATAAAATTCATTTGCTTGTCTGAAGTTGTTATGCTAGAAGGTAAAGTATTAATGTCTTCGTAAGGTACACAATAGAACTATGACGTCATATGAATCGTTATGCTGACATGTTTAACACTTGTCTTTATCGAATCCTCATGAAGTGATAATGAACGTCAGACCAGCCCTCCTTGTGTATAGATCAGATCAATAAGTGTCATAAAGACGATTAGAGAACGTTTTATATGCATATGCATGGTATAATGCTGATGAAATATATATCATCCCTTCGGTTGATCTACTGCTGACAAGATAAAAAGTACGTAATAAAGAACAAAATGCAATGCATATTTATGAGTATATATGGGCGAATTGATGTTGCGCCAACGTAAAGTGTTATTTTTTTTCAAATTCTGCCCGTCAAATTATTTCTTAAGAATAATCAATTATATATAGTGTACATTTTTAGAATATGGAACAGATGAAGTCAATTCTCGTCATGTAAGAGGAATTATTTCTGAAATCATACTTTACTATGAGAATTTTTATTTAAGATTTTATTTTGACAGTACAAGAGGGCCACAATGTATAGAACATACCAACTCTATTAGACATTTCAGCTGCACATTTAGTAACATTATAATAGTCACAGACTTTATATCTTTGTGTTTGGAAGCTTGGCAGTTGTTTCCGTTCATGGCCGAAAACAGACTTTTTGAAGACCATGATGTTTGATAGGTCAGTGATTGTCTCAGATAAACCAATTAGATAATATTTAAAATACTTTAGTCGGTATGTGCCTATGAGTAATGTTTAAAAAAGTGCATAATATAATATTTTGATTGGCTACTGTGAAAATTCATAGAAGTATAAGTCGTGTGGTACATGTTAGCTATTGGTGCTGGTGATAGTTGCCTTACTCTGAGGGTGTGGGTTAGAATCCCGCAAGGGACTCGGCCCGAAAAACTCATGAATTTATACTATTGACGGTAGTGTTATCCCAAATCTAACAATGTTACGTAGAAGTATAGTTTTGTTACACAGTGCTCTGTTTAATTCGTCTAACGCGCATTTATACACTAGAATTGCATTCAATGTGTAATTCATTGATGACGTTATTCGCTTTGACATCGGAGGTCGTACCGTAAGGTGCAAAAGAATAGGATGAGATGAATGAAAATCCAGTTCCCAAAGCATTTAGCTCTATTGAATGATAGCAAAGAATACGAACACAACGATACAGGGATACTCAAAAGCAAGATAATTCAATTTCCTTTTTAACATCATCATATTTGATTGGACACTTGTCCACTCGTCTACTGTAGAAAACAATTCTACATGACGCAAATTTCCACTGAATTTCATGACAGTACAATACATGGTTTACTAGCCAAACTGGTTCTGCAGGCTATCTGCCTGTATTAGATAATACTGTTGGTAAACCAAACTAAGAAGGTATGTCACTGATTTCCCTGTCCTTTCGTTTGGACAGACTCCAATTCATTTTGCTGGGGTCGTTCAATTAATGGTTCCCTGTGAATTCATCATGCCCTTGTTTGTATTTAAAGTCTTTATCTTGTCATTCTCAAGATGACCAATGGAGTAACAGCGACTCACTTTTTAAGTATCTAAACCTGGCAATCCACTAATCTAAAATGCAAAATAATATCTAATGGATTATTTCCAAAACTTTCTGAAGTTTTGAACAAGTCAAATCATTAAAATCATTCTACTTACCGGTAGTATTTTAAATGTCTTTATCATTGTCCCTATGATTGGAAAGTTTACATAACAAGCTTCACCGTTGATCAGAAGACAGAGGAGTTCAACAGATCAACGTATTGATCAACTTTTGAATAATGGAAATAACCAAACATGTCAATGAGCCCTTCTCATTATTTGCTTTCGAAAGTCGATCGACCTATTGAACAGATGAATAATGGAAACATTTCGATTCGATTTCGATTAGCAATATAATTAGCCTGTCCTAACTGTTTGCTTCCGAAAGTCAAACGCCACCAGTAAACGTATCGAAATAATGAATACTTGATAAAATCGACCAATTGATTAGTCAATAATCAAAGAAAAATACCCTTTTATATATTAAGACTTTGTTTTATACGCCACGCGTTAGGCTACGTTCTGATTGGACGACAATCGGTCACGTGACTGGTGTATAAAACATATTTCATAAAGTGATTGTGCACTGGTTTATACACGGTTTGAAACGTGCACGTTAGACTGGTATAAATGCCGATCAGTCAAGTGAATTCACTACAAAGGTGAGTATGGAAATAAATAAGTTTTGGTGGTATAAATGGTTAAAACAGTTAAGATTATCATCTAAATGATCATATTCACGGAAATAGTTGTCTCGATACCTTAAATAAAACAGTGTACCTTGGTAGGTTCATACTAAATGGAAACCGAAATGATATATAGATGCGCTGTAACAAGTTTTGCTGACTGAAATAAAGCCCTCTCACAAAAAGGCAAATAAGTAATACCAGTTACTAAATAATATTCCTTCATCAGTAAAAAGAGTTGTAAAACGAATGTACATGGTTCGATTAAGCAATGCGAGTCCATTTCCAATCGCTGGAAGGTGGTTCAATTGATCTGACTTATGTAGCGATACCCAAACACTCAGAGTAGAGTTTTAGATGTGATACTATGATGGAATGGTCAACCATCTTGCTGTCTGAACTCTCAAATTCGCATGAAATCTACAAATCTATCTCTCACACAAAAGCGGTCCACACAACTGTCGCTTTATACGTCGCACCATTTTCTTCTATGACGGATAATCGTTTTCTATGAATATGGCTTATCGGATCGTGTAATGAGATCGTTTACCCTCTAAATTAACAATATGTTCTTTCAACTTTTATGATAAATTACAAAATTGAGAATTTGTTTTTGCAAAAGAAAAAGTGCAACAGCGCCTTTAAGTAATAGCTGCTCGACCTGTAAAGGTAAAATTCCTCGTGTAGTGGACTTGTACGGATAAATGGGGTGAAATAATCTGAGCCTGCTACGAAACTTATCAGAAACAACCACGCTCACATTACCTGGCAGTGAACTAATAATTGGATAAGCCTCTTAGCCGTCTTTATTTGTTGCTTTTGTATTCAGTACCAGTTATATGAAATTAGCTAATATTTATACACATTGCAATAGAAACAACCATTCTTTTGTTCAAATATTTCAGATCCCACTGATGCGCTTCTGTTGTTGATAAAGTTTCCACTTAAATTAAAGCAATATTTGTCAAAGTCGATTTAAATTGTCATATGTTTATACACAAATGCATTTGGTTGCGTAAATTAGTATCTAAAATCGAATGATGTTCAAAACAATATTCACGGTTAAAAGCTTGTAATGAACTTTTAGTTTTTTAGAATATTGCAATTCTTTAACTGTAAGCCAATACTGTCTATTAAACAAACTATCAGGCAAAATAAACGATAATAACAAAGCTTTAGATATTTAAATCCACGATTGATACACACAACTGACACATAGATTTACCATGTCTGCAGAAGCCTAATCTGTAAATATTTTAAAACATTATTCGTTCTCGTTTCTGAAAATCAGGTCTGAAAATCTTAAATTTTGAAATATCTCTAATTATGGCAGTTAGGAGAGCAATGGTGAGGTTTTTTTCCTTTAAAGCGTTTTGGAAAATACGAGTACAGCATCCAATGTGTGTTTTGTGAATGGATATATCTTGTGCATATTCTTTACAAAACGTATGGTTATCACAGGCATTACGTTTGTTTAACGATTCGTTTAAAGAAGATGTTTTCTCATCAAATCAACGAGCCATTGTTGTTAGAGTTACCATAGTGTGTACAACAAAGGAATTAAACAAACTTGTCAGTTTTGCTAATATTTTTATGAATTAATATTAAATTAATATTTTCTTTTAGTTTGGATCACAGTATCTGAAATGGTACACAATATTCAAGGTGGCTGAAAATAGGTAAGCTGCTGGTGGAGTTGGCGGTTGGTGCCTGACTGAGGGTGTGTGTTTGAGTCCCGCAAGCGACTCTTCCTTTAAATACGATGTTATTTTGGAGGACAATGCTTATCAAAGTAATTTTATTTAGATAACGTCAATGCGATTGTAAACACGTTCAATAATTTAAATTACCACCACCGCGCGACCGATAAGGTCCATACGTTCTCATATCCAGGTACCCATTTGTACAGCTGTATAGTATATTTATAATGCGCACATATCCATGCACAATGCAAGGCGCTACACATTTATTACCCTGAAGGAATCGTACTTTCAGTGCTGCCTATGAAGCGCTCCGCGCGACCGATAAGGTCCATACGTTCCCATGTCCAGGTACCCATTTGTACAGCTGTATAGTATATTTATAATGCGCACATATCCATGCACAATGCAAGGCGCTACACATTTATTACCCTGAAGGAATCGTACTTTCAGTGCTGCCTATGAAGCGCTCCGCGCGACCGATAAGGTCCATACGTTCTCATATCCAGGTACCCATTTGTACAGCTGGGTGAACTGAGTGCAATGTGGATCTTCATCCTTGCCCAAGGACGCAACACAGTATTAGACCCAGGTCACAAATGTTTGGTGTCTCCACCGGGATTCGAACCCGGGCCGTTGGCGTGAGAGGCAGACATGCTAACCACTACACCACTGTGCTCCACATATATACTAGTACTTGCTCAATATTGACCCCAGGAAACGGACACAGTGTCGACATTTTCCTCTTGCAATCTCCAGCCGATAATTAGAACTATTCTACACAATGGTGCTGCTTGATTGTTTTTATTTCCATAATTGTTTGAATTTTTATACAGGCAAAATTGTAGAATTACACAGTCAAAAACGATGGTATCTTTTACAACAAGCAGTTGATAGAAATAGACAGTTACAACAAGGTCCTCAACATGAAGTCAAAGTTTAAGTATTATGTGTTTGTTAAAACATGCCAAAGGGTGTTTATGAGATTTAAAATCCGCAACCCGAGGGATAAACACTTACGAACCAACCTCAAACAGCCCAGTCTATAGCATAGTGGTATCGTCTCTGCGTATGGTGTGCAGGAGTATGGGGGTTTCGGGTTCGAAACGGGCTATTGGAAAAACATTTGCAGATTGGTGTTTGAATTGAGAGGCATTATTAAGATAATTGCCCGGGGTAGAGGGAAATAACGTTACAATCCACACAGGAATTATTGAATATAATGCTTTATTATATGATTGCAGGTGAAATATCGGGATCTATTATTGAAAATAAACCGTGTTATCAGTCACTAGTGAAAATAACAATGGAACGTGTTATCAGTCACTAGTGACTGATGTAACAATGACCTGACGTCATAAACAATGCTCCGACGTCATGACACGTTCATGACGTCATATTGTTGCTGAGGCGACAGGGTCATCCTGCAGCCGACTTGAACGTAAATGCAAGTCGATTTCGGTGAATATGCAAGGTCATATAATAAATAGAAAATTTGTCTTTTCTTGACAAATACTATGTTTATCTCATCTCGTGAGATAGAAACTTTCAATATTGTCACTCGTGGCTGCGCCACTCGTGATAATATAAACTTTCTACCTCACTCGATGCGATAAACATGGTATTTGTCAAGAAAAGCCAAATATCCTTTATATAGGCACTATCGTGGTGTGACGTCACTGGAGGTAATGCTGGGAATGGTTATTATCATCAGAAAATGTATCAAAAGTATTGTTTCTTCCTGCTATGAATTTTTCCACAACGTAAATATCTTTCGAAACTTATATCATAAATTTAAGGGAGAAATTTTTTTTAAAGTGCATGTATGAAAATATTTTGGACAGAAAGCAATGGGTGGTTATTATCTATTGTCCCAAGCCAGATATATATTGTTGTTATCTGGTGCTGCTTAAATTGCCTTGAGTCACTCATCGAGCACACTGCACCAAAAAGGTAATGTCAGGTAGCCTTCATCCTTACCATCACTTCAGCTTACCAGTGATGAGGCAAGAAAAGCTTCGGACCGACTTGAGTTGACACACGAAACATCAGATTCAATATCCCCTGATTGGTTGAAATTATTTCCTGTCATCTCTGCGCATTTGAAAAGCATAGACACCGTCAAATATTTCATGCTCATAGCATCGAACTGTTGTAAGAAAAAGTAGTATGTTTTAATATGTTAAAATCCACTTCAAAATCATCGTGCCAGTATTGTGTTAACATTTTCTGTTATCAAATGCAGTACCTCGATATTTTCAGAATTGAAATATCCAGCCGTTTGCTACATTGCCCCTGACTGTTTTAAAATCATTTGGTTCATTGGTTCCTAGTAGTATTGCTGCGATCCAGCTGAATCCACTCTCAGAGGCCACAAACACATCATCAGGCTTGGTGAGAATGAACTGATCTAAAATAACTTTCGCCATCCCTTCACAGTCCAATGTTCTTCTGTATCGATCGATGTGGACAATCTTACCTTGAACTTCCACAAAGTGGGGAGGAAGTGATGTTCTCAGCTTCTCCCTGGTATCATCACAATATGTTGCCAGGAAGAGTTTAGACGACTTCACAAGCTTACCCTTCAAGAACGTAGTCAAGGCTTTGAGATCTGGTTTCAGAGGACGTCCATTATCTAGAGGAAGGGTTATGGACTGTCCCATTCTTAAGTGGGCACAGATCAAGGGGCTTGAGGACAACTCTCTCACGAAAGCGTCATACTCCCGCTCCGTGTCTGGTGCAAGTCTAAATAAGTGAGCAAAGGATATTCTGTATACTCCGTACAGTGTTTGGTTCTTGGCCTAAGATAGCGATTGGTAAGACTGTTTGTTCATCAGGTAATGTACAAAATTGTGGTTACCCTGGTAATACATGACATCCTTTCCAAACATAACTTCCAAATCGCTGTCCCTCATCTTCAGTCCCAACTTGTTGGTATCCATTGACTTGGTGCCCAGAGCTTTTACCCTTCAGCATGCCATCGGTCACTGTCCAATTCACAATGTTAGGGACCACGAAGTTTGAAAAGTCACACCCCTTGTTAATAATGATTCCGAATTTTCTCCTCAACATCTGCGAGAGGACATACGCCGTCACGATCCCCTTTCTTCTCACCCAAGTCTCCACATAAATTCTGACACTTGTAGATGATGTAATTGTCACACAGAGCCTACTCAGAGGGAGGTAACTCTTTTAAGCCCCCGTAATACCCACCATGGGATCTCCCGCAAATAATGCAAACACCTGCCCACTTTCATATTTGTGACTGACAACATGTATTGCTGCTTCAGAACTAAGATTGACACCGATTTCCTTATCTTTCCTTCTGGAACTTTCAGCGCTAGCTTTGTGATCGTTGATAGAATTCCTGTCCAAGAAGACTTGAACATAACGTACAGGACATCGATGTCAGAAGTGTTATCTCGGCTATAAAATCTATACCTTGGGAAAAATAATTCAAGCCTTTCTGTTGTGATTTCTTGGTTAGGGTCTTGTAATCTGGCAAGAATGCAACATATATTGCATCGGGAACTGTCAACAAGCAATCGGTGCCTGACAGTGTATCTGCCATTTTGACAGCTCAGCATCACAAAGCTTGGGGGACAATTCAAACTTGACAGGAATGCCTTTAGAATTTGCGGCAGCAGATTTTAATACAAATAGAACTGAACTAGCCTTGTTTGGTCGATAATGTGACATTGAACTTCTTTGCTTTAAACGATTACTTGCGTTGTATTCATTGAAAACGAAAAATCTAAACAGATAATCCTTTGAATTGAATACGTTGAATAGACAAAACGTTGAATATATCCCCCTTTGAGCGGACAATATGTTGAATCGAGAATCCGTTGAAAAGACAATTGAAGGGGTAAGGATAACACCGCGGTTATCTGCCATTTTAACATTTTGAAGTAAATTATATTTAATTCAAATATTTCGATTTGTTTCCTTCAGGTAAGGATGTTATTTAAAAGAATCCTAAGAACACTATGTCTATGAAAATGCGAAAGAAAAATCAATTTTCAAATATATGAAAAAATATTATATATATTTCAAGCATGCACCTGTCACAGTTTACATTTTGCCGAAAATCCCGATTTTCATCGAAGTTCAAATGCTAACAACTCCTTATACTATCTAAGATATTGAAACCGTGTTTACATCCGCGTTTGCACAATTCTAAGAACGGCAAAGTTTATTTTGCACCTTCTTATCAATCAATCAATCAATCTTTATTTTCAGTACTGAAAAGGCCACAGGCCTGTTGTACATTTACAGTTCATATGAGCAGTAAGTCACGGCAGGTTTTCTTGAATCCATTGCGATATATATTTTCATTGCAAGATTCTGTAGTGATAATGTGTTAGTATCTGTCAACAGTGATTTTAATTTTGTTTCACTTTAATGGGTATTTATAAAAGTCTGGTTTTAGGTACCTAGTTTGTCACAGGGCAGCTGAGAAGGAAATGTTATTCATTCTCTATAGCATTATGTTCACATAATTGACATGTTCTCTAGGTATACCTACATTTCATGGGAAGAGCAATGAAATCGTCAACTTTTGCTAGATACTCTTCGAACGTATACCCAATTTCCATTGGTTGTAACATGAACATTTAGTTGAAAGAAGCAGAGATTCCGACCATGGTTGTAAATACGTATCTTTCATTCTTTGTGTAAATGATGAGAATTAGCATAGCATGGATTTTTCTGATCAAACCAAACATATCCTTAACCGGTTTTGTACAGTTCTCTTATATCAGTCACCTCATTCCTTTTTCTATTTTGGTCATATCATAACATTTTTTCGAAATTCTATGGCATGACGTATTTGATAACTTTAGCCAATACTTTATCGCATTAATGGATGAGTATGTAAACAACGGGAATCTACCTATTCTACCTAAAAGTTTTACAAAACACTGCACAGCTCCAGTTTGCTGGCTGCTTCTACATGAGTCAGATAACATGCGTGGCCACTACTATATCCCATACATCATTTATAAGTATACATGTTTATAGATTCATGAACGGTTGTTTTATCTGTAAGGTAAAAAGTTAGTTGGCACACACGTGAAGTCAGTCGTGTAAACACAAAGCCTACTTCCGGGTGAATTAATCCTAAAAATAGAAGGTGTTTAAAAGCTGAATTTAATTTTTTTTATATAGTTTCACCTCTCTGTTCCTTTTGTCAAAAGGAAAGAGAAATTATGTAACACCTCCTTTGGAAATGTGATATTGTAAAAAGAATATGGTACGAAGTAGCAGAATGGATTCATACCATACAAAGGGTATTGCATTGTTAACTGTTTCCTTTAATGAACTGTACTGTATATTACTGACATTTTGTAAAGCCCAAATAAATGAAAAATAATATAATAAAAACAATCAACGAACTTTCACGCTATATTATCATATATAATTTAAGATAAAAAATAGAATTACATCATATCACATATCATCACATAGCTCCATCTAGTCCAAATAAAACTGTTTTATAAACTGTAGTGGGCTCTATCCAGGTGATCAGATCCTCACTAACATATATGTATGTCATGGGGGCTGCTTTCGTTTTGACTCACTCGAGTGTAATTTTGCGCATGCTCATTTGCCACTTGGCGCGAACGACTCGTATTGCTCAACTGAGTGTCACACTTGGTTGGATGGCTTCAAACAATATGGCCTACAGAAGGCTCAGCATTTTGTTGAAATTAGATTATTTTTACCCGATTTATTTTTTCATTTGTTTATTTTTTTTATTTACTGATTAATTCTTCAATTCACCGGATGCACACATCAGTGAAACTGTAACATTCTATGGTGTCCGAATACACCTATCATATTTTCCATTTACCCAAATCAAAACCTCACATAGCGAAGGTACGAACGACAGGGAGGACGGAATACCGGTATGTTCTCATAGCTGTTGAAAACACCCCGTAAAATGACGTACTTCTGTCACTCTCACGACCTCCCTCCTCGATTTAGCAGGAGGGGCCTTGAGTGACTCTGGAGTGCACACGAGAGTGACACTATGGTCGTTCAGTTAGCAATTCCATCGCACGTGCGACACACTTTTTGCAAAACGAACGCCCCCGTGGTTTCTTCTTTGGCGATTGTCCTTCATGGATGACTGGGGTTTGAAGGATTTGGAGAAATATGTCTATTCCTTTTTTCTGACTCTTGGTTTGCAGCTTATGCGTTTTTTTCTTTCAAGGAAGTCAATCCTTTTATTGAAACATTGAGTACTTTCTGCCTGTCCTCTGCCCTGACAAATTTTACCACTAGGGGTTTAGGCATCGTGGCTCTGAAGTTCGCTGGGTCCGTACTCTTATGTGGAAGCCTGTGGATGTTGACAATATGCATGTCATCCACTCCCTCTACACCTAAAGGTCGAAAACTTCCCTCATCATTTAAGGATATTGCACTTCCTTGAGTATAGATATTGAGGAAGGTTTTCACTCATCTGTTTCTTCACTCTTTCTATCTCACTCGTGTTGTGCTCATTTTGTTCAGAGTTGTAGTTCACTGAATCTATTATACTGGAAGTGTTGTCATGCAGTTCCTTTATTTATTTATATTGTAAATCTTAGTGACAAGCTCGAGTTTTGCTCCTTTAGTACAGCGACAATAAAGAGTTTAACGTCCCTGGTGTTGTCTATTCGCAATGGCGTCGCTACAAACCGGTGTCCTCGTTTGTTGAAAATTCTCTTGCAAATATGGCCTCGAATTTTAAAACGTGTTCGGATTCGTAACGAACGTGTTAACATGATGTTCAGCTGTGATTTTGGCTTTGCTAGCCCTTATTGTGCTGGACAGTTTGGCTTATAACTAAAGCGAGCTTAGCGTGTTATCGTTACTTTCAAAAATACTTTTATTTACAACTGATGTTAAGCCAGTGTTCTTGACAAATCATCATCATCATGTTTTTAAAATAATACAACACATTTTTCAGAAAGAATATTGTTAGCAGTCACAGGACAAAAAAGTGGTGGATTCCGCTTTCCGGATCCTTCCGGATTTTTCCGGTTTCTTTCAGATCCGTCAATAATTGGGAGAATCCGGAAGGATCTGGAAAATGGATTTGTCCTGTGAGTTAGCAGCGAATTGTATTCCATTATAGAGAAACGGGATAAAAGCAAATTGCAGGTCCACATTGCACACACATATGAACCGTTTATATCTTCAACCTCATCCTGTCGTTGTGGCCATAACTATGAAGACTCTATTCATTATGTTTTTTTACCAACGATGGCAATCATATCGGCGTCCATATTTTTCATACGATGACCTAGGGCAAAATATCACTTTGTCGTGGTGACGTGACGTCATAAACAATGCCATCTATGACGTTTCGTTTCAAATTCGGTAACGGCAGGTCACCAGCCAAAGGTTGAAAGTGGATTTTAGCATATTTTCCTTAATTTCATGACTTTGGTAATAAACATAATATAATATTCGTAAATATGTCACACTTTGTTTATCGGCATATCCCTCAAAATACTAATATTCAGACACTCGTGTCCAAAATATAGTACGACATAGCCTCTCATATACACCCAATACCAAAAGAAACTTTGCATCTCAGTTGATTTTATCATATGTATGTTTTTCAATTACAAATTTTTCAAGTTTTGGACATCGTACACTAAAACTGAAAAGTAATGGCGTAGTGTCATCAGTCAAATATTTTTTTCAGAAGTTTTTAATTTTTTTTACAAAAAATGAAATTTTAAAAAAATTAAAAAATTAAACTTTTAATTTTGACAAGACACACATGTTAAGCGACTAACGCACTACTGAAACAGTTTCTGATGTTAAAAGTCCGTTGATATTACCCATTAGCAAAGACCACCGAGTACGAGACCACCACCGAATCACAGACGAATTGATCAAACACATTTTGATACCCCTGCGTCCAAACTTTTTATTTAAATAAACTTTTGAAATGAATATTTTCATACATCGAATTTAAAATTGAATAATTATTACAATACTTAAAAACCCAAATCCAATCGTTGCCTATTATGGGATTTATTAAGACAAGAAGATGGGTGCAAAGTTTCTTTTGGTATTGGGTTTAATATCCTCTAGCGATAAACGACAAACTATGTATTTTTATACCAATGTACTTGACCTGAAATCCATTCTGTTTGGAAATAAAAACTCTCCCCAAAGTGTTAACAAAGAACTTTTAATTTCAGTTCACTCATTTATAAATGCAAGTGGCAGATTTCATTCAAAATAATAGTTCAATGACATATGACGATTAACAATGATTGGTGTGTGTGTGCTTTTCAGACATAAAATGTAATATATATTGTACATTCATAATGATATGTTATGTATTGTTGTATCCCGGAGCACTATTAACATAAGCTTTAAGCTTGTTTACCAATCCTGTTCCTTTTATGGAAATAAATATGTTTAAATCAAATTGCATATCAGTGGGGAGGCAATTTGAGAAAATCGTGCACTTTGTGACCAGTTCTTGAAATTTTGCACGAAGATAGGTATGGATACAAGGTTTTCGAAAACCAGCGCAAACAATGTGAGATCGCCCTCTGGTGGCCTGTTTGCACAAATCGAATATGACCGCCGTAAATAAACTGAATGGTATATGCAACTGTTTTTGTAATCTTTACAAATGTGTTTAATAGGGTTAAATCTATTCATATGTGTGTTATTTAAACAAAATGTTCCAAATATATGAACATTGTTACCGACATCCACATCTCCATGTATGCTACAAGTATCATTCATATATATCTATAAATCGTATATATCATATACATCCTAGATTAATTGATTTTAAAACAATAACTTGTTAGATCTTTTTTAATAAAACTAAAATTAGAAAAAAATCATTGGAAGTTCTTAAATTTATAATTGACTGGCATATGTTGTCCTCCAAGTAGTACAGGAAGTGCATGGCTCAAAAACAACGTCACACATATGAAGAAATTTTGATGATTTATGCCGAATTTCGATGGAAATAAGGTAAGCTTTTTTTTATCAATACTGTAGACATAATGCTTAGGCAGGAACATGTCTTGATAAAAATATATGTTCAACTTTATTTGTTTGATAATTGCACTTTTAAGAGTATTGAGTTTGTAGAATCCGCCTTGCAAACTTCTGGACTGAGATAATACTTTCCAAATGCCTGTTCTTACTAAGCAACATATGACACTACCTTACACGATTTAAAAAAAACTTTCGATTGATTACTTGCCTTGATGATAGTTCTCGTTTGAAAACCAATGTGTTGGACACTTGAAACCACGAACATTTGGCAGAAACCAAAAACTCTCAAACATTAAAAGGCTATGAGTTTAACAACAGAAGACAAGAAATATATATTATATATTCAAAACATCTATATTTAACCATATGTAGTACTAAAGATGTTTTAAAAGTGGACGGAGAAGAACATCCTGTGACTTTGTTTTATATTGATTATAACGACTATCAAATATCAATATAAGAGTACAATATTTTATTTTGATATATGTATCCAATTAATTAGTCTGTAAATCAGCTTTGTGAATGATAACAGATGAATCGAGGTCAATAGGTAAATAGACATCAAACGAATTTTCAATGTAGGTCCTTAAAAAAAACCTAACTTCTGTTTCCGCAATCCGATCCCAATTTTATCATTTAAAGGGTAACGATTGAGTTTACTCCCATGACATAAATTCATGGAGTTTCGAAATTGATAAGCTCGTGAAACAAAAACAATTTAAGTGTCAAACAAAATGGAAACAAAATGGAAACAAAATGGAAACAAAATGGAAACAAAATGGAAACATCAAGTACCGCCATTACAGTCATTATACGTATATCCGGCGTTTGACATTGTTCATCTTTTTTTCACAAATTGTCTCCCCTGAGGAGAAAATACTAAGTTAACTCTTTCTTTATAAGTTGAGAAAACGATTGTAGAAGACATGGCTCCTTCGTAATGAATACAAAGAGAAATGTGGCCCTTCACAACAAAGTATTAGGAATTGAGAAATATATTATTTTCTATTGAATTCTTAGCTGCAATTGGTTCATTTGACTATTTTGTGAAAAATTAGACCAAAAAATAGTGATATGTTGTTCCTATATTAAACTACAGCGACTTGAACATTACATTAAGATCGTCTGCTTTTCACCGGCTAGCGACAAAGGAAAATCGGGCGGTGCTTAGAGGGTTGGACGGTAACAGGTACGTGAAGGAATGGGATGTAAACATCCGCTTACTATTTGTCATGGCAAACACAGGGGAACTGGTTAGTCGACCTGTTATATCTACACTTTGCAACAATTCCACACCGTTGTCCTGCTATTAATTGTTCGAGTAAATCTGGTTATCGAGTTTCACTTTACAAGTTTTCTTTTGATGTCTCGCTTAACGGCAAATGCACAGATTTTGTTCGAGTGAAGAGAGCGTTGTGGTAGCCCCTCGAGTTTGAAAATTATATTCTTTGCGCAGCCGCTTACTCGAAACATCTTGCCATACAAGCGAGAATAGGAATGTATTATGATCAAAACAAATACTACTATTAATCATTATCTTTTTTGTTTTAGTTGGTAATGTTGATGATAACAAAAAGAAGTGGATCGTTTGAGAGCTCTTTGAAGTGAGGTCAATCTTTTCAAAACTGCAGTTTTTATTTTCTTCTGTGAAATATTCAATGAGCAATCAACTGGGTCTAACATACATCATATATTCCCTCTTATACTCATCTAATGTATTTGAGACGAAACTGTTCTCATTTAGTTAATATAAAAACTTTTATTCGAAAATTACTGAAATTTGAATTTTCATAATTTGACCCCTCCTGTCTATTTTATTATTCCAATTTTCATAAACATGCACCACTGACGTGACAATCACAGGATACGTTGGGGAATGATTGTTTTACACATAGATATATGATGATTCATGTCATTGTATGTGACGTAATTGTATGAACGTTACAATGACCGTCGATTTACATGACATTTGCCCTAATATACACATGTAGTTCGCAGCTGTAGGTGTCCTATTTTATTTCAGATGGTGCATGTTCCAAGTTTGCTAGAAGTAACCCCCCTCTGGACACCAGTACTACTTATGAAGGTGTATGTATCTATGCATTCAGTGTCACAAAGCAGTACGCTGATACAGAGGCGTTGTGCAGCGGTGAGGGAACCCGTCTCATTAACTATGAGTTGGCATCTAAACAGACTGCAGTTAATACATTGCTGGGTGACTAATTCCTTGATAATACCAATAAGCTTTGAGGTAGCAGGTTAATATTTTACCAAATGAATTCAAGACATATCCAGTCAATATACCAATAAATACGACACCAGTAGTGTCGGTTGTCGAGGCATGTTTTGTTTTTGTTACTGTGATCAACCACAGGTGAAGTTTAGCGCAAATATGTTGCGCAACAGAGATGAACGATCAGTTTTCCCTATGCGCGAATGAAGTGAGCAAAGTTTGGCAACGTCTTTCTCTCGACTCGCATCGAAATAAAAAAAAATTTCAACCGTCAAAATTCAATATCCCAAAAATTCAAACTCGACACTCATTTGAACACAGGGCTCTCTTAATCCCAACCCCATATGTTACATTTACTCACGTAAAACATATACAATTAATTATTTTAAGCGCCCAGAGAGGTTTCTTAAATCATTCTTCGGCTCCATTTTCACTCACAAACTGCCGCATTCATGAATCGATATAATCTCAAAATCTCCTGCATTATCAAAGTAGGCCTACTACCAAATCCATAACTAAAGATAATGAGCATGTGAAAAGATATTTCTACTTCGATTTGTAATATAACACAGCCTATATAGTTTTACCATTGATAAACCACTTCTCATGTTGACAGAGTGAACGTTAACGTTTTAATGCAATAAAATCAATATTTTCAGTTAATTTTTTTTACAGAAATTGTATATAGGCTTAAATTGCAAATCATCAACCGAATCCGAAAATATAGCTACATCATTTGCACATAAGTAGTAATATCATACCATCGATATCACATTCAATAAATATGTATTTCATGTTTACTTATTTATCAATGTAGATATGAAACAATGACGGAGAAAGCGAACATTGTATAATCATGTCTAACTCAACAAACCGTTTTTAATAAATTTGTAAATTGAAGCTTTTACGTCTGTAGACATACATACTACGTTTAAGGAGTTTAAACACATTCTCATGTATATACGTTTCAAAAGTGTAAAACAAAATGCATTATCTACTATCTTTAATTGAATGTCCTTCTCTAAGTCCAGACTGCACTTCAGAGATACAATTTTTCAGTTATATCTACTGTGAGTCGTGTATTGATTATAGGTGTACAGACGCTGTCCTTTACATAAAACAAAGTTATTTCCCTTTAGTTATCAATCCATGACTCAGTAATTCAAATTCCGAATACATCTAGTCTCTAGTAATTGCTGCTTGAAATATGTGTTGCATAGCTTTATTTTCATGTTCACTTATCTTCTGGTGGCACATAAAAACTGGCTTTCAATGTAGTATATTCTTTAGTGTTTATTTTCCTTAAAATGATCAGCATATTATGATTTTTTGCTTTGTATTTTGGCAGGTTGTTTCAAACCATTTAGGATGTATTTCTTCTTATTCTGTACATACGCAAGGAAGCTTGTTATGGTAAATGCCAGTAGCTTAATTCCCTTATCTATACATGTTTGTGATAAGGTTTCAAAGATTTCCAAATTCGGGTATTTGCTTTCCATGCGGTGAAGAAAAGCAGCATATTTGAAATTTCCGATATATTACTGGTATAATCATACAGGTACAGTGAGCACTGTCAGCTTCTCGGATATTAAAGGCACTATATCACAGGTTTTGCATTTTTAAAATAACTTTTATCAACATGTGCGCAAAAACATTCCCCATTGCGAGTTTCAACCATCATAATGGAATATTGCTATCTCAAAAAAGTGAAAATTTTAACCTTTCGAGGGTATGCGACAAATCCGTTTGCAAGAGAATGTTGAATCTAGAATTTCATCTTAAAACTTGAGCAATCGACCGTTGAGTACAGTCCTTTTCATAAATGTTTCGGCCTCATGTTGAAAGGAAAAGTTCTCTTGTTATAAGTCAACTTTTCTTGTAACTAATTATTGCAATCTGTATTTGTAGGGGAACAATTCCATTTGAAAACATTGCATATTAAATTTGATATTTAGAGCAATATTTCCACATTTACAAAAAAGGCTTTGTTGGTTGTCATTTTGAGTCTTTAAGATGGGTATTTATTTTTGAATTTTTGTACTTAAGACGTTAAATATACCAGCATCACTTTATAGCTGGTTTATCAATTGAATATTACAGCTAATGGCTGCGATACTGCCGAGGCGGCGTTAAACAATAATCCACTCACTCTTTTGAATAAGGACATCAATGTTCAAGCATGCATCTGAAAGCATATACAAATGTAATTGAAAACTTTTAAAACAACTTCTTTATCTAACAATGGCGACGTTTCGTTATAGATCATAATACCGTTGTCAAACACATGAGAGATATGACATTGTATGTTGTATTGATGATGTATTGATGTTGTATTGTTCCATTCTTATATCGTTTTTACATAAGCATTAGCTTCCTGGTTATTTCCCCTTGTCGGGAGATGTGTATGACGTCGTACAACTCGAATCAGTTTAACATTCTCCCTGTCATCTATTATGGGTTTATCGTGAGATTAATAATTAATTAATTAATATTTATAATATTTACCTTTGTTTCTGTAGTCTTCAAGAAACCTTTTCAACATGGTTCCTAATGTCTCTGGTTCTTTATCTACTTATGTAACTTACACGACATAGTGTATTGTTTTTCAGTTTATTTTGTCTTTCAAAAGTTCCTTGAAACTATGCAATGAGTGGTAAAGGCTAGTTTTAGAAGAACCTGTCCACTGGCATTTCAGCACATTTTCAATTGTCAGTGTAGGCGCCATGGATGTGTTTGAGCGCTCACAATCTGCAAATTGTTTAAACAATCTAGGAATGGTGAAACATTTCCAGATTGTTCGAACAATCTGCAGATTGTGATGATTCCTAGATTGCACGGAATATGTTCACTTGGTCTTCACTCTGTCCCCTAATCGTACGATCGCTAGACAAACGTGATATGTGTACATGTACATGCTCGTATCGAAATTAGTAACCGTTGTCAACTACTTGTAATACATGCTCGTATTACATTGTCAAGTTGAGTGACAATGTCTACCATAGTATCCAGTAAATGCTGTAAATATTTAAATTCAACGTTAACCTGTGAACTGTTCCCTATTTGTAATAACCTTCTTATATTTGTTCTTTGTCCAAAATAAAAGTAATCTGGTAACCATTCTTGCTTCTTTTTTTGTACGTTTGTACTGTTCACACTTGGTGAGCACCGTCGTTCTGTGAAGGTAAATGTCTTCTTAACTCTCCATTCTTTAAAAATCAGATAATTTACCAAATCAAACAAAGATCGGTCGAGGGCAGGGTATGTTTATTTTGTCTGTAAGAATTGAAACTATAATCTAATTGAATATATTATACGCTTTTTGTTTGTCTGCCCTAAATATATTGTAATAAGGAGTACATATATCATCTAGATTTTCTGATAGCCCTACTTTCTATTCTTACAAAATACTTGTATGTAGTAGAAATCATGAACTTACGCTGAAAAAAAAATCAAAATAGGTAAAACATTGCTCATCTCTCAGCACTGTGTTATATTTACCACTGCCATGTACATTTATGTTGTATTGTAAATGGACCGATGTCCTAAAAAACGAATAAACTTGATATGCAATGTTGAAATACGCCCGTGGTGCTTTATTCTAGAGCGACTTTGTGGTGTATTTGTGCCCGGAAACACGCCAGTTATCTGGGAGCGGTGGACAAACCACGTAATATACTACCTTGGGTATTGTTAATACAATAATAGCACGATGAAAATGAAATAACATATTCAAAATGAAATTATTTCTTACAATATTTCGCTGCTATGATTATAAGACATCTGTAAAGTTACATTTCCTATTTTGAAGCATGTTCTTCTGATAACCTGTTCACCTGGCGTGGATAGACGGGGCGAAAGAATATGAGCTGATCTATCATGCAGACACAGGTGGTTCCTTCAGATTCGAGAGATGAGACTGACTCTGATAACTGTGAAGATATGACCCGCTTCATTCTATACTTTTCTATAACACAAGATGAAATTTTAACTGCCATTGAAGGACTGAAGGATGGCAAATCCGCTGGAGCTGATTTATTAATTTCCGAATTTTTCAAATATACAAGGGATATTGTCCTAAAGTGTCAGGATTAATCCAAAGGTTTCAGATATTTATTTAAATCTTATTTCGTTTTATTGCTTATTTTCCCGGTTGTGTCCATTCCTAGTCCAACTTTTGTAGTGATTCCATACTTCTTCCGTTGAAACATGTGATTGATCCGTGAAATGAAATCGCCTAAACTATGTTCAATGTATGTGTGTAAAACTGTTGGGATGAACAGCTGTCAATTCGAATCAAGCCGAACAGTTCCTTCTTTTCAAGACATGGTCCCAGGAAGCGGATATGACAGCTGTCGGAGCCGAGTTCCACCACATCGTGTTGTGAGTATGACGAAATAACAGTATCTCATACAGACATGTTGATGCATATGAACCTTTGAACTGTTGAAATAAGTTATTTGTGCAACTGACACTCAAAATGAGTAGTGAACTTAGGAGACCTCTGGATCAAAAAACGTAAATGGGACGAACCAATCGAACCTGGACAACTTCTTCAAGACTAGCGCAAATAGGAATCAGAACTATGTTAAATGTCCAAAATTTCTCTCCCAAGAAGTTGCCATCCTAAAACAAATGTTGAAACTGCCAATCTACAACTTCACATCTTTTGTGATGCCTCTGAGGAAGTGTATGGAGCTGTAGCCAATCTAAAAATAGAAGATGAAGTCGGCAAATGTCACCTTTGTTTCCGCTCGCAGTCGTGTTGCTCTGTGTGACTATTACTAGGCTCTCAGCTTAGTGAAAGTTAATGAACTAATTCTACCAATTGCCAATGTTATCCTGTGGAATGTCTCAACAACTGTTCTCTCATGTCTCAAGTCTCTCTCCAGCATAAATTCGGTATTAAAGATCATGCCTTCGATTGGCTTTCATCTTACCTCTCTAGAAGTGAAGGTCAGGAATAGTGTTTCTGGCAAAGTTCCTCTGAAGTATGGCGTTCAACAAGGTTCTGTGCTAGGACCAATTCTGGTTACCATATACAAGAGCTCTTAGTGATATCGCAAGAGTACACCATCTGTCCTTCCACTTGTATGCTGACATACTCAGCTTTAGTATATACCCTTGTAAACTTAAGATAGTGATATAGATAGAAAGATAGTTTCCGTGGTCGATTTCCATATTGCTGGTGAATTACGTATCCACGGAATTTTTCGTACTTTTTCATATTTTCCCAATTTGATCTCCGAAATTTATGTTTTAATAACACTGCTAGTAATGTTTCAGTTGATTAAAGTATCTGCTTGGATTTAGACCTAATATTAACAGCACAAGCAGGGAAAACGTTACTCAAATAATTATAACATTAAGGCAGAAAAGTATAAGGGGAAATGAAAGCATTGCCAAAAGCTTCGCGAACGATGCTGCGTCGTTGCAATGTCACAACCGTTTACTATTGTGACGTCATAACCATGGTTACTTCAATCGAAAGAGCCACGACGGACGGAAGCCTGAATGTTGTTTCTTATTTTCAGAACTTTTGTAATTAAATGATAGTAAAACAAATTTGATGGTTTAATTATGTTGACACACTGAAGAAAATGTCACTTAAAGCTCTATTGAGCTGATAAATGAGAAAATAAAGATATTATTAAAGAGCAACTCCCGGATGATTTTGCTCCAATTTCTTTCAAGTAACTGCCTATGGTTTACATGCACATTGCAAAGACATGGAAGTTATGTGAATCGTTTTATAAACAACAAATTCTCGCATCCCATTACCATTGAAATTATGTGTGACTTTAGCAAATCGTAAAAAAAAGTCAGAAAACTGTCTGTTTACGTCGCTTTTTGACGTGTCGGTCATCTTGTTTTACGGAGAACACCGGAAAAATCTCGATTTTCCCCGAAGGAATGTATGACGTCAACTGGAGAAAACAAACCAATGCAAATGGCAACCGCCGTAGTATTAACACTGTCAGACGAGTAAACTGCGCGGGCAATAGGAATCATACCAGTCGACCATTTAATGTCAAAACTTGCAAGATATTTGCATATGACAACTTGAAGAGAAACAGAAAAGGAATAAACTCAATATCAGCGATAAAGTTTGAAAAAAAATGCTTCTTACTAAACCCGGAAGTAAAATCCCAAATAATTAACCGAACAGCTGATATCATACGTGTCTCAGTGCTGACATATCTGGCAAACTTACGTATTTTAGATACATCATTAATAGTGAATGCATGTAGTTAAATATTGTGTAATTTGCTGACTATAACACATAGGTTATTTCATTTTGGCGAAATAACTTTACCGTGCCTGCATGGTCACGTGATGTCTTCACGGGATGCAGTGAACTCCAATGCATATCCACACGTTTCGCTGAACTCGTACCCAATTTTGTTTTAGAATGAATAGTGTATTGCAATAGAAATAATTTAATTGTAGTGATATTGTTTCATAAGTATTGAAAGACATTGAATGAAAGAATGAAAATATTGTATCTAACTGATCTGTATTTCAGTGGATAAAATTGGTAAGAATAATGGATTTTTTGGTGATTGATATCTTATTTAAATGATAAGATAATTATTATTCATTTCACAGTTTACATAATATTTTCTGAGTATATTTTGTCAAGTATATATATCTGATCAAATGGAAAATTCAGACATTTATCAATAACATTTGCAATTTTAACTAACCTATATTTTCAGTTCAGTTCAGTTCAGTCCTGATAATAAAACATATGTACTTCATCACAATGCATATGATTAATTTTGTAAATAGCATTATCCAAAGGGACAAAGATATTTATTTCTATAAAATAGATTTGTAACTGTGTGTAAATACCTATGTAAGCATGACTTGTGTTTTTTACATTTGCCTACACCTACCTGCATATCATAAAAACTTACCTTAAAACAGACCTAAGAATTCTGAAAAAAATATGTTCAAGTTTTCTATTTTTACTGTGATATTAAAGTCACTTAAGATGCAATATTGCATTACCAATTTTTAATCATGAATAAAACAAACAACAAATATAAGAGCCAAATTTATTCAACTAAGTATACAACATGTATTGAACATTACTTTGTGTAAGTGTTTGCATTTTAGGAATTACATAGAAACAGTGCACATGAAATTAATTTTATCATAAAATTTATTTTTTTATAAATTTTGGAAATATTTGATTTTATTTACTCTCATAATTAAATTGAATATTAATTTGATTTACTATTACACTGTTTTTGTGTAGTCTTTCTATGAGGCAGCTCAAGTTTGCTTCAAAGTTGAATACAATATTTCTAAAACAGTGGCACATTCTCATATCCAAGAGAAGATAATGATTTGGATATCAGTTTACACAATCAGCATATATCACTTCTTATGACAATGTTTATATATATATCATTTCCTGATAGCAAAGGATCACACCTTCAGCACCAATATTTTACTGCACAAACAGTCCATTCCTAATGGGTTTTTTTGTTGTTGTTGTGTTCTCTTGTATTAGGGACTCCCATCACCTGTAACAACAATAATAAATCTTTCTTGATGCTGCATATATTACACATGATTAATTCATAACATGTTATTATTTTGTGTTTGGTATAGGACCTTTGATATGTTTATGTCAGGCAAGTGAAATAATTCTAAACATCAACAGCCTCAGTCTTATTTCATCACAAACAAATAAATAGTTATCAAACAAAATATTGAAATCTTTTATGGAAAGCCATTTCTTTGAAAATTTAAATATGCATATACATTCATGATCACTAACTCATATACTGTATGGCTTCTAATTTGTAATTTTTAAATACCAGTAGTAATTTCTACTACATTGTTATATGGATTTGAATTTGATATCTGTCTAATTTATTTCATTGAAAGCAAATGTCGACATTTAAAAAATAATTTCCTGAAGTTAATTATATTAATAAATATTAATTATAAAAAATCTTTTTTAAAAAGGCAAGTCATGCACACATTAACATTTTATCAATGAAATGGTGCAAATTAATTATAAGTTCGCATATAATTGACATGTTAATGAATCTCTGGGCTAAAATTAACACCAGTCATTCAACCCGAGGCTAGTAAAAATTACTATTGTTATAAAAAATTTAATACTGCTATCCCTGTGGGCCAGACAAATTTCTTTAAAAAATCAATTTGGAAGAATGTGAGCGCGTATCGAAAAATGGATCTGCAAAACACACTCGACGAGAGCCACGATTTGAGAGACTGATAATGTTGTTTTTCTCGACTCGGATTGAAAATTCAAGTAATATTTATATTTTCGAAAGAACATGTCCATACACATAACAAATAATGCATCGTTAGAAGAAAGAAATCAAAGATCCACTTACCGAAATCATTCCGTGTCGACAGAGGACAACGACTCCTTCACTAGGCTACAGAATCTGACATGTCCTTCCGGATCAAGAATTCTTCTCATAATTATGTACCAAAACAAATATTTAGCTAATTCCCCATTGCCATTATACTTTCATACAGCAGATATTCGAATTTCACTCTCAGTTTAACTTTATTTGTGACCCAAATCGTCAAAAAGCGATCACCGAAGTGAAGCGCTGTGTTGTTTACATTGTCACGTGGCTGTTACGTCACGTTTGTTTGCCCCAGTTGACGTCACATCCGGTTAAATCACCGAAACAAAACGATCGCGGCAAGTAAATGACGCTATTTTTTTTAATCGCAAATAATAAAATAATCTATTGTTTTATGACCTAACGGAAAATCATATTTAGCTAAATACTATGCATACAGATTAACATTAGTGTACAATTTACCTTGGTTTAGTCAAACGAATTTTGGTCAATTTTATCCGGGAGTTGCGCTTTAAGATATCAAATCGTGAGTCCTGCTGGTCAAGCAACCGTCTGTGTACCAATGGGCAGCACGTCGTCCCAGTAAATTTATGCTACTTTATTTGTTTACCAATTTGCTTATAAAAATGGGTTTATAATAGATATAGAACATCATACTTGTGCATTCGTTTGCATTGAACTCGAAGCTGTCATGGAAGCGGAGAAACAACTCGTTCCTCTGCTTCCATGACATCTTCGCGTTCAATACAAATGATCCAAATGCACAAGTATGATGTTCTATATATTTATCTAGCCTTTAAACCATGATAGAGTTTATCAGTCCAGAATGTTTTTGATCGCATGATGCTATTCATAGGGGATATCAATGTGTGGATAACCACACATTTTCTCAAATTGAACAGTGAAACGACTCAGCTACTCATCATCTGCTCAAAGTGGTTCAGAAACATGTTGCCCCTCCAAGACCTCAAGATTGGTGACTGTGTCATTCAAGCCACGCCATTCCGGCTTTTTCTTCGACTAACCTCTTAGTGTAGAATCTCACATTTCACAAGTCTGTAAAACGGTATACTTTTATCATCAGACTGAGACCCATGTCACACTACTCTAGTCGTGTGTGCTGCCACATCTGGATTACTTACTTACTTCTGAAGAACTTACACTGGCTCAGAGTCGTAGAGGGAATCATCCTAGTGTTTGTGTTCAAGACAAGGACTATCCCCACTGATCTCCGAGATCTTGATGATAAGTATGAGCCACCAAGATCACTTATATCAGGAGGACAATATCTTCTCCGTGTCTTCTCTCTCCAAACCCAAGCAAAACAAGATATGGTGAACATAGTTTCTCCAGAGCAGTCCCTGTTGTCTCGAACATACGTCCACTGGAGATCAGATCAATCACAGAACTGACTACCTTTCAGTCACAGTTCTTCGTCAGTCAAACTTATAATTACCTATTCCCAGTTTTGTGCAGACTCCACAAAGTGCTTCTGAGAAGTTACCAACCTGGATATTAGAGCAATATAAATACCTAGTTATTATTATTATTATTAAGTCAGATTCCTGTAGGTATAAAGTATGTATGGTCACCAGAGTGGCAGAGATACATAACCTGACTGTATTGCACAGTTGGCGATATGTCAGTACCAGAGACAATCCTGCTGATGACATCACCCGCGGCGTGGACTAACCTTGAGCGAACTCTCCAGAAACTAGATGGAGACCATCCTTCCTTACTGATCCTCCTGAACAGTGACTACTCTGTAAGGCGAAGATTGTGTTAACTACAAGTGAATTGAAGAAAACCGTCTGTGATGTAACTACAATGCCTTCTCAGATGACTGCTCATGAGGACTGGAACTCTACTCTTGAGTTACTTAGATCTAGTAGGTGTACCTCAGATGGGGCGGCTGCTCCTGAATCTGACACCCATGAGAAGTTTCTCCAGATCCTGCAAGAATCCTTTCCTGAAGATCTTACTGTGCTCTCAACAGAGTTCATCCAGCAGACTGTTGCAACTTAGCATTGAGTATAACCCTGAAAGTTGGAGGAAGGTTAAGAAACGCGAGTGACCCCAAACACCCTCTCAACAAACTGTTGTTTGCCGAACTGTGACGTCAGTTCTGAATTCTCTGTGGAAGAGAAGCTCTGAAGTGCCATCAGAGACAATGTTTTGACTGCCAGGGCTGGAACAATCCTGAAACACTGAAGATGGCACATCTGCCTCCTGGCTGACTGCGGACCTTCAACCCCTCTTATCCACCCGAGTGGACTGTTTCTGGTCAATGTACATCAACTCGGCCATCGCAGAGAGAAGCGATTCGGGGTGATATGCAAGTGTCTCACAACCCGAGCTGTTCATGTCGATCTACTAGAATCCATGGCGTGCCAACGTTTTGTTTCACAACTAGGAAAACCCTTCGAAATCCCGTCTAACTGAGGAACAAATTTCAAAGGTGGTGATCTGTCCGAAGCATTCCAATCAATTAATCCCATCCTCACCTAATGTCTAGCCAAGCAGCAGGTTGAATTCAAATTCAATCAACCATATGCTCCTCATTCCGGGGTTGATACAGGGAAACGAGAAATCAAATTCATGAAACATTGACTCCGTTCTGTTCTAGGACTTGAATCAGTACACAAGAACACTCTGACAGCAGTATTGCTCTAAGCCCCTTGGCTATGTCACTAGTGATGTGTCTGATGTTGATTACATGATTGAGACTAGATCCATCTCTACCTCAAGTGTTTTATCCTGCTGACCAGGGGCTTTGAAAGAGCCGCTGGCGACACTGTCAGACTGGCTGATCAGTACTCAAAAAGTTTATTCAGTTCTATTTGCCCTGTCTGCAACTAAGAGATAAATGATGGATTCGAATTCAAAGTAGTTCCTTCTATTCAAGACAGATATTCTTGAAACATATGCTTTTTAATGTTATCTTTAAACATGCAGACTTTCCAGAAGCATGGTCGGAAGCTGTCATTGTTCCTTTATATAAGTATGGTGATATACATTCTCCGTCTAACTACAGGAACATCTCTCTTCTGATTGTCTTTAGTAAAGCTTTATGTTTCAATAGTAAACAGGAGATTAACTTATGTTTGTCCTTCCTTGAATATCCAGAGGTATAAGGTTTAACTTTAAACTTCTCTAAAGCTTCTTGAAACATATGACCTTGTTCAGCAAGCTCACATTCATGGTCATGTGATTGACTGGATCATCACAAGAAACAACTATGACATCATCGAGGATACTATTGTTCAAGATATGCAGATGTCTGACCACTTTTGGTCACATGCATACTTAATTATCTGCGGTGTAGAACTAAGCCAAAGCGTTATTGCCTGGCACAATATCAGGTCAATATCTAAAGAGGAGTTTCCGCATGACATTATTTCGTCACGTCTCTATACAGATCATCCATGTGATGTTGATGAATTTGTCGACTTGTATAACAAAACTCTCTCTGACATGCTCCTCTAAAGTCCAGAAAAGTATGTGACAGAAAGTGTTCTCCCTGGTACTCTTAAGAGGTGCCAATTGCCAAAATGGAACGTCGACGTGCGGAACAACAATAGCGAAAAACTAAGCTTGAGATTCACAGGTAGCTTTTTAATAAATCAAGGAATGATTTCAACAGAAAAATAAAGCATGTACGATCACAGTATTTCAATGTTGTTATTCTTTCCTAGGCCAATAATCCACGAGCCTTACATAGCACCATGTCCACACGGATGGGTAAATCAACTGACATCATACATTCAAATCTTGGTACTAATCTCGCAAACACCTTCGCCCAGTTCTTTCACGACAGAATAGCAAATGTCCGTGGATCTCCAAGGAACACATCTGGAGACATACAGCATACTCCTGATTGCAGCTAAAATATCAACAGTTTCATCCATTTTACAGAAGATGAAACCTCGAAACTTATTTAGAGCTCCAAACCAACGTCATGTTCCCTCGACCAACTTCCCATCAAACTACTTCTCGATGTGATCGGAAGTCTGTTGCCAGTGATTACATGGATAATGAAACGGGGGTCTTGAAACTGGCATCGTGCCTAAAGCTTTCAAAACTTAAACCGGGTCGTCAACGATCAGTGTCGATAATGGTGACTTGGCTGTGTTGGTACTCTTTTATCTGTCCTCGGCATTTGACACCATTGGCCATGAGACGATGACCACACGCTTACAACACAACTGTGGTTTTGACGGAGTTGTCCTGAAACGGTTTGGCTCCTAGCTAGCCAATCGTTTGCAATATGTCTCAATCTATGGTTCAAACTCAGACTCAAAAGTTCTTGACTGTTCCTCAAGGATCTGTACTGGAACCAATTTTGTTCGTCATATACACAAGACCGATCAGTGAATTAATCCCATCTTCAACGTCCACTATCATCTATACGCTGACGACAGCCAGTTGTCAGACAAGTGCAGTGTGAATATTTCATCAATAACGTTGCATCAGTAACATTGAAACCTACATACACAATGTTCAGTCTTGGATAACAGGCAACAAATTGTTGTTAAACGCAGACAAAAAAGAAGCCTTGATGAACGGCCCTCTAATCCGCTTTTGGAAGTTTGTACAAGACCACATATCAGTTGATGGATGTGACATTAACTTCTCATCATAACAAGGTTACATGTGGGATAACACTACCTTCAACAGTACAAATTCTTGTACTTTTTCGGGCCGAGTCCCATGCGACATTCAAACTTTTTCGGGCCGAGTCCCATGCAGGATTCGAACCATTTGTCCACTATCTAAATGGCATGTATTTCTAATGCATTCAGCCTTGGGAGCTGCGTCAATTTACCCCTATCAGGGGGTACTGAATGTACATTTAGCTTAACTATCAATTGTTGGATCTCGACCTCGAAATGGTCGTGTGGTAAGCTGTTGGTACGGTCAGTCCTGGCCAAACTCTGAGTGTGGGTTTTAATCCCATATGGGACTCTGCCCAAAAAAGTACAAGAATTTGTACTGTTGAAGGTAGTGTTATCCCAAATGTTATATATTTGTCAACTTTCTAAATGGCATGTATTTCTATTTCTCATCATGTCTGAAAAATCTGGGAGTCTATTTGGACACTTCACTGTCATAGAACAACAGGTTACAGCCTTAGTGAGGGAATGCTATTACCACTTCAGAAACATCGGGAGCATCCGTAACGTTCTCAGTGATTCAGCTGCAGTAACACTTATGAGATCGCTTGTTCTCTCTGGGGTCGACTACTGTAACAGCAGCAGCAACTTTAGATCAGATAAACTGCCTTCATAGGATCCACAACACGACTGCCAGAGTTGCTATCAGTATTGCCACATCACACTGATCTTAAAGTCCCTGCACTGGCTCCCAGTCCAAAAGAGAATTCAGTTTAAAGTCTTGATACTGACATTACAATGTGTCAATGGAACAGCGCCAAGTTATCTCTGCGACCTGGTCAGTGAGTATCAGCCAGACCGAAGACTCCGATCCTGTTCCCAATAAATCTCGCTACGCCTCGGACAAAACTGAAAACCGTTGCCTGTCGATCATTCTCCAGCATATCACACAACTCTGGAACGCACTTTCAATGGAGTTAAAGGCTGTACCAACTGTGCCACAATTCAAACGTCAGCTCAAGACAATCTTATTAAATTAGCAAGCTCTTTCACCTGCTACTCTGATATGAACTTTCTATACTACCTATCCTGCTCTGAGCATACCTGTGTATGGAATAAGCGCTATATAAGCATTATTATTATTATTACTACTACTACTTTTTTATTAGTGGATGTTGCTAAGGCATTTGATAGTGTTAGACATTTGAAATCATGGTCAGTTTTGAAATTGAGAGTCGTTTATCCCAACATGATTAATTCAGTACAGTCTATATATACATCCTTGAAGCCTTGTGTAAAAATTTATAATGCTTTGTCAGGATTTTGGGTCCTTTGCCCTCTGCTGTTTTCGATTTTCATTAACGAGTTGGCAGCTCTGAAAAAAGAAACTTAACGTCCTGGTATTAAGTACATCCTGATATTTTATGCTGATGACATCACAACTATATATGATACTAATGGTGGGTTTACAGAAGCGTATTAATGTTTTAGAAATGTTTTGTATAGAATATGGTCTTGAGTTCAATTTGTGTAAAACAAATGTTACAATGGAAAAAGGATTTATTTGGCGTTCTTAAAATGTTATGTAGGCTAGGTTATATATCTCACGAATTATATATTTGATATGCGAATAGTTCCTTTTTTTGCTGTATGGTTCTCTTTATCATAATGATTTTATGGGATCTGTGCACACATGGCTTACAAGATGTTCATAGTCATTAAGATATCTACACCAAATAAAATAGCTCTTGATGAATGTGGGAGGTATCCCCTCTACATTGCTGTATACAAAATGGCAATAAAATATTGGCGAAAGTTACTTAGTATATCTGATGCTTGTCATCCTAAGAGATGATTCAACAGGATGTTGATGGCTTCAGATAATAATATAAACTGATCTTCGAAGTGTCGGAATCTGTTGTACAGTTTAGGTTTTTGTTATGTTTGGGAACAACACTTTCTTTGTCTTCCTACTTTTTATCTGAGTTTGTGAGTCGGCTTAAATGTATTCAACAACAGAATTAGTGGCACTAAAGGTATATCCTATTCTCGCTTCAAAATTTCATTTTCCAAGGAAATATGTTTAATTGATTGATATTCGGAATTTAGCACTTGCTCAGTTTAGCTTTTTTCACCACAGTTTCGTATGGAATTGGGCAGGTATCATATGCTAAATATAAATACATTAAGTTTACACTGCGATGAAGTATTGAGGATGAATAACTTTTTCTACTTGTGTCTTTAATTTAATCAACTCCTTCAAACTATTTACCTGAAGCTTATTGTTTAAATCCAAATAGCTACAATTCCTCACGACAACGTCAGATTGTTAACTTATTAATAATATAGTAAAGTTTATTTACCCTCCAATTTATGAAAGGTGCTTCACTATTTCTTTGCACTGGACACACACACACACACACACACACACACACACACACACACACACACACACATATGTATATATATATTCATTACTCGCTCTTAGAAAATACTACAGTGTTTTAATTATTGGGCATCATAGATATAACCTTAGTGGATATTAGTGTGAGTATTGGCAGATATACCATGCATACAAGTATAATATTCTGTCTGAAAATCTTTAGTAAATCGATCATTCGAATATAAATACCTTTTGCATGTCTAATTAAAAATCAACACCATGAGAGATTTTGTGCGAAGTATTGAAATGTTGAAACCTATATGATGCGCATTCCACATGCCGCTGAATCCTATGGCTCTAGAGAGACTCTAGAAAGATATAGATGCTCTACCATTGTGGTGACAGTCAATCCTTGCTATCGTAAGACTGTACTGTGTTTGGGTCCTGTATGAGTTTCATATCACCTTTTAAATTATTTTTTACATCAACGTTTGACATGGGTTCTTCTCAACACTACAGAATACCTGAAAATACGTTAATAATAATAATAATAATAATGTATAGTTCTTTTATAGCCTAGTTCTCCTATCAGGGGACTCTGTGCGCTTTTTCTTTGCTCTGAGACATTGACTGCTGAAATTAGGCAAAGGCTAGCCTAAAGAGATGCGTTTTCAGTTCTGACTTAAAACTTTGAAGTGTTTGCTGACTTCTGAGAACAGGAGGCAGTGAGTTCCAGACAGTAGGTCCAGCGCACTTGAAAGCCCTTGCACCTGCTGATTTAAGGTTGAACTTTGGGGTGCGCAGAGATGAAACTTTAGCTGATCGTAGATTGCGTTCTGGTTCAAACTTCGAGAGTTCACTTGAGAGATAAGAAGGAAGTTGACCATCAAAATATCTGTAGACAATTGTTGCCAGCTTATACATCACTCTGAACTTGATTGGAAGCCAATGTAATTCGTGCAGCAGAGGAGTGACATGATCATATTTTCACTTCCGTAGAACAAGTCGAGCTGCAGAGTTTTGTACTGCCTGGAGGCGATCAATCTGTTCTGTAGGTAGACCATAGAGAGTAGAGTTACAGTAGTCCAATGTCGAGGTGATAAAAGCATTTACAAATTTGGCAATAGACTCTGATGACAGACTTTTCCGTACGGATGCAAGCTTTCGGAGTTCGACATAACATCCTCGACAGATGTTACCGATTTGGTCCTTCATGCACAGCGTGTTATCGATCTTGACGCCAATGTACTTGACACAAGGTTGGAATGTGATATCTGTGTCCCCGATGTGAGCAGATGTTTCCTGAATTTGCTGTAATCTGGCTTTTGAGCCAACTGACATAAGTTCAATATGAATCCAATATGTTTAATATGAACGTGTCAGAAGGAGCCTATCTGAGACTGTAGACTACGTTCATGTATATTGACTGCTATAAGTCAAGAAAACCTCGCATTAATAACGACAAAATAACTTTCCTCTTGGTTTACACTTCATGAATTAAATACACACCATCTATACATTCTTCATGAAGATAATACTGTTTTCGCATGAAGCCGTACTTTCGTAAAACTAACTGACATAATATACAAACTATTCTCAAATAAGTCTCAGTTTGGGACTGCTGTATCCAGAAACTTATGTGACATTAAATAAGTTGTTATCCAGAAACTCTTTATGTCCCGATGTACATGTATGCAACTTCTAAATGCCCTTCAAAGACATAAACTCACGGGCAAAAGAAAGTATATGTTCTTTTCAAGTCAAGCACAAAATATTTCTGCCGGATAAACTCGGTTTTGAAAGTTTGTGATTAGGATATATCTCGTTAAGAGATATACACAATTTCATTCATGAGAGTATGATATTTAATATTTTATATCTGTTAGAGCACACATGGTGTGCTAAAATAGCTATTTCAAAAGGTATTTTGGGAAATAATTCTGGGTATTTAAGATAACATTTTATGAAATATGGAAATTATGTTAGTACAAAATGGTATCGACATTATGTACTTCCTTTGACTTTAAATCAATGTCGCATCGTTGCTGTAGGACGTCATAAAACAAGCCAGAAAGTCATATTTCACTCCCCTATCTCGCCTGGTTAAGGAGATTCTATAACGACGATTTTTAAAAAGCCGTGTTTTTCAGAATTACGAACAGATAATGTTCCAAAATTGACAGACAACGTTAGTTTCCTTTTAGAGACATGGTGTAACTATGTTTCAATCTTGTTCATCACTCGTTGATTAAATCATTTTGCGTTGTTGTACCTATACTTTCTTTTGCCCGTGATTTTATATAATCGTGTTTACCAAATAAAAAACAGAGCGGACACTAGAAAAAAAACTTGACATGAGTTCAAAGCAGGGTATACAATGAAAAGCAGATTTCTGGAGAACAGACTCTTGATTATTAGTTTGTTTAGAGTTTCTTTGAGTATGAGTTACTAGAAGTGACAAGTCATTATGGGATATATGTCAGTGTTGATAGGTCAGCTCGTAAAATTACAATTCAGAATGTTTTGTTAGATTATTAAGTTAGCAAGAAGATTGTGGATAATGTTGATAACGAAGACTTTGTGGAGAGGGGTCGTGACTCGTAGGTTGGACAGGACTAGGAGGAATGTGAGTTGGAGTTGGAGTTGGAGTTGGAGTTAGAACATAGGTTGAAATACAAGGCAAATCGCATAGTGATGTTGACATCACAGCGTATGTCAGGACAGTTACTTTCTTCAGGGAGAGTTGATACATATTAATTGCATTTTGAGGAGATTGCTGACAGTTTGAAGTGGGGTGGTAGTACTCTGTGGCAAGGTGTTCTTATTGTGAGAGCTACACACGTCACTTTCAGAGTGTTGATTATGGTATGTTAAGGTTGATATGTTGAAGTCTGATGAGCTATATCACATCGATATCACGAAGATTGGGGTTTGGCTCAATGGACTTTATTATTATACGGACACATTATTATGTGGTTTCTTGAATTGTCTGGGAAATCAATTACAAGAAGACACTGTTTATTTGTTAATATCCTAGATCAGAAAACTCCAAGAAGCGATTGACATTCGAAGGGAACAACCTGCAATAAACCGCGATCAAGGCATCTTCCTACCATGTGCGTGGGATTCACTGATCTAGAACTTCTATCTCCTATCGGAGGAAATATCCGAGGAGAACCCAACCAAACCAAATCCAATTATCCCTGCCTTCCATCCACTCCTGTCGGAGCAAATTATCCGAGGAGTCCCCATCAACACCTATCAGCTCCAATCACAATGCAACAACTTCAAAGCCACCCACATCAACAATTGGCCTCTCTTCCAATCAACTATAATTATTATTTGCTTAACAATTTCAATAAAGCCAATTGGCCTCCCTCGTTTCATCATGTGTGTTTATTTACATCTTCAATAAAGCCTACAGGCCTTTGTTTATCTACTTACTCCCCCTCATGTTTGTATTGCAAATCCTCATCATTCTCATGCTTCATCTCCATCATGTTTGTATTACAAATCCCCATTGTATACCATTCTCATGCACGTTAATCTCCCTGATTGAGTTTCCTTACCATTGTTTTGTTTGCTATTTAAATGTACCATATTTCCTTACATTCCACCTGATGAAGGAGTGAGTATGTACTCCGAAACGTCGTGTATTTTCACATTAAAGAAGTTGTTATCCAGAAAATGTTCTTATGTATACCACTTCTAAATGCCCTTCAAAGATCTGATCCTAGATCATGTTGTACAGTGGGTCGATGATACATACCAAAATGAATAAACACAGTCATTGTTTGAAACATTTACTTACTAAATATTTCTCAATTTAAAAATTGGGACTAAGGTCGCTCCATAAAGGACATAGATCTAGTGGAAACTATTGGAACTTCAATAGATGAAACCGAAGTCCTTGTTGTGTCCAGGAGATTTAAGTTCGGAGTAGTGTAATATAATACCAAATGTCCGTAGCATAAAAACTGGGAAACACCAAGAAAGGGAACAATCTTTTCAGCAGCGATATTTGAAGGATACGATTCTACTGTTTTCGTTTTCAAATAAAATAAACTTTCTTTCCGTTGGTAGAAACTCATCGATATCAAATGAAATATCTTTCTTAGTAGCGTGACATTCCTACCATCGTATGTAGATGACATCATGCCCTTCCTGCCCGCCCAATAGATGGTGCTGTGTTTTGGGTCCAGTGTTATAACATACACCCCTGTGGCATTAATTCTGCTTGACAAGTTCCAGCCCGGAAGTGTCAGTTTGACAATACCTTCACGTCTACCAATAAACACTGTATCTTGTTCGTCATCAATCGTCATGCAGTTAAGGTGGTAGTCACGAAATAGCGTTGTAAGTTTGTTTTGAGCGTCACCAATAACACTGTTTAAGTCAAGTTTTGTTTGTTGGGACCTCACGAAGTCAAGATGAAATACCAGCACCTGGTCTGGTTGTTTCGTGCCGAATATTATTTTCTGGAAGTTCCTGGAGTACACCATGGCTCTGATCATACCATCATCTATCTGCAACACGAGGCGCTTGCTGTCTCCGACAAGGACAGGAGGACGCACAGAAACTTCCCACACTTCATTGGAGGAGGCAAACAGTACAGACAATATGCTAGGTCCATTGCCTTCATCTGGAGTAAAGAACATTTGTGTTAATTTTAAATCCAAAGATGAGTATCTCGATGCATACAATTGTGTATTGAGGATTACACTAGTGACAATAATACACATTCGTTTTGTCGATATCACCTTTAGTGCTCTAACGCATATGACGATATGGTTGAAGTTAGAAACTTTTCAAATTAAAAGAAAACACAATTTTAATGTCTCCAAAAACGGATTTCACAGCAGATCCCGGAATTAGAAACAATCAATTTGATCTAAAGATTACACATTGAACATGAAAATGTATTGAAAATGTCAACAACTGTAAATTTAATTAAACATATACTGGCCCAAAAAAGAAACGCATAGCGAAAATGTGTTTTTCAAAGTATGATATTTTTAAAATTAAGGCTTGAAATTTTGTAAAAGTTACTGCTAAAGTTAGACTATAGTTTTTACAACAATTTCTTGCACTTGGACACACAAATTTGTGAATTGCCGCCAAAACGCAGCAGCTTGAATCCAACCTGAAAAAATGTGCATGGAGAAAAATCCTAAAGCATGTTGCACGTGCAAATACGGGTACTTAGGCTTGATACCGATGGGTATAAAACCTGGGTAGTCCCATTGCGAATCACTCTCAGATGCTCCGTATACACGACTCTAAAGATGCCAAGACTTAATGAAGAGTGCAGAAACCAGGCCATTGGACGTCTAGAAACCGGCGAAAGTCATTCAGCAGTAGCCAGGCACTTCAACGTTACTCAGAGTACCATATCTCGTCTCTGGCACCGCTACACAGTCCACAACTCCACGAGAGATCGACCGAGATCCGGCAGGCCAAGGGTGACAACTCCGGCGCAGGACCGATACATCCGGGTGATGCATCTTCGCAACAGGACAGTCAGTGCCACCTACACAGCCAACAACATTCCTGGACTTCGTAGAGTATCAGCGCAGACCATCATCAATCGCCTTCGTCAACATGGGATACGTCCTATGCGACCATATACAGCGCCATCTTTGCAACGCCATCATCGTCGTGCACGTCTGCGATGGAGCAGAAACGTTCGCCCATGGACTCTAGTGCATTGGAGAAGAATCTGGTTCAGCGATGAGTCGCGGTTCATGCTCTATCGCCACGATGGTAGGATGAGGGTCTATAGACGGAGAAATGAACGTTACGCTCAACACTGTATCCGTGCAATCGATGCATACGGTGGAGGGAGTGTAATGATGTGGGCAAGCATATCCTTTAATGGTAGGACAAATTTGGTTCACGTGCAAGGAAATTTAACTGCTGTACGCTTTCGAGACGAAATCCTGCAACGTCACCTTCTTCCCGCAATTGACGTCAGACGTGAAATTTTTCAACAGGACAATGCCAGACCGCATACTGCGCGTGTTACCATGGATTATCTTGCCAACAGCAATGTGAATGTACTGCCATGGCCCTCCAAATCTCCAGACTTGAACCCAATCGAGCATTTGTGGGATTTGTTGGATAGACGGGTACGACGTCGACAACATCCACCGCAGACGCTTCAAGAACTGACCCACGCACTGCTGGATGAGTGGGGAAGAATTCCACAACGCCAGATTCGACGACTCATTCAATCCATGCCCAGGCGATGCAGAGCAGTGATCCATGCTCGTGGTGGTAGCACCCGGTACTGACTTCGTCACAGTGATGTCACAATCACAGACGCCCACAGGAGGATTAAATGACTGCATTTAGTGGAGGAGACATGCATTTAATGCTGTGAAAAATTTGGTTGTTGTACATTCCATATTTAGTGTGCAATTATGCTGTAAACACATGACAATAAACTCTGATTTTTCTGTTATGCGTTTCTTTTTTGGGCCAGTGTATTAAACACATTTTATCAGTAAACTTTTAATAGCTTACAATGATTCTTTGTCTTGTTCTGTGACCTGTTTGAAATATTCTCCCTCGGACCAGTGGTTAACTGGAACACATGAAAGAAAAGTGCTGTCAAGTATGTGATGCGAGTCATTATTAAGACCAATACATCAGTTATTTGAAGGGGAATTTAGAAGTGGTATACATAAGAACAGGAAGATTTTCTGGATAACAACTTCTTTAATGTAAAAATACACGACGTTTCGGAGTACATACTCACTCCTTCATCAGGTGGAATGTAAGGAAATAACAAAATATGGTACATTTATATAGCAGAGAAAACAATGGGGAGGAAACTCAATCAGGGAGATTAACATGCATGAGAATGGTATACAATGGGGATTTGTAATACAATACATCATGTCTATTCAATCATTCATCATTTCTCTCTACAAGTGACGAATTGTCAACTACGTTAAAGAACAAATCTCATATTTTCATTACATAGCACGTAGACTAACACTGTGTAGTTGCAACCACTGGATACTTTCACTGAATAATACAACAGTGTGAGTATTCAAGATTGTTCAATTTAAATGTGTAAACTTTAAACTTCTAACTTTTAATGCGACTGAATTAAACTATGTAAGAAACAAAACCCTAACCTGAACTTTTGGCATAACCACTATCACATTCACATGTTGCTGTACATCTTCCACTAGTGTGACTGACATGGAAACTGGGGAAACCGGTCATAGTGTTAGAGAAATAGACCATCACGTCTAACAGGAAATTGACAATGTATGTGGAGAAAACGTCCTCCTTTTCATGATTGCATCCCGGTTAATCTTCAGTCTCGATTAACTATGATGGTCTTAGGCCCATTTATATTGTATTGCATAAACTAGAAATTGTTCTGCAAAAAAAGATGTAACAACCGATATGTTTTCATTCCAATATCAACGAAACGCAAGGTTATTGACAGTATACAACAATTCTTTAAAAATATTCTGATATGGTTACAAATATTACTCTTCACAAACATTACTTTTACTAATATCGCTTCCACAATTATCTCTTTCACAAATATCGCTTTCACAAAAATCACTTTCACAAATATCACTTTCACAAATATCACTTTCACAAATATCGCTTTCACCAATATCGATTTCCCAAATATCGCTTTCACAAATATCGCTTTCCCAAATATCACTTACCCAAATATCGCTTTTAGAAATATCGCTTTCACAAATGTCGCTTTCACAAATAGCAACAGGACGTTTAGGAGAATTGTGAGAAAATTGAGTATATGAGATTAAAATACATGAATGGGCTATACAATGCGGATTTGCAATACAACCATTGGAGAGGGTAAACATTTTATTGGAACAACATGGCCAGAGGGCTTGGTGGGCTTGATCGCGAAGGTAGATACAGGATTTATGACTCTAACTGAATATATCCCATCTTGTTATACCCTCACATCTCAGTATCTACACAATAAAGAAGATCCAGAAATCTTGGTTTCTTTGTGATGTCTTCATGTTTATGTCAAAATAGTGCATGTTATCGTGAATTTGTTTTGTCTCCAGTAAACGTCATTAACAAAAAAACAACATTCATAAAAAAAAATCCAGACTTTGAAATTTAAGCGATATGCTCTCTGATGATTGGATTAAACAAGGTCATGTGACCGGTATACATTCTCATAAACACAAGATTGACCGTTTACAAAAAATAACCTGCGGTACTACTTTATCACTGTATCATTGCGCAATTATGACACTGCTGTCACATGCTCTTTTCTTGATTGAAGTTTTTAAAAACCTTACAACGTGAATTCTAACTGTAGTTTGATTGAAAGGTTGATTAAAACAGCATGTTAGAACCAAAAATACTTTAATCATAATTCTTGTGAACTACGTTTTGAGCGTGGTGACACATACATGTACGTAATGCGGTCTTATTGTGGGCGGAGCTTAGCGCCTGATCTAAGACAATACTAAACATTTGTGTTATCACGCACTGTGCATTTTTTTGCAGAGCTGTTTATTTTCAAAGGTTTTTTTACTGATTAATAATCGCTTAAATTGCAAAGTTTGAATTTATAAGAAATAGATTTAATGATGAATGAATGAATGAATAGTCTTTATTTCATTCAATAGATTCGAGGAATCCAAAACATTTTTTGTTAAGATTTGCTTATAATTCGGTTCAATAATAAATAATCATTTAACTATAAGTTGAAGACTTCGCAGTGAGCGTTTTGACATAGATGAACATGTTCTATAGGTGCAGCAGCGATTTCAGATTCCATGAGGATATGTTCATGGCTACAATGTCGATAAATTGTGCCCATTGATCAATGTTCAGATCATTCACAACATATGCCACCAAGAAGACTGACCACCTTGGTATCCTTTGGGCAAAACTCAAGTCTCATATATGTATCAAGAGGCATAACATCAAACAGTTCTTCATACATAGAATTTCTCTCTGCCCACAGTTCCTGGCAGTGTATCAACTGGTAGTTGATAACGTCACATACCACCAGTAATAAGGAGCACTCCTAGCTTGACCAGGGCATATACAGGTCTGCTGTACAGGTTGTACATTAAGCACAGGTTCCACAGTGAAGAGTTGAAGTTAAACTGTAGTATAAATGCCGTCGACAAGCTCTGGCATTTATACCAGTTTAACTTGCATCTTTCAAACTGTTTATAAGCCAGTGAACAAACACATTATGAAATCTATTTCCTAACAACTTTTGTAACGCACCAGGACGTGTCGTACAACAGGCTAAGGTTCACTAATTAAAGGTGCATCCATTGTATTTCATAAAATTTTATTTGGCTTTAATACGTTCCAACCCACCACATGTGATGTCTACAATACAAATAAATTCATTCAGCTTGCACATGTATCCTCAATCGCCAAATATATCATAAGAACAAGTTTTCAATCAAAATTGAGTAATATAATTTTGCATGTGCAGAAACCGAAACTTCGCATCCCATTAACATTCACAGTAGTTATGTGACTATTAAACATTATAAACTCAAAACTGTCTTGGTGTGTGTTTTAAATAAGATTCCAAAATTACGTTTGACTCATTGGCGCGCGCCACACGCTGTGCATTGTCCGGTTTTCGATCAGAAATCACTACTTTTACCTTCATATCGTCAATATTCTAAGTCTACTGTCATCAAAATGGTAGTTTTCGGTAACAGTCGGTACTTCTCGATAAAGTAACTCCATTTATAACGTTTGCAATATGTGACCCCCAACAACACAATGGATGTACCTTTAATGGGCAAGGTCATTACAATAATTATAACGCTATAAGGATCTATACCGAAACCATTGTTTAATATAGAAGTTGGTCATCCATATTATATCCTGTCTTCACCTTAACTTCCATAAATCCTCTCAAACAGTTGAATTGTCTTTTTGATACTGACCATATACCAACGTTTACTTTTAGATAGTTCCAATATCAGCGAGATTTAAGGATTTATTTCTCTTATAAACCCAATTTTTACCTTTACATGGCCTGATCTCCAGATAACTTCATGTTTGTGACTCTTCGTGCTGTTTCGGATAAAAGTCACATTGCAGGAAAGATCTTCAAATGTGAAGTTTTGTGAACACCCAGCAGTGATACAATAAGCTTCACACATTTTTCTACCATAGGGTGCCATTAGCTGACAGGAAGTCTGGACCATTGGAAGGACGAGCAGGACACCAAGATTCATCTGGAGTCGACCCTCAGACATACCGACGGGCTGGTCTGAAACTGTGCTAAATCAGCTGGAAAAAGTTAAATAATTAACTTGTTAATATTACTCCACGGTAGTACTTAACTCAGAAATTGACGTGAATTCAATTACATATTAACTACATAATTATTTATGTATATTTATGTATTATGTATATAATTATGTCATGCCTGTATTTTGTACTCTTATCCAGCCAATGAGTAAGAAAAACTGCATCTTGTTTCGACCCTAAATGAGCGTATACACTGCCGTCCAAACGAAACGCCCACATGAATCTTTAAGATGAATTATATTACTTTAACACATAATTAATGATCGTATCAAGGTTATAATGAAACAATATTTATATTTGATATGACAATCCATTGGCCATGAATTGCACAACCACCCGTGACCACGCCCCCCAAAAACCTGCTACTTCCGGTTTTTGATTTGTACAATAAGTTTATTACCATGACCACATATGCAGCGTTATCACTTTGGTATTTTATGGACAGGTGCACATTGTCAGAAGGACTTTGGTGGTATGGTCTTCGGATTTACAGAGTATGGTGCAGCAAAACTGTTTTTAAACCATGATCGAAAACTGAACAGTTACCATCTCTAATTTTCCCCCTACAACATGCAAATTTATGAAACTTCGATATTTTGTTCAAAAATGATGCAACTTCATAATGCCACACTTTGGTTAACATGCTCCTGATACTTTTTCTGAAATCTCATAAAATATCTGGTGGGCGTTTCTTTTGGACGGCAGTATATATCGCACTAGTTAGTACCGGTGTTATCAGTCTCAGTTCTCTATAGTTTCTCTACTCTACCATTTTACCTCGCTAAGCATTGTGGTCGTTTCCCTAATGTTCACACAGTACTTCTGTCTTCTGGGAAGAAAGTGATATAGGCACAATGCTTGTTTACAAATCCATTCAATTTAGCTAGAATTTATGTTGCTTTAACCATGATCCTTCTTTCGGAATCGGGGGCGGGATAGCGCAGTGGCTAGCTCGTTCGGCTTCGGATCAAGAAGTCCGGGGTTCGATTAATATTCCGGCCAGGGGCACGGCAACTTTGTCTGCAGTAGAGAACTGTTCTACACGCAGTAAGGTTTGGGTGCAATGCTACACTGAATTTCAGCGTAGTACCACCCATGGTTAGCTAGTTCCAGCCGATGGTCGCAGGTTTCACCGCAAAGCATAGCTACTTGGCGTTGCGGGCTTTCTTCCTGCCATAATACTAGCAGCCGCGATATAAGTGAAATACTCTTGAAAGCGGCGTTAAACCCCAACTCACCTCACCTCACCTCTTTCGGAATCGTTGACTATTTCTGACGGTTCTTTTCTGTGGCTGTCAATATTGAAACCATGCGAATCCTTGATATTGTTTCCTATGTCTTAAAAGTCAGTGACGTGCGCCAATCTTGAAGGTAGGAAAACAATGTATACATGTTGGCAGATATATGTTTCTAGAAACACTTACATACTCCATGACTCTGTAAGTTGTAAAGATAAAAAGTGAAAAGACTATGTTACCATTATGAATAGCAATCACAAAAAGCCATATTCCTGCAGGAAATATGATTTGCAACACACTTTCACAACATCCACTTACCGCAAGGACAACTTCTCTAAGGGAAGACCCTTCTCAAACTGCAGCATGGCTGTTTTAAATGTAAACTTTTAAATTCAACATACTCATGTTTTACGCGTTGGGGTATGGAATTAAGCCGACACGTCTGGTGATATATACAACTCTTGAATTAATGAAGATCATATGTTACGTATCTCTATGACAGACTTTAGAAGTTGAAGAACTACTAACCCGTCACCTTTTCAGAAACTTCTTATTGGTCGATCTTGTTTCATATATATGACCCGTCTATGATTTAGGAATGCGAAAGACTCATTTTTAAGTGAGAAACATATTCATATAATACTATATATTTGCATTTAAAATACTCATTTCGGATATTCTCCTGTTGGCGTTATTTATCGAGTTGACATAGATATCGAACTATGCGTGTAATAATTAATTTACAAACGTGATATAGAAGTCCTATAGGACTGCTATGTAGTATACTCTGCAAATTGGTGTCAAGTTTATACCTCTCTGGAGTCATAGAAATCAGCACCATGTCAAATGGGAATTACCTAAGAGTTTGAACAATTCTTCGGAGTTAAAAAAGTAGGAGTTTTACAGTTCTAAATGGTGTATATTTCACATAAGAATTGCACAAAGCTATACCATAGGTCATACCAATACGCATCTTCCCACGGCAAGGTGAAAATGTATCGATATCTCTCCATTTTTTACCTTGCCTTCAACCTAGCCAGAAGTGGTGAAACGAATCAGCGACACCTATTGTGATCACGAGTTACGTCCCTTACCATCTGCTAACATACAGCCAATGAAATCACCGTTTACATTCGGAACCAATTCAAAATAAGCGACGATCGACACAGTCACAGAGGCAATACAACTGTCTTCTGATTGGCTTATCCGATTAGCCTGCAGCACGTTAAAATCTTAGCACTGAAAATGCGAGAGTTGAGGTCAAGGGCGGAAGGAGAAGATATGGAAATCTTTTCGTTACGCCTGTGACGTTGTGAAGATGACCAATACGTAATAATAAACTTCCGTATAATACCATTTTTATTAAATGAGTTAATGATTTTGTTATCAATCGAGCAAAAACGGTTTTCATAAAAGAAATATGACATTGAAGGAAGTTTAGTATTATTCTAGTATTAGTACACGGTGTATTGAAACCGCATTTCTGCAATAAGTTTCAGCTGTGATGACGGTACTCACATTGTTACATCAACTACTATCATTCCGATGTGACAATGATGTCACCTGTCAGTCGATGTGGCGTCCTGACTTTCAATAGTCAATTAAATATACACGTAGGTATTGCTGTTGAGAGAACGGTTTCATCAAGACAGAGCGTTTCAGGAAAGGTTTTAAAAATAAGATCTTCATTATTAAACAAACAAATCTTTAAATTGAAGATTGTAAGTAACATTAGGACATTTATTCCTGCAATGAATAGAGTAATCATGAAACCACTCTCTTGCTATCAGAATGAACGGTCTCAGCCAATGCTCATAGCACCTTTAATGGTGAAGACACGCCACTATTACTTCCTTTATAATAATAATAATAATAAATGGTATATTTATATTGCGCTAAAGCGAAATCACTTTAAACTTCAACTCGAAAAATGCGACAAATACAGCGACCAATATCTACATGGAAATATGCAAATTTTGTCCAATCACCTAATATCCTCAATGTCCAATAACCTAAACACAACGTGTTAAAATACACCAGAGCTGAGATTTTGAAGTGTTTAACAATATAAATAGAGTTTAAGAATTTAGAATTCTTTATACGAGATTAAGGGATTTTGTTTAACAAAGCTGAAGTATGGCCAATGGCGTTAACTTTTTTTCATTGTCGTAACTCTTGTAAATTTTGAGAAATCAATAGAAGTAATTTAACGACGAGGCAGAAGTTATTTATTGCTTTCTTTAAGTGATAGATCGTTATACACTCATCTTGAATAAATGGATGGACGTGTTGATAGGGGAATGGAACCCCTCAAGGTTGTTGTTTGTTCAGGGACCTTGTGTAGCACGGCGATTCCACAGTCTTGGCGGACATCTGGGATATCCGACTACCCAGGGCTCTGTTCCATAACAGCGAGCGCTTATATTCGTTCATTGATCGCTCAATGTAGCGCTCAATTATTGCTCAATGTAGCGCATTCTCTCCTGAACAACACGGTGCGATTCCTCGAGGTTTGCTGGCATTGCTACGTAGCGCTACATTGAGCAATCGCGTTCAAGAGAGGTTTAATGTAGCGCTCAATGAGCGATTATAAGCGCTCGCTGTTATGGAACAGAGCCCAGGTTGTAGCGATGTAATTGTTCATCTCCTGGATGTCCAATGCTTATAGACAGCATCTTGGACTGCAACTGGAATATACTACATTAAATATACTCACGATGATCTAATGTGTTTGCAGTGTAATGCGAAACAAGAGGTGTTCTCGTCGATGTGTACACCAGTAGATTCACTGTAGGTTTTTGTATGCACGTGGTTTACTAGCATTACTAGCAGTGGTTTAGTAACTTAAAGGGGGTAATAGTGTATAAGAGACCTATTAATTTTGGTCACGTACTATCAGAATGCGTAATGTGTACAGAAAGTGTTACGGTTATGGATTCTCTTTCCTTTGATATTTATTTGACTGGATTAACATGGTGACGCCCCGTCCTCAACGAGCGGAAATTCTGTACTTAGTGTCGAGATGGATTAAGGTTCTGTCACTATAAAACCCAACACTTCTACGTTGTCTCTTTAAGAACAACGGCGGTACCTGGAAAGGTGTCTCAACCGGAAGTTGAGGAAGATGTTCCGGTTCCGGCGGGAGGATGTCGGTGACGGTTTCATTAACCTCTTAACTATAGAGGACCACGTTAGCCTGTCTGTCACAATTGCAACTAACGACTTACAATAATAAAAATAATGTTCAATTAAACTCGGACGGGTGTTTCAGACAAAGATAAAATTAAAGATACTAAAATAAGGGATAACGATTTCGTTGAAATATTATATTATGACGCAGAAGTTAGTGATCTATATGTACAAGGTCAATAACAGTGTTATCCTGTAGGTATAGGAATATAATAATAATAATGTGGATATTTATAACGCGCTACCTCGAGGTACTAATGGGAATATGAAGGGCTATGCTAGAAATACAGGTAGAGATATGTTTGAACAGTACAAAAGCAATTCCCATCATGAAGAAATAGTACTCGTTTCTTAAGGAGAGTCAAGATAGAATATCTTTATTGTTGCGTTTGCAAAATTGATCGTTTAACAACACCAATGTACACATACTTCCGTGTTGAAAATCTCTGTGTAAGCTGTCAATTCTAACCTAAACTTGTAACTATTGAGTTCAGTTTAACACTGTAATACCTAGCCACGTGTACTAAGTATTCAGCTATTTTGCACTTGAAAATTATAATTTATAAAATTTAAACATCAGACCGATTATCAGTGGTAGATGAAGACCTGTGTGCATTTTAATATTGTTTTACATATTTTGTGCCGCTAACAAATGGAAAAAAAGCACAAAGTACATTAGATTACATGTAGTGAAATGAGTTAATCAAAAATTTTCAAGTTATTTGTCATAATTCAGACATGTCTGTATTAACCGTTTGTGTGACATTCCCGAAGTCCTGCTTGGCAATACAGATTGAACAAGAGTTTATGGGTAATCAAAAGTTTTATTCGATATGAATCACAATACTATTTTCAGGGATGTGTCAGAATTCTCAACCACATTACCGAGGATCGCAGATTTCACAGCAATGCATATCCACATGTCGTTGCTGACTTTCTCACTGTCATAATACTATAAGCCGCATTGTAATTGAAATACTCTTGAAAGCGACATTAGCCACCAAGACACCTCACCTCATCTCTCATAAACGACTAACTTTTGCCAAAACTTTGCCAAGACATTTGATTCCACATGAAACATCTGTCACCACTACAAGGAGTAGAGGTGCGCAATATAACCGGTTTACCGGTATTAACCGGTTTTTACAATACATTTAGAACACATTGTAACATTCGGAAGTCTTCTGATATATTTCCCTTTTTCCACATCGAATATCATGCTCTCTCGTAAAAATAATGGTGATTGTAGACGATACTCATTTATTGTCTTGTTATATACTATAGTAAGGCTTAGTGTGTCGACGTTTTCTTCAGTTATCAAAGTAAATGTCAATTGGGACTGATGTAAGCCTACACGTTTTGTAATGAGTGCATAGACGTTAATTAAGTCATGTAAACGGTGAAGGATTACACGGATTATAACTTGGTAGCAGCGTCTATATGACTGTGAAGTTATGAAATGATGTCTGCTTAACATTTTTATGTTTTTCTGTATGGAAATAGTTCTCACACAGTCCCTCATCAGGTGGAATATCATCTCCCCTGATGAAGGAGTTGTTATCCCGAAAATATTGTTTTCTGATGTATTTCTTATGGTTTTATATATTCGCATTCACCTTCTCCTTAATATAAGATACACGTGTATATATTGCAAATCACAAACAGGCTACGAAGTAATTATAACGTCATTTGAAATTAAATGTTGCTCTGTAATTGACCCGTCTGGTGAACATTTAACAGCAAAACCTCTTTTTCACCGCTTGCTATTTTCTATCTACTCTATTTTTAAATTGTTAATGACATCGGGCCTGTAATTGTCCATTTGAGATCAAATCTATCGTCACAATTGTCAGATAATCAGAACTTTAAGTGTGAGTGTGAAAATTTGTTTAAGGTTTGGAGTTGAGTTGTTTAGGTTTTAGATTCGGGCCAGGAGTCACAAGCTTAAGGTAAGTGCCTAACGCTTGAAAGGTACTTTGGTTATTTTTGTTTAAAATTAGATGGGATGTTATTGGCCCTGAGAGTTAGGTTAAGTATTTGGCGGAAGGCCGCATACTTTGGGCATTCTGTGAGAATGTGGTGAAATGTTTCTGCTTGTGGACAGTGTGGGCATGCAGGGGTTGCTTTTAGTTTTGTTTTATGGAGATGAAAATTTATATTACATATTTTTATGTCTAAATACTATCCCTATGGTTTTCCGCATTTATTTTGAAGCCCCAGTTGTCGGCCCATTGGTCGATTTTATTTAGAGCGGATTGGAGTAGGAGGTAGCAGTATGAAGGTGTTTACAACGTGTCCATAGAGCACCGTCGTCTGCAAATTTGGAGGTATTAATTTTTGGTGAGATGCCTTCGAAAAGGTCATCCAACATAATGTTGAATAAGGTAGGGCTAATGATGATGCCTTGTTGGGTGCTATTTTACAAAAGGAATTTTTCAGATTTTTGGTTTTCGACCCCGACAGTTATTTGCCTACTGTGTAGGAAATCCTGGATGTAATTAATTATATTGCCTGAGAGGCCTTTTTTGTTAATTTTTGGATGAGGCCGTTATGCCACACCATATCGAAAGCTTTCGAAAAATCCAGGAAAATTGCGAGTGTATAATGCTTTTGGTTTTGTGCTTTTTTAGCTCATCAGGCTTGAAAGGCCTGATGGGCTTATGGCATGGCATTGTGTCCGGCGTCCGTCCATCTGTCCATCCGTCCGTAAATTTTTCGCTTTTTCGACTTCTTCTCCAGAACCAATGACTCCACAGAGCTGAAATGTTATGTGCAGACTTCTTGGCCAATGGGATTCTTAATTGTAGATTTCGTGACCTCATGACCCCAAATGGGGTCACAGGGGTCACAACCTTAAAAATCTATTTTCATCTTCCATGACCCAAAATGGGGTCACAGGGGTCACATCCTTAAAAACCTATTTTCATCTTCTTCTCCAGTTCCAAAAGGTCTAGAGAGCTGAAAAGTTGTGTGCAGACTCCTTGGATAATGGGGATTCTAAATTGCAGATTTGGTGATCCTGTGACCTCAATTTGGGTCACAGAGGTCATGACCGCAAAAGCTATTTTCATCTTGAGATTTTATGTGCTCTTCAAAGGGAGGTAATTAAACAACAGTGATGAATTATATGTTCAAGTGTGTCTTTATTTGAAGGGGATTTTATATCTGGCCTCAGAGATAGGTCAGAGGGGTAAGGACCTATTTCATCTCCTCCATTTAAAGTGCTTCCTATGTGTTGTACCTCTCACCTTGAAGTTGACATTTTGAATTAGTTAATGTATATGCCTAATGAGCTACAAAGCCAGTGGCTCTATTTTTAATTCTTGCTCTAGGCGAGCAAGATTATTTAGGGTAGAACGACCCGGACTGAAGCCACTCTGGTCGTTGTTTAAGGGGTTGATGACTAGGTGAGATTGGAGGCGATGTTTTACCATCGACTCCATTACTTTACATATTTGAAGTTAGGGAGATGGGCCTATAGGAATTGGGGTCCCCGGAGGGTTTATTTGGTTTAGGTATTGGGATTACTAAAGCTTCCTTCCAGTTTGTAGGTAGCTTGCCCTGTTGTCAAATGGTGTTATAAAGATTTAGGAGAATATTAAGGGTGGAGGGGGGTAGCTTCTAAATGATTTGATAGGAAGTTAGGTCTAGCCCTGGAGCCGTCCCTTTCTTTCTATTATTTAGTACAAAATGAAGCTCCTCCATTGTGAATGCTTTGTTGATTGGTTTGTTATCTGTAGGTTGCTTTGCGGTGCCTGCGGTGTTATTTTTGTGTTTTAAAAACTCTGGTGAGTTATTAATGTTGCTGCTTGTGATGCGATTGCATTAGCTTTATCTTCAGGTTTTTGGAGATTATTTATTGGTGGGATTTTGCCCCTGCGTTTGCCGCCACGTATGACTCGGAGTTTATTCCAAATTTCTTTGGAATTAGCCCTGCCATTCAACTCCTCGCAGAAAGTTTCCCATTGTTGTGTTTTGGTTTGTTTGATAAGTGAGTTTACTTTATGTTTTAGTTGCCTAGCATAAGGTAATTTTGAGGCTTTGCCTTCTTAATGGCCGCTTTACGCTGTTTGCGCGCAACTTTAATTTCCTCAATCCACCAGGGAACTGTAGGTTTAGAGATTTTAGGGGCGCAAAAGGATTTTTTTGCAGCATTTATGAAGTTATTGGAAAAGGTTTTGGGGTCTTTATTTTCAAGGTCTGCTTTGTTTAGCTGGTTGCAAAGTGCATTGAATTTATCCCAGTCAGCCTTGTTATAATGGAATTTATGGTTTTGGGGACAATTTTCAATGTTTCGATTATTTGATGGAAGGAAATTATTAAGAGTAATAAGTATAAATATGCTGTGGGAAGATAATATAGTTAAAGCAGTAAGACCACAAAGGATATTGTAATGATAGTAAATCTGAAGGGAGCAACCTCTCTAAGCCTCTATATCTGTAGATACGCTATTTAATGTGACACATAAAATTAAAGAACAAGCTGTAAAATGGTTGTTTAATTCCCCCCTCCACCATTTGACAGATGTATGCATGAGGGCAGCCATTGTTGACTTCTATTTTGTAATCAACAAACAACGGTTTTTGCTTAGATTTATTGCCTTCACCCTCCACACTTCAGCAAAATTGCAAGGTACAGTTTTTTTCAGAAATTGATTCTGAAAAGGGGGATTATATGTTACCATACGCGGGTAGAACGTCGATCTGCCCTCCAGACGTTACTTCAGTTTATCTTCGAATTTAGAGCTAAGGAAGAACAGTTTGTTGAATATTCCATTAAGACATAAACGCAACACTCCTGGGCCAAGATCTAAGAAGCTCTCCGTTGCCTGGAACAGTCCTATGTCAATGTTTATGTACAGCACAAACGACTGTATTGTATCTGCAGGATGAATCTCATGTTACGAGAAATTTAACGGTAAGTCTAAATCCTTTATTACCCAAGTATTTGTAAACAGTCAGGCAGCATATCAAACATCACAATAATAATAAATATGACCACAAACATCCGAACGGTCTTCCCAGGGTCATGTTTTAGAACAAAGTAAAACACTATCATGTTTTAGAACAAAGTAAAACTCTAAACAGAATCAAGGAAGAGTGAATATGTTGGAAAGGTTTGGTCTAATTACACATGGATGAATAAGATGTTTACAAGGTTGTGTGGAGCGCCAGTACATCGACCGTGTTCATCACTTTATTGACATGTTCATTGACTCTCCAAACCATCTACACCCAATACCAAAAGAAACTTTGCATCTCAGTTGATTTAACATATGTATGTTTTTCAATTACAAATATTTCAAGTTTTGGACATCGTACACTAAAACTGAAAAGTAATGGCGTATTGTCATAAGTCAAATATTTTTTTCATAAGTTTTTAATTTTTTTACAAAAAATTTAAAAAATTAAACTTTTAATTTTGACAAGACACACATGCTAAGCGACTAACGCACTACTGAAACAGTTTCTGATGTTAAAAGTCCGTTGATATTACCCATTAGCAAAGACCACCGAGTACGAGACCACCACCGAATCACAGACGAATTGATCAAACACATTTTTATATGTTGATGCGTCCAAACTTTTTATTTAAATAAACTTTTGAAATTAATATTTTCATACATCGAATGTAAAATTGAATAATTATTACAATACTTAAAAACCCAAATCCAATCGTTGCCTATTATGTGATTTATTAAGACAAGAAGATGGGTGCAAAGTTTCTTTTGGTATTGGGTTTATTGGGCCCATTTTGCAACTCGAGCCAATCAAAGCAAGACATCGGCCTGACTCATGCTATCTCCTCGCAGTTGAATAGCATAGAGGCCGTCATATATCATATATATTCATAGTATACAACTTTTGGAAGAAAAAGTATTATTTTGTTTAATTGTTCAATCACACCTCATAATCATCGTACCAGTATCAATGTTAACATTTTGTCAAATGCAGCATCTCGATATTTTCAGAATTGAAATTTCCAGCCTCTTGTTACATTGCCCCTGACTGCTTTAAACAGTCCATCATTAGTGCCTCGTAGTATTGCTGCCATCCAGCTGAATCCACTCTCAGAGGCCACAAACACATCACACTTGGTGAGAATGAACTGATCCAAAATAGCTTTCTCCATCCCTTCACAGTCCAATGTTCCTCTGTATCGATCGATGTGGACTATCTTACCTTGAACCTCAATAAAGCGAGAAGGAAATGATGTTCTCATCGTCTCCCTAGTATCCTCACAATCTGTTGCTACAAAGAGTTTAGACGACTTCACAAGCTTACCCTTCAAGAACGTAGTCAAGGCTTTTAGATCTGGTTTCAGAGGACGTGGCGCATCTAGAGGAAGCGTTATGGACTGTCCCATTCTTAGGTGGGCACAGATCAAGGGGCTTGAGGACAACTCTCTCAAGAAAGTGTCATACTTCCGCTCCGTGTGTGGTGCCAGTCTGAATAAATGAGCAAAGGATATTCTGTATACTCCGTACAGTGTTTGGTTCTTGGTCCAGGATAGCGATTGGAAAGACTTCTTGTGCATCAGGTAATGTACAAAATCTACGTTACCTTGGTAATACATAACATCCTTTCCAAACATAACTTCCAAATCGCTGTCCCTCATCTTCAGACCCAACTTGTTGGTATCCACATTGACTTGGTGCCCAGAACTTTTACCCTTCAGCATGCCATCGGTCACTGTCCAATTCACAATGTTAGGGACCACGTAGTTTGAAAAGTCACACCCCTTGTTCATAATGATTCCGAATTTTCTCCTCAACATCTGCGAGAGGACATACGCTGTCACGATCCCTCTTTCCCTGTCACCCAACCCTCCACACCACAGCTGACACTTATAGATGATGTATTTATCACTCAGGTCCTTCTCAGGGGGAGGTAACTCTTTTAAGCTCACGAAATACCCATCCTGAGATCTCCCGACAATACTTCCCGCCACCTGCCCACTTTCATTTTTGTGACTGGTAGTATGGATAGCGATTTCATTCTCTTTGGAATTTTCAGCTTTATGACCATGAGTATCATTTTCGATTTCAGTTTTATTGAGATTTTCAATGTTTTTATTTTCTCGAAACCCCCGGCCATCGTCCTTAACAATAGTGCCACCTATGTGTTCATAATTTAAGTGAGTGTGCTTGTTTCCTTTCCCCTCTCCTCTAAACCTACCAGCTTTGTGAGGTAAAGTTCCGTAACCAAAGTGTATATGTTTATCATTGTCCTTCCTTTTTACTCCTCTGAAGCTATCCCTTATGTTACTGAACGTGTTGTTTATGGATCTAGCTCTGTCATTGCCTGGATCTTCTCTCTCTAGATTAACTATATAACTGATTTCTCGGAGTGCTTTTTGAGCGTTGATATATAGTTGATTGTTGAGTTTATAAGTCATCCATGTGGAGGGAAGATGAAAGGACCCCACATCCCTGTCGAGGAGGATCTTGAGCAGAACGTAAAGGACTATACACACAGCGGTGACTGCGAACGCTAGTAATCTCACAGGTTCCTGAAAGTAAAGATCAGGGTCATGTTCAAGAGAGGTTTCAAAGTATTGGCTCAATTCATGAGACGTTTCGGGACGGGGTAGCGCAGTGGTTAGCGCTTCTGGCTTCGGATCAAGAGGTCCTGGGTTCGAATCCCGCCAGGGGCACGGCAACTTTGTCTGCAGTAGAGAACTGTTCTACACGCAGTAAGGTTTGGGTGCAATGCTACACTGAAATTCAGGGTAGTGCCACCCATGGTTCGCTACTTCCAGCCGCTGCTCGCAGGTTTCACCACAGTGCATAGCCACATGGCTTTGTGGGCTTTCTCCCTGTCATAATAGTAGCAGCCGCGATATAAGTGAAATACTCTAAAAAGCGGCGTTAAACGCCAACTCACTCACTCAAGAGGCGATTACTTTGAAACCTCTCTAGAACGCGATTGCTCAAAGTAGCGCTACCTCGAGGAATCGCACCGTGTCGTTCAGGAGAGAATGCGCTTCAAATTGAGCGCCACATTGAGCGATCAATGAGCGATTATAAGCGCTCGCTGTTATGGAATAGAGCCCTGGTTTCATGCATAGTAATATAGACAGCATCTATCCTCCTTTCCCATTTGTTGACCCAGAAAAAAAGCCAGAAAAGATTTTGTTTCGTGTGACCATGAGATCAACGGCACAGTGGTAAGAGCGTTAATAACAAGTGAATCTGAGATCTTAGTGTTTTTGCAGAATTTCTTAATTTAGACAATTTTTCACACAAAAATAGTTCATTTAAATAACAATAATTCATCATTGTTTGTAGTAGTGAGAGACATAAACTTAAACATTGATTGGTAGATAAGTATTAGTTATAATACTATGCAGGTAAATGCCTTATTCGAAGTTGTTCACTCCATCGCTCTTAAAGAGCCATCAAGGAATTAGTAAAGGTGTTTTCCAGTCTAAATATAGATCCAGTCTATTATTTTCAAGCGCAAATCATTATGGTCCAACTCACACATTGTATACAAAGACACGAAAGAATAACAAAGTTTATGAGCAATGTGCTGGTCTTATTTCAATAAGAAGTACATTAAACAGGCTATAATTTGTATATTATCAGGACATATAGAAACATTGTTTATAAAGCAATCGTCACATTCAGTAATGTGTGACAAGTGTAACTTGCAAGAGAAGCGCGTGCAGCACATGTGTTGTTATGGCGACTTGCGCTAGAGATGAGCCTTCACGCTCGGAAGAGTTTGCTGTTGTGTAGTACGTTTTACGCAATAAAGGGGATTCTGTTTATATGACATCAGATACCCTTAGCGCGCGCTACTTGAAGGTGTACTTCTCTTTGAAACCAAATTTCATTACATTGTCGTGATATGAAAATTATTTATCACATGTCATGTTGTAGATAAACTATTTCTCTGGCGATTGACGTTATAAGTTTATTTTCCGAAAAAATAGTTTTTAATTGAAAAACTAACATCCCTGATGGCTCTTTGACAAGCGAAGTTTTTGAAATAATAATATAATAATAAGGCCCGTTGTAATATTATAACGCATGGTGGTTAAGATTTATTTAAGAGATATATTTCCTTTAGAGACAATGTTAAAAATAATTTTAAAGAAGATTATTACAAACCATTGTGTTAGAGCACGTCTGTTGCAGTTAAACATCGCCTCCTTCTCCGGGTATTTAGTCTCCCCTGACCTTATAACAGTAAAAATAAGCTGCATCCCGAAAGTTAGTTCACCTACATGTGTATCAGTGCAAATATCATGTAATTTGGCATGTCTTTGAAACATCGTGTCAACGCAATAACTAGATTAATTTCAATTGTGCATTATAAGAAGACAGTTTAGTGTTCCAAAACATAATCTGCTTTCATACCTCATAGTAAACAATTACAATTTTGCCAGGTCTTTGAAGTGACCAGGGGTCAGTATTTTCAAAAACTACAGTTTTTTATTTTCTTCTGTGCAATATTCAATAAGTGATCAACTGGGTCAAACATACATCATTTAGTTCCTCTTATACCCATTCAGTGTTTTTGTGATGAAATTTCAATCACCCGTCTGTCTATTTCATTATGCCAAATTTCATAAACATTCATCATAGACATGACGATCACTGGAGACGTTTATGAATGATTATTTTACTCATGGATATATATGATGATTCATTGTCATTGTATGTGATGCAATTTTATTGAGTTTACAACGAACATCAATTTACATGATATTAGCACTAAGATACACATGAAGTATGTTTCGGTACGCAGCTGTGTATATACTGTATACTGTATATACTGTATACTTACTATTTATTATATTAAACATGCACATATTTATATAATAATTAGATAAAAAATATATGTCGATATTTTACATTTTACTTACTCTTACATTTTTAACACAATAACAAATGATTCTACAACAGGGGCAGTAGCACGGTTTTTGCAAATTTTATTTTTTTCTAATTTCCCATTTATAAAGATAGTTTATGCCATTTATATTTACTTTAGAGGGTAAAACATCTTATTACACAAATCAATGTTCCGTAGTGGTACTTAACGGTGTTGCATATAAAGCAAAAATTGCATGGCGGCCATTTTAGTTTGAACACATTTTATTATTTCGAATGACAAAAACGTTTCCCATGACTTTGAGGAACCATGTACACTCATTTTTAACTTGATGTTCCGAAGAGAGAAGTGTGTTTTACTATTGGTGAGTGGTGACATTATTTTGCAATCTAAATACATCTCATCGACTTATTTCAGCGAAAAAAACGCGCTACTGCCCCTTTAAATGTTCTAATTTAAACCATCCGGGCTTATTGGTGCACACTGAGGTGTAATCAATAAACTGTTGTTTTTTCCCCTAGTAGCTCTCTTTTGCTGTAAAAATATATTATGCTAACTGGCTTTATGTACATTTAAAACATTTTAATAAGTTGTCAAGTCACGTGCCTACCTGAGGGTTTGTTGCAATTCACAACAGCTTCACAGCCATGTACTTCGGTGATATATAAACAGCGAATAGATCGATGATGAAAACCATCTCCAAACTTCAGTCAAACCACACAATCTTCACATTGGTGAAGGTCAATATAAAGGCTATGTACTGTTAACTTACCCAAGGCAGTATTTTACGTGGTTAATCGACCGCTCTCAGATAACAGGCGTCTTTTCGGGAGCAAATACTTTACAAAGTTGCGACCTGCTAAAGAATCAGGGGCGTAAATTATCATTTGTCATGTACGATTATAGTAAGTATAAAACTTAGCTTTACATGATTCATGTATAAACTTTATAAATACTCATCCATCAATTGATTATTTATGGTTGAATTGGAAAGCATTTCACCCGTGTTTTGTGATAATAAAATCAACATATTTGAGATACAGGTGCACCACCAACGTTTTGTTATTTTGTCGTACTCTTCCTGTACCGCCAATGGTGGTTTGTTGGAAATGAAACTTGACTTGACTTGCCGTTGGTGAACGAAAAGAGGGGGGAAAGTGACAAGTTTGCCTAGGAAAAAAGTAACTGTGAAAAAGTCACAATGTTTTATATTTGTCACAATAACATACATAATTTTCATCGCATTATACATTTAAAAGTTACTTCAAATAAAACAGTAACAAAGACAGACAGACAGACAGACAGGTTTATTCAATATTTAAGGCCCAGTGGCCCAATGTACAGTTGATGTTTCATCGTGACAGCTTGAGATCACGTGACATAGATATTGGTTTAGCTCGGGATTTTAAAATGGACATCACATGTTTTATAAAAATAGAGCCATGGGCTCTGTAGCTCATCAGAAATTGCATGATTTAATATCTCAGGTTGATGACTTAGTGAGTGAATTGTTTAACAACTGCTTAAATCAGAATAAGAGATTAATATTATGTAATTATAACTTCAAAAGATATATAAATATAATGCACAACTTCTAACCCAGTAAAATTTATATAAAGAGAGACAGAGAGAGATGATATGATATGATATGGTTATAGTAGATAAACAGTATTTCATTGGATGTTGATGTTTCAAAAGTTGATTAGTTAAAGAAGTCAACCACTTAATGAAAAGAAATCAACAAACAAAAAACCAAACAGAGAAAATCTTCAATTTATTCATTCGTGCTAATGTCTTTTCAATAAAAATATATTTAACTTTACCGCATATTGTAACATGATTTGGGTGTATCCTTGATTCTGATTGGTTGATTTGCCTATGTTGAATGACAATGAATACCCGCAAATTACTTGGGGCGAATCACCGCGAACATATACATCGTGTTCACAAGATTCGGCCCGACTCAAAATTTTTTTTTCTCTATTTCTCTTGATATGTACTCCTTACTCAAATTTGATAGGTGGCATTGTCATTTTCTAACATGTGTATAGCAGTATAGGTCACAAATAACTCTCAAAATTAATTAGTTTCATGTAACTAAAATGTTTTCAACTAGTAAGATTTTTCCAAGTTTGACGCCTTCTTCCATTCGGCTATGTTTACCGAATGCCGTTGCCATGGCATGACGTCATAGTGATCAACCGTTTTGACGTCACAATGCTAGCGTAATTGTCACACTGGGTTAGGGCAAGTTAAGATTGTTGTACCTAGATCTCTTACTGTGTTGATGTCGCAGATAAAATTAATGTTTATCGCCATCTAAAAGGATACGTGAATATTGTGAAGTGAACATAGTTGAGTGACACTATTTGAGCTTATGTGTAAATTGTTGCTAATGTAGGCCTACATATTACGCCGAGTTTTTACATTTGTTTTGACCTGACCATACCTCTTACAAAAATGGAACATTCGCAAAGTCCTTTCCACTCATAGATAGGTAGGCAAAAAGAGAGTTCGTTTCAAATGCCTGATAACTAACGGTCATGTTACAATATCGATAAATAGTTGCGTTTGTAAAATTTCCGGGATTCATTGCTATTCAACACCCGCAAATTTAGTTTAAAACCGACGGCGTTATAAGTAACTCACTGCAACTGTGCTCGTGGTATAACACCAGAATCCTATGAACATTTTATCACAGTCGTTAGGGCTAGCCAGCCAGTGTGTTGAAATGCATGACCTCTAAACGAACTCCTGCAAGCAAGCTCTGGACTGCACTGACCATTACATTACAGAGCTCTTTGCCTGCACTGACCATTAAAAAACAGATAGCTCATATTACCCAGATAATTGAGTTAAATTGCCAAAAAATAAAATAAGTTCTATCCTGCTTAATTTCTATGATACAAATTAAAATATGAAAGTTGCGTTAGAAAGCTCTCGAAAACACCTTTAATCCAAATATAAACATTGCTAACGTGTTTCTATGCTGATTTGAAACTCGCCTGGGCCAAGTAGAAGAAAACTTTAATTTTATAATAGCTCTAAAATCTGTATTTCTCACAGTACAAAAACCAAACTTTCAGGTTGTGGTCTCCATCATACAAAGGTGATGTTCACCAAAATTAGCTTCCTGGCTTTAATAATTCATGAAGTAATTTTTTACATTTTCATAACACCCTGCCACGCCCATATTTGAGAAGTGATATTTACCAAATGAACAAACTATAGTATATATGTTACAAAGATGTTATCCTGAAAATTTTAGCTTTCTGTATCAAATAGTTTTGGAGAAGAAGTCGTTTAAAGATTTGAGGGTGGATCCCCTGCTACGCCCATATTTGATTAGCGGTTAAGTTCAAATGAACAAACTTGCATCTTCATTTAATAAAGATGTTATTCTGAAAATGTCAGCTTCCTATGTCAACTGGTTTCGGAGAAGAAGTCGTTTACAGGTTTTACGTTTAACGTCTCTGGCGGACATATTTGTGGGTGTTGGATTTCGTGATGAACAAACTTTGACCCCCTAGGTGACGGGTACCGACCCACCAAATTACAGCTTTAGGGGTGTAGCGGTTCTGGAGAATTCGAAAATGTCAAAAGTTTACGGACGACGGACGACGGACGACAGACGCCGGACGACGGCCCATTTCGGCCTGATGAGCTAAAAATGGCAAAAACGTGTGACATGGGACTGCTTATAATGAAAAAAAAAGACAATTTGGCGTTTGCATGAGTATATTACCGAGAACTGATAATGGGTTCAAACCCAGAACTCAACTCAATTTCCAGTTTCATCTGTATGCCATACGATAGGAAAGCACAAAGAAAACGTTTTACCAGAAATATTTTTAGAATTAGGCATTCCGTTTTTAATGGCTTTGAGTGTAGATCATCCATCGTATTATTATATCCTTTCTAAAACGTTGTATTTTTAAAGAATGTAGTGAAGTTCTAAATTTACATAGATTTCGTGAGAGTGACTTATATATACTTTTCCGGTCCAAACACCGTTTTACATTGCGAGTAGTGACTTAACTAACTTGATGAATTAACTTTTTGGGACCAATTTTGTATAAACATATCCTTAATTCGATGTTTAAACATACATGTATACAAAAATATTTGCCTGTCACCAACATTTTGATTCAACCAGACATAAGAAAATCCACTTAAAAATAAAATGTATCTCACATCTGCAGCCAAGAAATGTTTTCCGCGATTATCTATTATGATTTCAATAGTTAATAACATTGATTGGCATGGCGATAATCGGACATTCTAATAAGTTTAATCCAAATTTTTTAAAATTCTCATTTGACTTTCGATATGCATGTTATAACGACCTGTGTCGCCGAGTATATGGCTTTGTTAGAAGCAAATTTACCTACTGTTAGTACCATAGATTGACACTTGATATTCAGGTCACAGGTCACATGTCACATCACACCAGCACGCACGAGCTTTCTTAACACTTTAGCAATGCTAACATAACCAAATAATTAAAAATTATAAATACAATGGACTAGCCATTGAATGTCACATCACATCAGCACGAAGTAGTTTTCTTACAGTTCAGCACTACTAAAATAACAACGACCTGGTCACCATGGAATGCACTATAACAATTTATAATATTATAGGCTAGCGCTACTAGTTCTAGCTATCACATCTAGCTATTTGGGGAAGGCTGCCGGAAAAGGGACCACCTGGTCGGTATTGAGTTAGGCACAGATTCATAAAAAACGATGTCTACCCTTTAAAATAAAAAAAATAATCATCAAATTATGATAAAAATTGGCAAAGCGATGGTAAGTTAAAGATAGGTAGGGTCAAAATTATCTGGGACTATGGAAATGAGAAAACCTGGCTTACAACTGTTGTTTGTATTCATTTAACCATAAAACATTATCAAACACGAAGTTACGGTGTGTGTATCAGAATGTGTTTCAACAGGTGTTAACGTATGTGTGTGGAAAAAATGGTTTTTGCATGTTGTTAATATGCACGTGCATGCGTAATGGTCCATGTGGTCCCTTTTCTTCAGATAAGCATAAGGTCATAAAACACGTTGATAAACTCAAAACGAAAATTTAGATATTGTTATAGAAATGAATAGTTGAAAGACGAAATATGGTTACTTTAATTGTGAACTGTATTGTACCACCGACCGAGGGTATACAGAAGTACCAACGATTCCGTTCATCCTTCTGTCCGTTCTATAATTTTGTCCGAGAAAAACTAATCATCCAATTCTGTTAAATTTGGCACGTCTTCTACTTTAATCATTGGAGTCCATTGCCAAGTTGAAATGACTTTCGTGAATTTATTATTTTGTTCCAATTTATTTTATATATTTTCGAATTTCTGAATTTGTACTATATTTCTGTATATTGAACTAAGTCATTTTAATGTAATATAACCTATTGCAAAACTGTTGATCCGATTCTGTTAAAATGACATATGTTCTACATTACTTTGAGTAATTGTGTTAAGTGTAAACCACCAAATCAGCATACAATTCTATTGAGAGTCGTGATCAAGCTGGAATTAAAATCCTAATAATACAATTTTACGAAGACATATTTCGATTTAAAAGCTTATTGTAAGGTGAATCACAAAGAACAAAACGAAATCAATTTCTATTATAAAGGGACCACTTGGTCTTATAAAGCACGTGTGTTTATTTTATCTAAACAAACGATTTGAATCAATCAATAATATAAATCATATTCAACTTTATTTGTATTGTTCCTGACATATATAAACCAGATTTACAATTGCATAGTGGTAATTATATGTTGGATTAGTGACGTTTAAATGCTGACTAGTATAAACATACCAGTCTGATTAAAATCGACCTTGTTCCGAGGAATAAAATTTGCAAAATAATATATCTACCGGGATACGAACAGGTTCTGTAGATTCCTTTGGCGTGGAAATCTCCGAACGATATGAGTTCGTATCCCGGTAGATGCACTAAGTCTATTTTGCAATTTTTTTCCGCGGAATACCGTCGGTTTTAATCAGACTGATAAACATACATGTATACTACTCCGGAAGTATGTACCTGCCAAGTGGCGGTCACTGAGAACGCTGTTACGCTGCAAACAGCAATAACCCATGCTCAAAAATGCGACCGTAAAATATAGAGGTGCGAAATATAACCGGTTTACCGGTATTAACCGGTTCAAAGTTTAAATTAATACGTATTGCGATATGCCTATTGAAAACGGTTTTTACAATAAATTAAGACCACATTGTAACATTCAGAAATCTTCTCAAGCAGATGTTTTTCCCTTTTTCCACATCTAATATCGTGCTTTCTTATAAAATGGTGATTGACGACAATACACATTTACTGATGTGGGACTGATGTAAGCCTACACGTTTTGTAATGAGTGCATAAACATTAACAAAGTCATGTAAACGGTGAAGGATTACACGGATTTTAACTTGGTAGCAGCGTATATATGACTCTGAAGTTAGAAAATGATGTCTGCTTAACATTTTGATTTTTTTTCTGTATGGAAATAATTCTCACAAAGTCCCTCATCAGGTGCAATATCATCTCACCTGATGAAGGAGTTGTTATCCCGAAAATCTTGTTTTCTGATGTATTCCTTATTGTTGTATATATTTTTATTCATCATCTCCTTAATATAAGATACACGTGTATCTATTGCAAATCACACACAGGCTACGAATTAGTTATAATGTCATTTGAAATTAAATGCTGCTCTTTAATTGACACATCTGGTGAACATTTAACAGCAAAACCTCTTTTCCATTGCTTGTTTATTTCTATCTACTCTACTTTAAATTGTTAATGACATCGGGCCTGTAATTGTCGATTTGAGATCAACCTATCGTCACATATGTCAGGTAATCAGAAACATTATATAGAGAACTTTACCATACATAATTATAACACAGTTATCAATATTTTAAATTATATTTTTAGCGGCTTACTTACGTTGTTGTTGAAACGACGATGGACAACTAAATGAAGGCTCAATAGTTGCTGTGACTTTCTGACTCATGTGACCATTATATAAAACTTATAATGCCTTCAAGTTTCATTTAATAAAGTCCTATCAATTGTTAAAATTTGACAATAACTAAACCGTCATGATATGATATCAAATATTGGCTTCAGGTGTTATGTTATTACTGTACAGCCCTGTAACATATGTTCTCAACATCTATAGTATATGAATAGACAATCATTTTCTTTCTATTCATACTGACGTACTCATTCGTAACTTAACCGTAATTGTCAAACTAATGAAGTATTGAAGTATTGTTGGAGTTATATTACACCTAGTTTTATTTAAATTCACATATCTAAGTGATAAATTGGAAACTTAATTGTTGTTATTCGCTGTTTATTTCACTTGATAAATTATTCAGATTAAACACAAGATCTACAGGTATGTACAATGTGAAAAATACGCACACACAGTATTCGTGTGTGTCCATCCCCGATTCTAATGTGATTTATTATCCTTATTGTTTAAAGTGTCTCAGTCAACGTCCAGTATTAGCTAAGATTGCTCTTTAATCCATTTATCTCTTGGGTTGTGTGAATATGTTTCTACCGTTGGCACACTAATGCCCTCTAATTGGAACAGTTCACTTGTGTGCAGGTAAACGTATCACTGTCACTACAAACAGTGTAGCTATCAATCCCTGTAGCTTTTATTCTATGTAGGCATTAGTAGACGAAGGTGACCGTTGATATATGGAAACAAAGCGTTGTGACTTTGTTTTTAGGGTAAACATATACATGTATGTTCACAGTTATGCCAATAATGCCAGTCTACCTACCTCACAATTGTCAGCTTTAGTTTCTGGGACTGACAATATTTGTTTAGGACTGACAAGCTTATGGATCAACAAGTCCTTGGACTGGGAACATTTTGAAACTATTTTATAAACTGCATAATATCCACTTTTTTCTTCGGTATAGGGGAGTGTTTCAAGAGAATGACGTGAATAATGGCATGAATCTGAAACGCAAATATATATATATTTTTAAGCTTTAACATTACAGCCAGAAATAATTTATTTAGACAGCCAACTGCAAGTTTTTTACAAACAAATTAACCGGGCATTGAATTATCACATCAGTCACGTACAGAATTATTTTTTTGTAACAATATCATATACACGGTAATATGTGGTCATATACTCGGTAACATCTCGTTTTTGTCCTATTGTGTAAACCTTTAAGTACTGGATCTAAATTATGTTAACTTTCCAGTCCTAGAAATGTAGATCAGATGGAACTGTTGATAAGTGCGTCTTGTAAACTCATAATGATATAATATTTCTTATTTCCTTATTTGGACTATTGGACTAACCAGCCCAGTTGACTTAAATGAAGTTTTGTCTCGATTAAAATTTCTTTAGAGAAACTAGTGCATTTTTATTCATGCCAAATCCAAAATTATGCGCTTCTTTTCAATAATTATTCATGTATTCTGGTTTTATTCAAGATTTATTAACCAAGGTTATTACTTTCATTATCTCTCAATCAAGCAATTACTAAACTAAGTAATTTATTCTTGAAATAAATGTATTGCAATATATTGCAATACATATCGCAATACATGAGTTAAAATCGCAATCTATCACAATATGAAAAATCTTAGCAATACCCACCTCTACTCAAAATGCAGAGACACACTTGTTAAACCAGCTGCATGCAGAGTGAGGAAGGTAGCATATGTAAATGTGTTAACACATTAAGTAGTGATGTTTGCACTGTGAAGTAACTAACGCAGGCTATGTGTATAACTCGACTCGGCTAATAAATGTAAACGTTACATTTCATATTTTGACAGAGTTCGTTACTGATGATGCAGTGAACTGGCTCACTTGTATTGAAGAGTCTTGTAGAGCAGAGCACCGACTCGCCCACATCAACCACATTCAATACAGCTAAGGTACTTTATAGCCTAACCTTCATCATCCTCGGTTACCCATGGTTTTACACATGCTCCGTTACTCTCCGTTATCACCCATGGGAACCTTATCAGAAGAATCTGTACTCAAATTACCCGCCCTTGGCCGGCGTGACGAAGTCAGTAACCAAAGAAAATGCTCAATAGGATAAGACGGAAATGGTCAAGGGAGATAACCGGTGACGGATGGCTAACAAAATGACCTTGCGTTCTTTGCAACGAAGTCATATGAATTGTCATTGGTTCGCAGGTCCAAGCTGAGTAGCAGTTTGATTGGCTCACGCCAGGCCAAGGGCGGGTAATTTGAGTACAGATTTTTCTGATAAGGTTTCCCATGGGTGATATAGTGGAGAGTAATGGAGCATATATAAAACCATGGGTAACCGAGGATGAACCTTTATACAGTGATATAATTTACCAAAGGAATCATCGAAATATGAATAAATTTGTTTTATCCCCGTCAACATCGTTGTTGCTTTAGTTTTGAATTTGACTGTCTGTCCATAACATGTATTTGTGTCTGGCTTTTAACTTTGAAACATTCAAAAATGGAAATATCCGCGTATATACAGTAGAATCCCTCTAAATTGGCATGCCCTCGATAATGGCACAATAATTGGTCCACACAGTAACTAGACATAAAGGAGGTGGAATAGCTCGGTGGTTAGTGATTTCGGCTTTGGATCAAGGTTTGGGGTTTGATTACCGCCAGGGTCCTCGGCAACTTTGTCTGCTGACCTGTGGAAATTAATCTACATGCAGTAAGGTTTGGGTGCAATGCTTTCAGTGCAGTACCACCCATGGTTCGCTTAGTTCCAGCCGATGAACGAGAGAGAGACAAGAACGTGAGAGTTTATTTACGTTAATAATAGCAAAATAGACTCGATGACTAAGTTCATAGCTCTGACTGTAAGTCATCTGACCGTCCATATGCATCCTGATGTTTTGAATGTCATATTGTGACATGTACTCCCAGTGACCCTTAAACTCTCTATAATGTCCTCTTATGTCACAAAGAATTTCGTCTTGAAAACTAACATCTTTAGAAAGCCATATTTGTTGCATGTACACTAAAATGTTGTCAATTGGGGTATGGGGCAAGTTGTCTACCCTAAAATCTAAAAGAACAATTAATGGTGGAAAGCTCATATGTCTTTACCATAAAGATAATTATGTAATACCTGGTGAGCATCAGAGCCAGCGGTTCTGTTTGTAGCCCAAGACTACTGAACAGCCTGGTTGGCTTTTGGAAAGCACAGTTATTTTTCCGTCATCCTTGGATGTTGTCGGTAAACATTTGACATTTTCGACTTTCTCTCGAGAACTCCTGCACTCCCAAAGCTGAAATTTTTTAAGGAGGTACCCTGAATCTCTCTCTGTCTGTCTCTCTCTCTCTCTGTCTGTCTGTCTGTCTCTCTCTCTCTCTCTCTCTCTGTCTGTCTGTCTCTCTCTCTCTCTCTCTCTGTCTGTCTGTCTGTCTGTCTCTCTCTCTGTCTGTCTGTCTGTCTGTCTGTCTCTCTCTCTCTCTCTCTCTCTCTCTCTCTCTCTCTCTCTCTCTCTCTCTCTCTCATGGAAGTGACGTCATGAGACTACCTAGTAACCGCCCTTGGGTAGGGATTTAAAGCATCTCTACTCTACTTCTTTGAAGTTTCATCTGTGTTAAAGTTTGAATTAAGCATGCCTAAGAGAAGGCAGGCATTGTAGGTCTAGTGAACAGGTAGGTATAAATAATTACGTTTAATCAAAAACGTACTATATTATGTCTCGAAAGACATAAATTTTACAATAAACTGACTTCTTTGTTCATAAAAGATGACCAGTGTTAATGCAATCCTACCAACATCTTAACAAATGTATAAGTGATCAACGAACAGTAAGAAATATTACTGTAGAAGATCTGTCTCTTTCAGTCAAGTGTTTTTCTAGTTAAATACGTAACAAATACCCGGTAAAAAGTATTCCTGCCGACTCAGGCCCATACAGTTAGGTTACTCCGTTCAGATTTCCGATCCTAACCTCTGTTGTTTTACACTTGAAATCGAGGGCAGAAAGGGAGTGTCCTGATTGGTTGCAGTTGAATCTAGTTGTGCAATCAGCGACGCCGTTGTAAAAGTGACATTTGCCAATGACACGTCATAATGATAAGATAAACGTAAGACAAATGTTTCCTCGTTTAAGGTGTTTAATGCTATTTTATTTTGTGAAAACTATTGATCATAAACATGCTTATAAATAACCAAATCAGAGACAAATACCAAAAAGTACAGAGGTTAGGATCGGAATTCTGAAGGGAGTAACTGCTGTGGGAAGATAATATAGTTAAAGCAGTAAGACCACAAAGGATATTGTAACGATAGTCAATCTGAAGGGAGCAACCTCTCTTAGCCTCTATATCCGTAGATACACTAAATTAATGTGACGCATAAAATTAAAGAACAAGCTTAATAATAATGTTTAATTCCCCCTCCACAATTTGACAGATGTATGCATGAGGGCAGCCATTGTTGACTTCTGATTCGCTAATAATATTGTGTAAGCCAAACAATTTAAATTGCTATTTTGTAATCAACAAACAACGGTTTTTGCTTAGATTTATTGCCTTCACCCTCCACACTTCAGCAAAATTGCAAGGTACTGTTTTCAGCCCATGGCCTGAGAGACGTTTATTCAAAAAATAATTTTTAAAAGGGAGATTATCTGTTACCATACGCGGGTACAACGTCGATCTGCCCTCCAGACGTTACTTCAGTTTATCTTCGAATTTAGAGCAAAAGGAAGAACAGTTTGTTGAATATTCCATTAAGACATAAACGCAACACTCCTGGGCCAAGATCTAAGAAGCTCTCCGAGGCCTGGAACAGTCCTATATCAATGTTTATGTACAGCACAAACGACTGCATTGTATCTGCAGGATGAATCTCATGTTACGAGAAATTTAACGGTAAGTCTAAATCCTTTATTACCAAAGTATTTGTAAACAGTCAGGCAGCATATCAAACATCACAATAATAAAAAATATGACCACAAACATCCGAACGGTCTTCCCAGGGTCATGTTTTAGAACAAAGTAAAACACTATCATGTTTTAGAACAAAGTAAAACTCTAAACAGAATCAAGGAAGAGTGAATCTGTTGGAAAGGTTTGGTCTAATTACACATGGATGAATACGATGTTTACAAGGTTGTGTGGAGCGCTAGTACATCGACCGTGTTCATCACTTTATTGACATGTTCATTGACTCTCCAAACCATCTATTGGGCCCATTTTGCAACTAAGGTACTATTGCCTTGCATCACCCATCGATCCAATCAAAGCAAGACATCGGCCTGACTCATGCTATCTCCTCGCAGTTGAATAGCATAGAGGCCGTCATATATCATATATATTCATAGTATACAACTTTTGAAAGAAAAAGTATTATTTTGTTTAATTGTTCAATCACACCTCATAATCATCGTACCAGTGTCATGTTAACATTTTGTCAAATGGAGCATCTCGATATTTTCAGAATTCAAATTTCCAGCCTCTTGTTACATTGCCCCTGACTGCTTTAAACAGTCCATCATTGGTGCCTCGTAGTATTGCTGCCATCCAGCTGAATCCACTCTCAGAGGCCACAAACACATCACACTTGGTGAGAATGAACTGATCCAAAATAGCTTTCTCCATCCCTTCACAGTCCAATGTTCCTCTGTATCGATCGATGTGGACTATCTTACCTTGAACCTCTATAAAGTGAGAAGGAAATGATGTTCTCATCTTCTCCCTGGTATCATCACAATCTGTTGCCACAAAGAGTTTAGACGTCTTCACAAGCTTACCCTTCAAGAACGTAGTCAAGGCTTTGAGATCTGGTTTCAGAGGACGTGGCGCATCAAGAGGAATGGTTTTGGACTGTCCCATTCTTAGGTGGGCACAGATCAAGGGGCTTGAGGACAACTCTCTCAAGAAAGTGTCATACTTCCGCTCCGTGTGTGGTGCCAGTCTGAATAAATGAGCAAAGGATATTCTGTATACTCCGTACAGTGTTTGGTTCTTGGTCCAGGATAGCGATTGGTAAGACTTCTTGTGCATCAGGTAATGTACAAAATCTACGTTACCTTGGTAATACATAACATCCTTTCCAAACATAACTTCCAAATCGCTGTCCCTCATCTTCAGACCCAACTTGTTGGTATCCACATTGACTTGGTGCCCAGAACTTTTACCCTTCAGCATGCCATCGGTCACTGTCCAATTCACAATGTTAGGGACCACGTAGTTTGAAAAGTCACACCCCTTGTTCATAATGATTCCGAATTTTCTCCTCAACATCTGTGAGAGAACATACGCTGTCACGATCCCTCTTTCCCTGTCACCCAACCCTCCACACCACAGCTGACACTTATAGATGATGTATTTATCACTCAGGTCCTTCTCAGGGGGAGGTAACTCTTTTAAGCTCACGAAATACCCATCCTGAGATCTCCCGACAATACTTCCCGCCACCTGCCCACTTTCATTTTTGTGACTGATAGTATGGACAGCGATTTCATTCTCTTTGGAATTTTCAACGTTATGACCAAGAGTATCATTTTCGATTTCAGTTTTATTGAGATTTTCAATGTTTTTATTTTCTCGAAACCCCCGGCCATCGTCCTTAACAATAGTGCCACGTATGTGTTCATAATTTAAGTACTTGTGCTTGTTTCCTTTCCCCTCTCCTCTAAACCTACCAGCTTTGTGAGGTAAAGTTCCGTAACCAAAGTGTATATGTTCATCATTGTCCTTCCTTTTTACTCCTCTAAAGCTATCCCTTATGTTGCTGAAGGTGTTGTTTGTGGATCTAGCTCTGTCATTGCCTAGATCTTCTCTCTCTAGATTAACTATATAACTGATATCTCGGAGTGCTTTTTGAGCGTTGATATATAGTTGATTGTTGATTTTATAATTCATCCATGTGGAGGGAAGATGAAAGGACCCGACATCCCTGTCGAGGAGGATCTTGAGCAGAACGTAAAGGACTATACACACAGCGGTGACTGCGAACGCTAGTAATCTCACAGGTTCCTGGAAGTAAAGAATAGGGTTATGTTCAAGAGAGGTTTCAAAGTAATCGCTCAATCGTGGTACTTTGTGCAATTGCGTTCAAGAGAGGTTTAAAAGTAATCGCTCATTGAGCGATTACTTTTAAACCTCTCTTGAACGCAATTGCTCAAAGTACCACTACGTACCAAAGCGAGAAAACCTAGAGGAATCGCACTTTGTCGTTCAGGAGAGAATGCGCTACATTGAGCGATCAATGAGCGATTATAAGCGCTCGCTGTTATGGAACAGAGCCCTGGTTTCATGCATTGTAATATAGACAGCATATTTCCTCCATTCCCATTTGTTGACCCGGAAGAAAGGCAGAAAAGATTTTGTTTCGTGTGACCATGAGATCAACGGCACAGTGGTAATAACGTTAATAACAAGTGAATCAGAGATCTTAGTGTTTTTGCAGAATTTCTTAATTTAAACAATTTTTCACAAAAAAATAGTTAATTTAAATAACAATTCATCATTGTTTGTAATTATGAGAGACCTAAACTTAAACATTGATGGTCAGTTTAGTAATAGTTATAATACTATGCAGGTAAATGCCTTATACGAAGTTGTTCACTCCATCGCTCTTAAAGGCACTGTAGCACGTTTTTTCGCTCAAATAAGTTGATGAAATGTATTTGAAAAATAATTTCACCAATGGTAAAACTTCCTTCTCTCTTCGGAAAATAAAGTTTAAAATGAGTGTACATGTTTCGGTAAAGCCATGGGAAACGTTTTTGTAATATAAAATAATAAATTGTGTTCACAATAAAATGGCCGCCATGCAATTTTTGCTTTATACGCAACATTTTTTTACCGCTACAGATACTTGGTTTGTGTAATAAGATGTTTTATCCTCTTAAGTTAGTTTAAATGACATTATCTATCATTATAAATGGGAAATTTGAAAAAATAAATTTTGCAAAAAACGTGCTACTGCCCCTTTAAAACAAGGATGTTGATGAACATATAGGAAAATTGCCAAAAATCTATCTCCGTGAAATATGTACACTTAATTTTTCCCAAAATAAGCCGAGAAATTGCACTAATTAGTAAAGGTGTTTTCCAGTCTAAATATAGATCCAGTCTATTATTTTCAAGCCCAAAGCATTATGGTCTAACTCACTCACTGTATACAAAGACACGAAAGAATAACAAAGTTTGAATTTTTAAATTAATGAGAGTAAAAATTGGTCATAATTTGCTGGTCTTATCTCAATAAGAAGTATAAACAGGAAATAATTTGTATATTCTCAGGACATTTAGAAACATTGTTTATAAAGCAATCGTCACATCAGTAATGTGTGACAAGGGTAACTTGCAAGAGAAGCACGTGCAGCGCGTGCAGCACATGTGTTGTTATGGCGACTTGCGCTAGAGATGAGCCTTCGCGTTCGGAAGAGTTTGCTGTTGTGTAGTACGTTTTACGCAATAAAGGGGATTCTATAAATATGACGTCAGATACCCCTAGCGCGCTACTTGAAGGCGTACTTCTCTTTGACACCAAATTTCATTACATTGTCGTGATATGAAAATTATTTATCACATGTCATGTTGTAGATAAAAGATTTCTCTAACGATTGACGTTATAAGTTTATTTTCCCCATTTTTTTATTATTTGAAACACTAACATCCTTGATGGCTCTTTGACATGCGAAGTTTTAAAAATAATAATATAATAATAAGGCCCGTTGTAATATTATAACGCATGAAGGTTAAGATTTATTTTTAGAGATATATTTCCTTTAAACTTTAGAGACAATGTTGTTTTAGTTAAAAAATAAGTTTAAAGAAGAATATTACAAACCATTGTGTAAGAGCACGTCTGTTGCAGTTAAACATCGCCTCCTTCTCCGGGTATTTAGTCTCCCCTGACCTTATAACAGTAAAAATAAGCTGCATCCCGAAAGTGAGTTCACCTACATGTGTATCAGTGCAAATATCATGTAATTTGGCATGTCTTTGAAACATCGTGTCAACGCAAAAACTAGAGCGATTAATTTCAATTGTGCATTATAAGAAGACAGTTTAGTGTTCCAAAACATAATCTGCTTTCATACCTCATAGTAAACAATTACAATTTTGCCAGGTCTTTGAAGTGACCAGGGGTCAGTATTTTCAAAAACTACAGTTTTTTATTTTCTTCTGTGCAATATTCAATAAGTGATCAACTGGATCAAACGTACATGATATAGTTCCTCTTATACTCAGGGGTCAATATTTTAAAAAACTACAGCTTTTATTTTCTTCTGTGAAATATTCAGTAAGTGATCAACTGGATCAAACATACATCAGATAGTTCCTCTTAAAATCATTCAATGTTTTTGTGATGAAATTTCAATCAACCGTCTGTCTATTTCATTATGCCAAATTTCATAAACATGCATCATAGACATGACGATCACTGGAGACGTTTATGAATGATTATTTTACTCATGGGTATATGATGATTCATTGTCATTGTATGTGGTGCAATTTTATTGAGGTTACAACGAACATCAATTTACATGATATTAGCACTAAGATACACACGAAGTATTTTCGGTATCCAGATATATATATACTTTCTATTTATTATATTAAACATGCACATATTTATATAATAATTAGATAAAAAATATATATGTCGATATTAAACATTTTACTTACACTTACTTTTTTAACACAATAACAAATGATTCTACAACAGGGGCAGTAGCACGTTTTTTGCAAATTTTATTTTTTCTAATTTCCCATTTATAATGATAGTTTATGCCATTTATATTTACTTTAGAGGGTAAAACATCTTATTACACAAATCAATGTTCCGTAGTGGTACTTAACGGTGTTGCATATAAAGCAAAAATTGCATGGCGGCCATTTTAGTTTGAACACATTTTATTATTTCGAATGACAAAAACGATTCCCATGGCTTTGAGGAACCATGTACACTTTTTTTTTAACTTGATGTTCCGAAGAGAGAAGGAGGTTTTACTATTGGTGAGTGGTGACATTATTTTTCAATCTAAATACATCTCATCGACTTATTTCAGCGAAAAAACGCGCTACTGCCTCTTTAAATTTTCTAATTTAAACCATCCGGGCTTATTGGTGCACACTGAGGTGTGATCAATAAACTGTTGTTTTTTCCCTAGTGGCTCTCTTTTGCTGTAAAAATATAATATGCTAACTGGCTATAATTAAAGGTACATTTAAAACATTTTAATAAGTTGTCAAGTCACGTGCCTACCTTAGGGTTTGTTGCAATTCACAACAGCTTCACAGCCATTTACTTCGGTGATATATAAACAGCGAATAGATCGATGATGAAAACCATCTCCAAACTTCAGTCAAACCACACAATCTTCACATTGGTGAACGGTCAAAGGATATGTACTGATAACTTACCCAAGGCAGTATTTTACGTGGTTAATCGACCGCTCTCAGATAACAGGCGTGTTTAGGGAGCAAATACTTTACAAAGTTGCGATCTGCTAAAGAGTCAGGGGCGTAAATTATTATTTGTCATGTACGATTATAGTAAGTATAAGACTTAGCTTTACGTGATTCATGTATAAACTTTATAAATACTCATCCATCAATTGATTATTTATGGTTGAATTGGAAAGCATTTCACCCGTGTTTTTTGATAATAAAAACAACATATTTGAGATACAGTGCACCCCCCCCCCCCCCCCCCCCCAAAAAAAAAATGAAAGCAATGAACTCAAATTTATCAACAACTCATCACTTACTACATGACATTGCTTCAAAGAACATGTAGCTTTGACAAAGATTTCACCGTATGTAAAATTACTTGATAAAGAAAAGCGCACATTGTTGAAAGATAAAAACAATGATGCATCGGCGCTACACGTGCATGTGGAAACTTCGCGATACGGCCAAACAGCATACTGTTTATTAGTTTTATGATACGTTACGTGTTACTATGTGAATATTCCATTAGTGTATAGCTTTTATTATTAACAAATTGTAAACTTAGCTAAATTATAATATAGCGTTGACGAAATGCGAAAAAAAAACAAAATGGCGGATACTGCAACGGCAAATCGAACGTATAAAAAGTATTTTAAACACTTGTGGTTTGACCTATGTATTTGATTATCCTGGTTGTGTTTGTGACAGTGACTATAGTCTCTATGGTAGAATCAACTCTTAAAGATCATGTTATACAGCAATGGAGGGGTGATATCAACAAAAGCTCGATGGGCTGTTATTACAAATTATTCAAAGATTTGCCATCCATTGAAAATTACCAGATTTCCTCTTTCGGCCATCATTTACCAGTAGAGTCTGGCCGCTGGAAATATATACCTAGAATTGATAGAAACTGTAACCTGTGCGACTCACCGGCAATAGCCGACGAGTACCATTACTTATTGAAATGTCCATTTTCTGACAACATAAGATCGCATTATATACCGATTTACTACACTGACTGACCGAAACTTAATTTAAACTATCGCTTCCCGTGAAATACTATGCAACACTTAAGAATGTGTCACAATGGTCACGTTTTATCAGAATTATCAATAACGCCATGCACTATGAACTATATATGATAATGATCTAACTACCAACCACTCCCAAGTGATCACGACGTTTTGTTATTATATGGATAACCCATGATACCGAGGATATGGTACGGTTGTGGACCCTGATAGGAAGGAAAAAACCGAGGATGCGAAGCATCCGAGGGTTTTTCCTGACTATCAGGGTCTACAACCGTACCATATCCGAGGTAGAATGGGTTATCAATTTTATGAACCGTTTTTAAGTGTAAAACAGGCTTTTTAACGTGTTATCGCGTTATATTGAGGATCCCTGGCGTTATATTGAGGATCCCTGGGTGATGTCAGCCGCGCTAAATGAGTTTCTTTTGTACCGTGATATCTCGTTGCCCCCTTAGCGCACTTAGTCAGAGGCGCTGACTCAGTAACTGCAGGTGATAGTGGATACGGGTTCGAGACGCACTTTCTGCAAAACATTTGCTGTACATATTCTGTCGTAAACTTATGAAATTTTTCAAAATTAGTCTAAGTTAGTTTCTTCAGATCTTTACTTTCAAGCCGTCATCTTAACAAATATATCAGGGTTTGCAATCATTATAATTCCTTCCTACAGGGTTTACAAGTGTATGTGTAATCCCTCCTGGAGGGAATTACAAGGTTGTAAGTCCCTCGTACCGGGTGATACGGTTTAGAAAGGTCGTTTCAAGTATCACGTTATATTGCTGGTAGGTTGATAATTTGTCATATGTGTACTCTTCCTGTACCGCCAATGATGGTTTGTTGGAAATGAACCTTGACTTGACTTGCCGTTGGTGAACGAAAAGAGGGGGAAAAGTTACAAGTTTGCCTAGGAAAAAAGTCACTGTGAAAAAGTCACAGTGTTTTATATTGGTCACAATAACATACATATTTTTCATCGCATTATACATTTAAAAGTTACTTCAATTAAAACAGTAACAAAGACAGACAGACAGACAGACAGGTTTATTCAATATTTAAGGCACAGTGGCCCAATGTACAGTTGATGTTTCATCGTGACAGCTTTAGAACACGTGACATAGATATTGGTGTAGCTCGGGATTTTAAAATGGACATCACATGTTTTATAAAAATAGAGCCATGGGCTCTGTAGCTCATCAGAAATTGCATGATTGAATATCTCAGGTTGATGACTTAGTGAGTGAATTGTTTAACAACTGCTTCAATAAGAATAAGAGATTAATATTATGTTATTATAACTGCTTCAAAAGATATGTCTACGCAAGATTTCAGCATTCTAGTGTTTAATAATTTTGTTCATTTAAAGTAATAAATATAATGCACAACTTCTAGCCCTGTCAAATTGATATAAAGAGAGACAGAGAGAGATGAGATGATATGATATGATATGATATGATATGATATGGTTATAGTAGATAAACAGTATTTCATTGGATTTTGATCAGTCAAAAGTTGATTAGTTAAAAAAGTCCACCACTTAATGAAAAGAAATCAACAAACAAAAAACCCAACAGAGAAAATCTTCAATTTATTCATTCGTTCTAATGTCTTTTCAATAAAAATATATTTAACTTTACTGCATAGTAACTCACTGCATATATAACTGTGTTCATAGTATAACACCAAAATCATATGAACATTTTATCACAGCCGTTAGGGCTAGTACCGGCCAGTGTGTTGAAATGCATGACCTCTAAACGAACTCCTGCAAGCAAGCTCTGGATTGCACTGACCATTACATAACAGAGCTCTTGGCCTGCACTGACCATTATATAACAGATAGCTCATATTACCCAGATAATTGAGTTAAATTGCCAAAAAATAAAATAAGTTGTATCCTGCTTAATTTCTATGATACAAATTAAAATATGAAAGTTGCGTTAGAAAGCTCTCGAAAACACCTTTAATCCAAATATAAACATTGCTTACGTGTTTCTATGCTGATAAGAAACTCGCCTGGGCCAAGTAGAAGAAAACTTTAAATTTATAATAGCTCTAAAATCTGTTTTTCTCACAGTACAAAAATCAAATTTCAGGTTTTTTGTCTCCATCATACAAAGATGATATTCAGCATAATTAGCTTCCTGGCTTTAAAAGTTCATGAAGTAAATTCTTACATTTTCATAACACCCTGCCACGCCCATATTTGAGAAGTGATATTTACCAATTGAACAAACTATAGTATATATATTATAAAGATGTTATCCTGAAAATTTTAGCTTTCTGTATCAAATAGTTTTGGAGAAGAAGTCGTTTAAAGATTTGAGGGTGGACCCCCTGCTACGCCCATATTTGATTAGCGGTCAAGTTCAAATGAACAAACTTGCATCTTCATTTAATAAAGATGTTATTCTGAAAATGTCAGCTTCCTATGTCAACTGGTTTCGGAGAAAAAGTCGTTTACAGGTTTTACTTTTCACGTCTCTGGCGGACATATTTGTGGGCGTTGGAATTCGTGATGAACAAACTTTGACCCCCTAGGTGATGGGTACCGACCCACCAAATTACAGCTTTAGGGGTGTAGCGGTTCTGGAGAAGTCGAAAATGTCAAAAGTTTACGGACGACGGACGACGGACGACGGACGACGGACGACAGACGCCGGACGACGGCCCATTAAAGGGCTGATGAGCTGAAAATGGCAAAAACGTGTGATATGGGACTGCTTAAAATCGTGAAAAAAAGACAATTTTGGCGTTTGCATGAACAAAGTTCATTACCGAGAACTGATAATGGGTTCAAACCCAGAACTCAACTCAATTTCAAGTTTCATCTGTATGCCATAAGATAGGAAAGCCCAAGAAAACGTTTTACCCGAAATATTTTTAGAATTAGGCATTGCGTTTTTAATTGCTTTGAGTGTAGATCATCCATCGTATTATTATATCCTTTCTAAAACGTTGTATTTTAAAAGAATGTAGTGAAGTTCTACAATTTACATAGATTTCGTGAGAGTGACTTATATACTTTTCCGGTCCAAACACCGTTTTACATTGCGAGTAGTGACTTAACTAACTTGATGAATTAACTTTTTGGGACCAATTTTGTATAAACATATCCTTAATTCGATGTTTAAACATATACCAAAATATTTGCCTGTCACCAACATTTTGATTCAACCAGACATAAGAAAATCTACTTAAAAATAAAATGTATCTCACATCTGCAGCCCAGAAATGTTTTCCGCGATTATCTATTATGATTTCAATAGTTAATAACATTGATTGGCATGGCGATAATCGGGCATTCTAATAAGTTTAATCCAAACTTTTTAAAATTTTCATTTGACTTTCGATATGCATGTTATAACGACCTGTTTCGCCGAGGATTTGGCTTTGTTAGAAGCAAATTTACCTACTGTTAGCACCATAGATTGACACTTGATATACAGGTCACATGTCACATCACACCAGCACGCACGAGCTACTTTAGCAATGCTTATGTAACAGAAGTGATTGTGAGATCACCTCCAATGGGAATCGAACCCGGGACCTCCGGGTGACAGTCCTGCGCTCTACCAGTTGAGCTAAAGGGATATCCCACTAGCCGAAGCCAGTAGGAACACTTTCATCTCACCCTGTCACACTTACATAACCAAATAATTGAAAAATATAAATACAATGGACTGGCCATTGAATGTCACATCACATCAGCACGAAGTAGTTTTCTTACAGTTCAGCACTACTTAAATAACAACGACCTGGTCACCATGGAATGCACTAACAGTTTGTATCATCCAAAACTGGCTCCCACAGTAGATATCGCTTGTGTGAGATCAAGCGACATCAGCTACAAGCATTATCCCACAGTAGATATCGCAACAATCAAATCGTCACAATCCTATTACATCATCAGTTAATGACATCACAAGGCTTTGACATCACAAGAACACTGCTGACAATGTTATGACGTCACAAAGTTGAAGACGTAACAATGCTATGATTTTTTTGGGATTTTTTGGGATTTTTCCATATTTTTTTATACAGGCATGACATCAATACAATCTGCTGATAGCACATAAATAAGGGGAAATATGTATACACTTCATACATATTGTACAGCACATATCTAATGATAAACACAAATATACATGTACATGCTAACTACATTGTAGGTCGAAACCATTACAAAAAGAAGACAGACAAAAATATGATTGACACAAGCCACTTATAAAAGTGTTGGAAATCATAGAAGTTTTAAATATACAAGTTTGGAATATACACTTGAATTATTCAGTCGAGTTTATATATGATTAAAGATATTATAGATCACGTTTTCGGAAAAGTAGATGATGTGTTGACCAAAATTTTATAAATTTCTCTTCATTTTGGTGGGTGAAGTAACAACACTCGTTGATTAAAGTAGAAATATCCTCGGTAAGCCTCGGATATGTGTAACGTTAATCAACTCGTGTTGATATATTTGATATCAGAAGACACTTGGGTGAGATTCTCTATATAATAATAGGCTACTATAGTTCTACTATCACATCTAGCTATGTGTTCACATAGCATCACGGGTAATATTAAACAATTCAATCAATCAAAATTAATATACTTTTTCACAAATTATTAAACAAAACATAAGATCAACTCACTTGAGAGATAAGAAAGACTGCATGCAGAGTGGATGTACTCACTCTACTAAACAAATATAATCAGTTAATATAATCATAACCAAGTAATTAAATATAGGCCTATAAAAGATCTACTCATTTAGCAGTTACATAATACTAATATAACATGATTTGTGACTTTTTCCCTTTCATTTTTTCCTGCGACATTTCCCCCTATATTTCTGTCGATAGATCGGCGATAGATCTTTTTATATGAAATAATGCCATGGCTCTCTCTTTATCTGGAGTAACCTCCCTTACCCTAGTGGCGTAAATTTTGCGGGAGATTAGAAAACATGGCGGGTGTTGAATCGATGGAAGTTGAAGATGTTGGATCAACAGCTAAAGAAACAAAAGAAACCAGCAAATCGACTGGTTATGAAATGCCATGGTGCTTATTTGTTTATGTTGTATTATTTCTTTGCTTTACTCACACTGTACAGTGACGATCGCACAGGGTTCACATTTCAACAGGTTTTGTTGACATCCCTCGTTACCTATTTCCGTGGTAACAAAAAATAAACTTCTATGAACTTTAGTAGCGATAATGATGACAAACATTGTAAACATCATAAACTGATTAACAACAAATATTTCAAACATTTGATGCCTAATAAACAGTTATTTTATCCTTTGACTTTGTTTTTGGTTTTGAAATTCTCATATGACAATTTGTGAATGTGAAAAACTTGAAATTTCTGAAGTGTGTAGTTCAGCTGATTGATCAATCAAAGTGTTTATTTAGGAACAGAAACCATTCTAGCGGCCAAACAGCTCCACTATAATGTCAGTCTGATTAAAATCGACCTTGTTTTGAGGAATAAAATTTGCGAAATAATGCATCTCAGTAACCCGGATACGAACAGTTTCGGTAGATTCCCCGCCACAAGGTTTGAGAACACCCCGTATTGGCGAATGTTCCGAACTAGTTTAGCACAGCCAAAGCCCAGTCAAATAGCTGACCAATCACAACGTAGTTTTTAAACGGTCACTGTTTTGAAAGCATTCGGAACAGACCAAAGGATAGCTGTTTGGAGTTATCTGCCCCTATCTTCTCGCACCGAAAGCATTTGTTGGGCGTCTTTTGATTGACTACCTGAATTGCGCTCGAACACACAAGTCTACAGGCTGTTACCAGACGGTTTGGCGTGGAACCTGCGACTGATATGATTTCTTATCCCGTTACTAGATGCCCTATTTTGCCATTTTTATTCCACCGTCGATTTTAATCAGACTGACTATAATGTTACCTCAACAATCCAAGCAAACTTGACTTTGCCAAGCTGTACATCGATTGCTTTCTTTGCACTAGGAAATCCTAAAAAATTACCAAATATCTATAGGAGAATTAATGTTTTTGTTATTCCACAGATATAAAAATAGATCTTTTAAAGGTCATATGAAGACCATTTGGAAACTGAAGAAGTGAATATAGAATATCCGATGTGTTTTAAAGTCATCTGAAAATACTGAAAATTAATCCTTTTCTAATTCACAAATATTGGATTTCAGGGTAGAGAAGTACAGGCCGACCAAATTGAAGGACATTGTTGGCAACGAAGAAACAATCAGTAGACTATCGGTGTTTGCCACTGAGGGAAATGTTCCTAACGTCATCATTGCGGTAATTTCAGTAAATTTAAGATAACTCTGAATAAACATTGCTGCATTTTGTCTCTCTTTCTGTGTCAGAGATTTCTAATTGTACTTCTAAGTTCAGATACAGCATGCAGTCACGTAGCACAGAATACTCGAAGAAATGCAGCAAGGGGCATTAGCATGTTTTTTTGCAAATTTTATTTTTTCAAATTTCCCATTTCTAATGATAGTTTATGTCATTAATATTTACTTTAGAGGGTAAAACATAATATTACACAAACCAATTTTCCGTAGTGGTAAAAACAGTGCTGCATACAGGCAAAAATTACATGGTGGCCATTTTATGGTGAACACATTTTATTATTTCGAATGACAAAAAAGATTCCCATGGCTTTACGGAACCATGTACACTCATTTTTTAACTTGATTTTCCGAAGAGGGAAGGGTGTTTTACTATTGGTGACATTATTTTTCAAATACATTTCATCGACTTAATTCACCGAAAAAACGTGCTACTGCCCCTTTAAATGAGCAGCTAGGGAAGTTGTAGATATTGCGATACATAATGTGATACACTTATATGTTACAAAGGAGTGTTATATTTTATAGTATATTGACTCTTTCTAAAACATTTATTGGGATATAGCATTCTGTTAAATGTATCAACAATTGATTATAATTCAAAATAGTAGATAAAATGAACATGACTCGAATGTCGGAAGTTGTCAAAAGCTGTTTTTCTTTGACAAAGTCTTCAACTTGACATTGGTTAATTTGAATTTGGTTAAGTTTTGACTTTTGATAGCCAAACTAACGTTTATAATTTCTTGGTATATATGTATAAGTACTATGAAATTGGTGAATATAACAAACTTACCCAACTGAAGTTATCATGTAAATCTATTGTCCAATGTTTTCAGGGTCCCCCCGGTACAGGAAAAACGACGAGTATTTTGTGTCTTGCTCGTGCTCTCCTTGGAACGTCCTTCCGTGATGCTGTGTTAGAATTGAATGCTTCTAATGACAGGTGAGTTTCTTCATTCATATTCACTATTCTTAGTCCTTAGTTACGATTCCTGTTACTAGGTCACTTGGCAATGGTATATTATCCCCTGCCTTGACATGGAAGGGTGAATATATGGGTAGATTTCAGCTCTGTCAGTCCATCCAAAATTATTGGGGGCTGCTTGTCTCACAAACCGTTTGACAACATAACCAAATTATGGTGTGTGGCTTGAGGGTATCAATACGTTAATAGGGCTGCAACGATTCACTACGATGTATCGAAAATTGATACAAACTAAAGTCCTTCTGTCCGAAGACAATTTTTGTCCGATCGATTACAGAAAAACTATTCGTCTCATCCTTTTTAGCTCATCAGGCCTGAAAGGCCCGATGGGCTTATGGCATGGCATGGCGTCCGGCGTCCATCCATCCGTCCGTCCGTCCATCCGTCCGTAAACTTTGCGCATTTTCGACTTCTTCTCCAGAACCAATGACTCTAGAGAGCTGAAAATATATGTGCAGACTCCTTGGCTAATGGGGATTCTAAATTGTAGATTTCATGACCCCATGACCTCAAATGGGGTCACAGGGGTCACAACCTTAAAAACCTATTTTCATCTTCTTCTCCAGTTCCACAAGGTCTAGAGAGCTGAAATGTTGGGTGCAGACTCCTTGGGTAATGGGGATTCTAAATTGTAGATTTCATGACCCCAAGACCCCAAATGGGGTCACAACCTTAAAAACCTATTTTCATCTTCTTCTCCAGTTCCACATGGTCTAGAGAGCTGAAATGTTTTGTGCAGACTATTTGGGTAATAGGGATTCTAAATTGTAGATTTCGTGACCCCATGACCCCAATTGGGGTCAAAGGGGTCACAACCTTAAAAACCTATTTTCCTCTTCTTCTCTAGTTCCAAAAGGTCTAGAGAGCTGAAATGTTGTGTGCAGACTCCTTGGCTAATGGGGATTCTTAATTTTTAAAAATTTGTGACCCCGTGACCCCAAATGGAGTCACAAGGGTCACAACCTTAAAAACCTATTTTCATCTTCTTTTCCAGTACCAAAAGGTCTAGAAAGCTGTAATTTTATGTGCAGACTTTTTAGAAAGTGACCCCAAATACGGGTAACAGGGGTCACAACCAAAATAAAACTTTTATGAAATCTAACACCCTCCCCTCAGTTCATCAATGACTGTGAACAGCTGCCCTGGCCCAGGCAAGCCTGATTACGCTTTTTGACCTTTCAACCTATGGTATCGGGTAGTGCTGGAGCGATTAATCGTAGGATCGGTTGATCGATCGATCTAAGTGAAATAAACGATTGTCGATTACTAATAAACTGCAGATCGATAATCGGAAATAATCATTATTGGGATGCATAAACAATATAACATTTTATTCTACCTTGTCGTGTTTTCTTTTACTGAACAATATCTAATCTGGTCGCTCGCCATTGCTTATTTATTTCTTAATCGGAAGCTGTTCGACTGCACGCTTCAGGTGACCAATCAGCGTCAACCCCGGGCTCTGCTTGATTCGAAAATTCTACGGCATTCGCTGCATTGTGCGGGTGCCACCTGATTAAACGTATAAGTTATATGATCAATTATTAAAACAGCGTCTGTTTATGAAATCTAAATATGCCTTATCATGTCTAGTCTTATCAAAACTTATTGGAAAGAAAACTATAAATTGTTATTTGATTATTCCGTTTTCAAACGAACTCCTCTGACATCGACTTTTTACAAGTTCCTTGTCGAAATAATAAATATTCATGATCAAATTGTGCGACACTCATTGGTCATTCAAAACTACGTCACAGACTAGCTATTTTCTAATTGGCTGATAGCGGGGAATTCCTTCAGTTGATATTTGGTATTTGCATACAACCACGTGACTTGAACTGATGAGAGAGACCTATTTTCGGTTTCATAAATGCTTTTGAATTTTAGATACAATTGTTAATTATTACTCAACCGTGGTGAGATCACTCATTAGATAACAATAAGTTGGTTACACACATGTATGATACCACCGCGTGCAAACAAACGGAACTACTTTCGAACGTCACATACCATCGCCCAATCACGTGACTTGTACGTTTCAAAATGGCGACTGTCAAATTTTGCATTCTCAATTAGACGTGAATTGACGGGAAAGAACGAATCTTAGCGTTTTTAATGTCAAATGCATAAATTGTGCCTCATTTTCCAATATATAAATCCGAGTGTATTTCAATTAAAAATCAAATAAGCAATAAAAAAAATATTTTAGCAGACGCCTTTTGTTGTCTTTTATTTGTCAACATGGACGACATCAAAGTTAATGATTGTGTCAAAATTGATGGATCTCTAAGAGGAAGAGTTGTGTCAACAATCAAACCGTTGGGGACATATAACATTTTCAATGTGAAACTTGAAGATGGTACACAGAAACAGGTACCACGTTATAGATTACAGAGAGTTGCCGAAACTGTGTCTACGTCCATGGACATGTTATTTAATGCGCAGATCGATGATGTCAATATCGATGAACTTTTGGATGATGATTTTATTGATTTTGTGAATGAAGATGCACCAAAATATTGCGATGATTCTGAAATTGCAGAATTTATCGGCAAGAACCAAAATTCAAACACCATGAGAAAGACAAACAATGATTTGAAAATTCTCACTAAATTTATGGCCGCAGAAAATGATGAGAGGAAAATTGAGACAATTTCAGTTGATGAACTTTCTAGACTCTTATGCAAATTCATTATCAATGTGAAAAAGGCTGACGGTAGCAACTATGAGCCGTCCAGTATCAGAGGCATCATTAGCAGTGTTGACAGGCATTTAAAGTCTATATTCTATGGGAAATCCATCATGAATGACCCGGAGTTTTCAAATGTGAGGGATGTGTTGAAAACTAAACAAAAAATATTAAAACAAGGTGGATTAGGTAACTTACCAAATCGGGCACAATCGTTAGACGAAAATGACATCGATCAGTTGTGGAATGTCGGTGAATTGGGGTTTGATAATCCAGAAAGTTTGCTAAACACGCTTTGGTGGCAAAATACAATTCACTTTGGTTTGAGAAGCGTCACGCCACATCGAAACATGACGTGGGGTGATGTGGCCCTTAACACTGATTCCAATGGCCTTGAATTCCTTGAATTCACTGAAAGACAAACCAAAACTCGCACAGGTGCGAATATTCGCGATGTCCGTACTGTCACCCCTAAGGCATATGCAACTGGTGACGGCAGATGTCCTGTCATGGCATATAAGTGTTATGCATCTTTGAGACCGGCCGGTTTCAGCACTCCAGAGTCTCCATTCTATTTGGCAACCAATTCTAAAACTAAACCCGTGTTGGGTCATCCATGGTTTAAACGCCAACCTGTTGGCGTAAATAAACTGTCAGGCATCATGCGACGAATGGCCAACAATGCAAATCTCGGGTCAAAACGCTTAACTAACCACTCCGCGAGAAAGTATATGATTCAGACACCTTCAGAACATAACATTCCACCAACACAGATAATGCAGATAAGTGGGCATAAAAATCTTCAAAGTGTTAATAATTACTCCCATATATCAGAAAACCAGCACAAGTCCATCAGTCGCTTGATCAATCGCCCAACTTCTGTGCAGTCGCAAGTGGCATTACGTCCTCCCGCTGCCGAGTGTTCCACGCTACCCAACATTGCGCTCCCTTCTCCATCTTCCGTGTCATCCAACCTGTCGCTTCCTCCTCCACAACCACACCATCTGAACATGACATCGTGTAACTCCCGTTCCCTGAGTTCTATCTTTGCAGGTCCTATCAACAATTCAGTGATTCATGTCAATGTCGTCAATCCATCCTCTTCTTCTGTTGACAATGTTCCCCCAAGTTTTCAAAACTGAATGACGTGATCTCGAAATAGGTCACATTCCGATGACGTCACGTCACGTCACATCACCGTTACGGTTGCGTAATGTGTTGACATTTTTCGCTGATTGTTATTGTTTGTTATGTTTATTAAATTCTTTAAAATGAAATACTATTTCACCAAAAACGTTTTGTGTTTTATATATGTAGGCGTATGACGTGTAGACACCAACCAATTAGCGATCTATTTTGGTGTGACTGATTGATATTCATACGCGGTTTTCCGATCAGCTGGTTGTTGTTTTGACTATTTATTTAATAAAATATTGATACGTAGGGTTGAGTAATAAATAAAAAATAGAGCCATGGGCTCTGTAGCTCATCAGAGTTTATTTTGTTTGATGATGAAGACAGAAATATGTTGTCTCAATATAATGCACAATCCCTAATCCTGACAAATCTAAGTCTTGAAATTGAGAGAGAGCACTCAGCAAGGTCAACACACAGGAGATTATGCAATATTCTGACCCCTTGGCTCTGGTTACAAGCCAGCTGTGTTTTTTGTGTTTTACCGCCAAATTATGTAATAGACTCTTGCTTGCACTAAACACTGGCAGCACTGATCTAACTGTATAAGGCTTAAAGAGAACAGGCAATGTGATGAATCTCATGGTACATAGTACAATTTTGAATACCCTTGGCTAAACAATCTCGGTTCTAAGCCTTGTCATCCAAACATCTAAACATTCTGAACAAAATATTCCTTCTAGTTTGTTCTGGATGAAAACAGGATTTTAGGTTATGGCCTACGGTGCTCTTATTTGGGGCCACTGGGTCACCAAATCTACAATTTAGAATCTCCATTGGCTAAAGACTCTTTACACAACATGACAACCTTCTAGGTCTTTTCGTTCTGGAGAAGAAGATGAAAATAATCTTATCTCATCATTTCATCACCAGTCATATGCAGTTCACATATTTCATGTAAAATAAAAGAATTCTTAACTCCTCTTCAATTTAGTCCTTTATGCCTTGTCACAATTTTCACTTCATAGGCTATTCAATAGTTCTCATTTCACATTGATTACATCAATTTGACAAACATGTCCACAATGTAGATGGTTATCTCAAGTCGACATATATTTCAAATAAAGTGGCTGAAGTGTCATAAAATATCAGTTCAAAATTCATTTTCAAAGGGTTTTTTTAGGCTGTGGCCCATATTTGGGGTCACAGGGTCACCAAATTTACAAGTTTGAATCCCCATTGGCTAAAGAGTTTGCATACAATATTACAGCCTTCTAGATCTTTTTGTTCCGGAGAAAAAGATGAAAACAGGATTTTAGGTAATGGCCTGTGAGGCCCTTATTTGGGGCCACAGGGTCACCAAATCTACAATTTAGAATCTTCATTGGCTAAAGACTCATTACACAACATGACAACCTTCTAGGTCTTTTCGTTCTGGAGAAGAAGATGAAAATAATCTTATCATTTCATCACCAGTCATATGCAGTTCACATATCTCATGTAAAATAAAAGAATTCTTAACTCCTCTTCAATTTAGTCCTTTATGCCTTGTCACAATTTTCAGTTCATAGGCTATTCAATAGTTCTCATTTCACATTGATTACATCAATTTGACAAACATGTCCACAATGTAGATTGTTATCTAAAGTCGACATACATTTCAAATAAAGTGGTTGAAGTGTCATAAAATATCAGTTCAAAATTCATTTTCAAAGGTTTTTTTAGGCTGTGGCCCATATTTGGGGTCACAGGGTCACCAAATTTACAAGTTTGAATCCCCATTGGCTAAAGAGTTTGCATACAATATTACAGCCTTCTAGATCTTTTTGTTCTGGAGAAAAAGATGAAAACAAGATTTTAGGTAATGGCCTGTGAGGCCCTTATTTGGGGTCACAGGGTCACCAAATCTACAATTTAGAATCTCCATTAGCTAAAGACTCTTTACACAACATGACAACCTTCTAGGTCTTTTCGTTCTGGAGAAAAAGATGAAAATAATCTTATCTTATCATTTCATCACCAGTCATATGCAGTTCACATATCTCATGTAAAATAAAAGAATTCTTAACTCCTCTTCAATTTAGTCCTTTATGACTTGTCACAATTTTTATTTCATAGGCTATTCAACAGTTCTCATTTCACATTGATTACATCAATTTGACAAACATGTCCACAATGTAGATTGTTCTTTCAAGTCGACATACATTTCAAATAAAGTGAAAGAAGTGCACATAAAATATCAGTTCAAAATTCAATTTCGACAGGTTTTTTAGGCTGTGGCCCATATTTGGGGTCTCAGGGTCACCAAATTTACAAGTTAGAATCCCCATTGGCTAAAGAGTTTGCATACAATATGACAGCCTTCTAGGTCTTTTTGTTCTAGAGAAAAAGATGAAAACAGGATTTTAGGTAATGGCCTGTGAGGCCCTTATTTGGGGTCACAGGGTCACCAAATCTACAATTTAGAATCCCCATTGGCCAAGGAGTCTGTACATATAAATTCAGCTCTCTGGAGTCATTGGTTCTGGAGAAGAAGATGAAAATAGCTTTATAGCTTATGACCCCTGTGGCCCTTATTTGGGGTCACATGGTCACCAAATCTACAATTTAGAATCCCCATTGGCCAAGGAGTCTGTACATAAAATTTCAGCTCTCTGGAGTCATTGGTTCTGGAGAAGAAGATGAAAATAGCTTTTAAGGTTATGACCCCTGGGGGCCTTATTTGGGGTCATGAGGTCACCAAATCTACAATTTAGAATCCCCATTGGCCAAGGAATCTGTACATAAAATTTCAGCTCTCTAGAGTTATTGGTTCTGGAGAAGAAGTCGAAAAAGTGAAAAGTTGACGGACGGATGGACGGACGGACGCCGTCCCATGCCATAAGCCCATCGGGCCTTTCAGGCCTGATGAGCTAAAAACTAAACTCATGGTAATGTGATAACATTTTTATGCAACTCGTGAATAGCATTTGGTATCAGACTCACTTTCGTTCGTCTGATACCAAATTCTATTCACTCGTTGCATAAAAATGTTATCACATTACCATTCGTTTAGTATTCTCTATTTATAACACTTTGAAGAATAATTTTCTATTTCAACATCTGTGTTCACGCTTCAACATCAATACAAGACAAAATATTTTTTTTAAAACGTTTATTGCTGTGTTGATCATCCAAGACGAACGTTGCGAAGGCAAGTTAGTCGGTAGCGTAACCATTGAAGGGCTGCATTTTACGGACAGATTAATGTTCTACCAGTCGGATATTTCAATCAGCATACAGTAAATAAAATGACAAGAAATGACAAAATCATTCTATGATTCTACACTCATACATAGTAGTCGATAATGTTTGATTTATTATCTCTAAAAAACGACAATAAATGTGTCACACGGCAAAATGAACGTGCTATGGTTCGAGACATGATGCCACTGCTGACGATAACCCGGAAGTTGGCTCGCTAACGTAAGTTTGTGCATTTAATTGTGGAAGCAGGAATAATTGACGGTCTTTTCGATTATAATCGATCTGGCACTAGCGATTATCGATCTGAAAAAAATTAACGATAACCAGCACTAGTATCGGGTGTCAGTTGTGTCACAAACAGGCAGCAAGTAGTAGTGAGTGAGAGGTTAATTAGCTCAGCTAATTGGAGGGAAGGAGAGGATATGGTTAGGGCTTTGTGTTATATAGTTCTCTACAAGTTGGCAAAATAGCTTAAGAATAGTAAATATAGAAGAAGAGAAAAATTATCACCAAATGTTTTATCATTGTGTGTCATGATCTGGAGATTATGTCTACACTATTTGAATTGGAAGAGTCACCTTCTCTTCAAAGTCCATGCAGAAATTGTGTAGAAGTTATGTACTAACACTGGAAAATGTTGGTGACCATGGACATTACAAGGTCATGTCAACTTGTCAAGTGATTGTGCTTTATCTGGAGAAAAATGTCAATCTTCAACATCAAATAATACAAACCCTGATGAGCTACAGAGCCCATGGCTCTATTTTTAAATTTGGTACATGTCTTCTTCACCACTAGGAGAGGTGCAGTGCAAAGTTTAAACCGAATTGGTGAATTCTTTAATTTTTGGCGATTTTTAAATTTTTTTTTAACTTAGTCAAATTCTTAGCATTTTTTGTCCGATCGATTACAAAAAAACTTTTCATCTCATCCTTTTCAAATTTGGCACATGTCTCCTTCACCACTAGGAGAGGTGCATTGCAAAATGTAACACGATTTGGTGAATATTTTAATTTTTGGCGATTTTTTATATTCTTTTACTTTATCATAGCTAGAATGACTGAAGCTACTTCTGTATTGTGATTTGTTGACTTCATCATTTTCTTTTTCATGTAACTTTCATCAAAAGCTACTTCTGTGTTCTCGTTGATTTTACTATTTTATATTTCCACTGGTTGTATTTTGGGAAAAGTTAAATTTTCTTTCCTTTCAGCCATAAACTGCTGTATATCTCTCACTGTGCCTTCAGGGGTGTGCTTCCATGTACCTGTTGTTTAAAGTCACTCGAATGAATCATTATGATGGATTAATTTCCAAAATAAAGTTGAAATCAGTGGTAATAGCAGTTGTGTATTATATTACCAATACCTTTTCAAGTTACTTTTATTCCTATTTTGACTTAAACCACCTTTTTCACATGAAGATCGAGACTTGTCCTACCATTTTCACAAACAGTTTAATCTTAGCAATTACATTTCAAAGCTTATCAATCCTTAGGTGTGCAGACACCTCTCTCTTTAAGTAAAATAAAAATGTCAAACTTAAACAGTCGGGGGTATTAGTGAGCCACGCTCACTTTTTTGCTTGTTATAATTAGATCGTGAAATTGCATTCGCGAGCGATGTCAAGTCACATGTGAACGGGAGACTCAAGTTCAGTGTCTACAATATGTAACGTAGTCAATGATTGGTTTATATCCTCACTAGGTAGGGCTGTAACGATTCATCGATACCTACGATACAATCGTAGCTTGGGAAATCGTGATTATTGTATCGTGAGCTTCCCGTATCATGATACACTAAAAATAGATTTCACTTACTTAAAAATGAAAAGAAAAACTAAGTGAACACTATAAAACCAGCTAGTGTTGTGCAGTAACAGTAACTACAGTAAGCATGAAGCAATCTGATTTATAAATAACTGTTTTTAGAAGAAAAATACTGTTTTAATCTTCGATTTTCGATCATCTCATAACACAAAATCTCGACCATCTTGAAAATTTCACAAAATATGCATGAAATTATACTTTAAACAATGTATCGTGATACATTCTGTATCGCCTGTCTGTATCGTGATACATATCGTATCGTAAGATTTCCCATGATACTCAGCCCTAATCCTCACCTTTCGAGATTCTCGTTGCTTATACATTTCTCTTAGCAACGCCTCATAGCAACGATCAAAATGGCGGATTTTTGTTTTTCTGTAGTGTTAAAAAATTGAATGGAAATAAATCGAATCGAAATGTTGAAATAAAAAATTCAAATCGAACTTGTCTAGGTGAATCGTTGCAGCCCTATACGTTAATGGATTTTGCAATTATTAAATTTATTTTTCTGGGGTAATTCCTTTGGTATCAACAAAGGAAACAGGTTTTTTTCCGAAACTGTGAGAGAGAAGATAACCAAATTTGTTGTAGGGTCTGAGGGTATAAGTTAGAAAATTAGGAGCATGCTTTTGTTTATTTGCGGAGAGAGTTCTGACGTGTTCCTTCGGTGCACATAAACTGAACACCTGACATGGGCCAACTCATTGTATCGCTATATCTGAGTTTTTGATTTAGGAGTTTGCGAGTTTTAATGACAACCATTATGACAGGGGATGTTGATGACCATGTATTCATGGTACTGATTAATACAGCTAGGATGTTGCTTAGTTTATAGACTCCTCAACACCAGCAAGGCAGGGTGCCATTCCCAACTGCAATATATCAAAAGTTGTCCCTTCCACGCTTGGCACTCAGCATTATAAGGATGGAACACTGCATTAACTAGTAGGGGTGACTATTGACCCAAATAGACTATTGTGATAGCGATAGTCTATTGACACTTACTATTGCCATAGCAATAGACTATTGTAACTCACTATTGCAATAACTATTGTGATCAGCTAGATTTCTTATAAGTTTTAGTAGAAATGTTTAATTGATGTAAGAACTATGGAACTAAAATCAGTAAAAAAATCATAAATGAAAACACTTTTTGTTTTCCTATCTCTAGTTCCTCCCTTTTGACATTCTAAAATGGAAAATCTTGAATTAAATGCAGTGAGGCTTGTGTAAATCATTCATAATTAAGGTAAATTTAATAGTTTAGATAGTATCGATAGTTTACCTTAATATTGCGATAGCAATAGTGTTTTTGTATACATATACTATCGATATATTACTTTTGCCAAGCCATCTATTGCGATGCATCGATAGTTCGATGTATTGTTACACCCTATTAACTAGTGCTGTACCGTGGTGTCCTGGGGGTAGATTTTCGAAGCTCTCTTAGCCCTATGATAGTTGTAAGCCAATGTTATTGTATAGTACTTACGACTATCCTAGCAGTAAGAATCGAGTCTAGAGAGATACATAAATCTACCTGTTGCCTCTCATACCCTGAAATGTCATAGAGAAGAATTTGAAATTTATCCTTTCTCATGTATTCATCTGGCTCTGCTGTTGTGTTACAGAGGTATTGATGTGGTGAGGAACAAGATCAAGATGTTTGCACAACAGAAAGTGACCCTGCCTAAAGGGAGACACAAAATCATCATCTTGGACGAGGCAGACAGGTGACGAATCAACTCTTTCTGAAAATAAATTAATTTCTATTAAATCTTAAAATTTAAGCTTGAAACTGATATTTCTATTTTTGTGGCAGATCATCTTCCCACGGCAAGGTGAAAATTTATCGAGATCTCTCCGTTTTTTTACCTTGCCTTCAACCTAGGCAGAAGTGGTGAAACGAATCAGCGACACCTATTGTGATCAAGAGTTACATCCCTTGCCATCTGCTAACATACAGTCAATGAAATCGCTGTTTACATTCGGAACCAATTCAAAATAGCGACGATCGACACAGACACAGAGGCATTAAAAACTGTCTTCTGATTGGCTTATCCGATTAGCCTGCAGTACGTTAAAATCGTAGCACTGAAAATGCGAGGGTTGAGGTCAAGGGCGGAGGAGAAGATATGGAAATCTTTTCATTACGCCTGTGACGTTGTGAAGATGGTGGCAGATAGGAGTTGTTGACTAATTAATACTTTAAGGACTCGTCTACTCCATTCACTTTCCACAGAGCTTACTCCCTTTAAATTCGTCTGTTTTACTTGGCCTGAATTTGGGTGCGAAAATGGAGTGTCCTGATTGGTTGCAATGAAATCTAGTTGTGCAATCAGCGACACCGTTGTAAAAGTGACATTTGCCAATGACACGTCATGATGATGAATTAAACGTAAGATAAACGTTTTCTCGTTTAATGTGTTTTCCTCGAAATATGCTATTTGATTTTGTGAAAACAATTGGTAATAAATTCTAATGAATTAAGAAGACCAAATCAGAGACAAATGCCCAAAATAGTATGTTCCCTTGCTAGGGAATTTTGCTGTAGTGGAGCAATTCAGGCCATCTGATACAGAGGTTAGTATCGGTAATCTGAAGGGAGTGACCTCTGTGTGAAGAGAATGCATCTACTCTAGAAAAAGCTCTTTGTGGTTTCTAAGTAAATGATAATTGAGATTAAACTGACCAAACAATTTGGGATCAAATAACCTTAATTGTTTAATCTTTATCATGTTAATAGGGAGCACTTTAGTAGTAGTTCATGCTTACTGCTTTTCTGAAAGTATTAGACTTAGTTTAGGGGGCGGGATAGCGCAGTGGTTAGCGCATTCCAGGGTAAGAATCCCGCCAGGGGCACGGCAACTTTGTCTGCAGTAGAGAACTGTTCTACACGCAGTAAGGTTTGGGTGCAATGCTACACTGAATTTCAGTGCAGTACCACCCATGGTTCGCTAGTTCCAGCCGCTGCTCGCAGGTTTCACCGCAATGCATAGCCACATGGCATTGCAGGCTTTCTCCCTGCCATCATACTAGCAGCCGCGATACAAGTGAAATACTCTTAAACCCCAAATCACTCACTCACTAGACTTAGTTTAAGCTCATTTCAGCATGCCAAATGTATTAATGTCTCTTTATCATGTGTATTTACATCTAAGTATTCCATATGATTTGTTCAGTATGACGAAGGGAGATTGTTAATGATTTGTTCAGTATGATGCAGAGATTGTTTATGATTTCTTCAGTATGACACAGGGACATTTTTTTTTTATATGTTCAGTATGACGGAGGGAGCTCAACAGGCGCTGAGGAGAACAATGGAGATTTATTCGAAAACAACAAGATTCGCCCTAGCATGTAATTCTTCAGAAAAAATAATTGGTAAATATTTGCTATTCGTTATTTGAGAACAAAAATTAACAAAAATATTCCATTGTGATGTCTTGATACATTTAGTAGTAGAATACAATGAGAGAAAAAGACTTTCTGGATGACATGTTCTTTATTGTTTCACTGTTTCATAGTATACGTGTTTACTCCTACATCAGGTTAAATGAAACCATATACTCTGAAACATTGTGTATCGGAACAATACACGAGAAGTTGTCATCTCGTTTCCTCTCTCTTTTTGTGCTTTGCAACTACATAATCAATTCCCAACTTGTTGAATACTAACAGTGAGCTGGCATTTGAAATAAAATTTGCAGAGCCTATCCAGTCACGATGTGCGGTGTTGAGATACTCCAAGCTGTCTGACGGACAGCTGCTTGCACGGTTACTGGAAGTTTGTGATAAAGAGTCGGTGACGTTCAACGATGAGGGTCTGGAGGCTATTATCTTCACAGCACAGGGAGACATGAGACAGGTTTGCTGTGTGATTTATTGCAGTGTACACACACTTGTTTTGTTAAGAGAAGGAAATGTTTACTATAGTGGAAGTGTTCTATCAGTACGTTGTGCTCCCCTAGTTCCTCGGTGTAACAGGAACTTTATTTGAAACAATGGTGTTGTGCCTTTTAGGGGTACCATCATGTTCAGCTCATTTTGTCCAAATACATAACATTTTGTCAAATGAAAATAATGAATGTTATCATCATTCATTGACATGTTTGACTACACATATGCTTTCAAGTAAATTAGGGGATGGGATAGCACAGTGGTTAGCACGTTTGGCTTCGGATCAAGAGGTACAGAGTTCGAATCCCGCCAGGGGCACGGCAACTTTGTCTGTAGTAGAGAACTGATGTTTTGGGTGTAATGCTACACTGAATCTCAGCGTAGTACCACCCATGGTTCGCTAGTTCCAGCCGATGCTCGCAGGTTTCACCGCAAGGCATAGCCACATGGCGTTGCCGGCTTTCTCCCTGCCATAATACTAGCAGCCGCGATATAAGTGAAACCCGTTAAACCCCAACTCACCTCACTTCAAGTAAATTAATGTAGGCTGTATATTTAAGGATTCAGCCCTTTGGGGCTGAATCCTTATTGAGATTGGCGTGTTTTTTTATTAATATTATTCCACGGATCTTGTAAACACGACTTTTGCCAGAAGGAATGCAGCTATTGCAACCAAACTTTACAAGCTGATAGCCCTTACCATGTAGTTTTGCAGCGAAGCTTTTGGGCCCAATCAATCAAGCCATTAAAGGTCCAGTTCGATTCTAAAGTTTGATTTTTAACATGGGAAATTTTTTCAAAATTCACCTAGAGACTTGCAACCTTTTCCAAAAGATGCGCAATGACATTGCGAGCAATAAAGTAAATCATGGCGAAATCGTCAGTCACGTGGTTTAGCCGCCATCTTGGATGTTTTAACTTTTTCAAATTTTCGGACCCCATGTACTTTTGCGGAAACACCACTCCGAAGATATAAGCACCTAAGAGCTGAAACTCTATTTATATATAGCTGACACATTGGGGAATAACAAGTTTGTTCTCGTTTGTGCAAATTCTAAATACTTTTTTCACAGTGACCTTTCAAAGTCTGACAATTTTTGAAAATCTCAAACTTCAAAGGGGGATAACTCATAAGATTTAATCGAAAATTTCAAGATTTTTCCAGGAAATGTAAGACATACTATTGTCTATACGAATCAACAATAAAATCGACGATGAACAGTCATTTCCGGTTTTTGAGAACGGGTACATAATTATAGATAAATAACACTGACAATTTTAACATGGGGGGAATTTTCAAAATGCACTTAGAGAGTTAATTTTTTTTTAATATGATAGACAGGAACACTACAGACAAAAAAGTCAATCATAACAATTTTGTAAGATGTACGGTTTCGTCGCTATTCATGCGAAACTATTCACACAATTTGAACAACAGAAACAAAGGATGCAGGTCATGCCCATAGACTGTGTAAAAGTCGCAATTCCTTTGTTCTTCTACCAGGGATCTTGTAAACACGACTTTTGCCGGAAGGAATGTGACCATTGCAGCCAAACTTTGTAGGCTGATAGCCCTTACCATGTAGTTTTGCAGCGGAGCTTTTGGGCCAAATCAATCAAACCATTAAAGGTCCAGTTCGATTCTAAAGTTCGATTTTTAACATGGGAAATTTTTTCAAAATTCACCTAATGACTTGCAACTTTTTTTAAAAGATGCGCAATGACAATGCATGCAGAAAAGTTAATCACAACGAATTCGAAAGTCACGTGGTTTAGCCGCCATTTTGACTGTTGTTGATAAATCCTACTTTCGTTTTACATGATGGACAGGTAGAGGCTGCTGTAGCTTACTGCTTATAGAGATCTTCATGTAACTTTCAGGAATGACTGCTGATATGATATACTTATTAGGAAATTAATCAAATATGCGCTGAATCCTTTTATCGTCACTTGTGACTATATTTTGCTTTGTCTTTGCTGTTAAAAGTGGTGTTGATTTAAGTTCATTTAACATATTTCAACATCAGTTTATTGAAGATAGATATTACTTGAAACACTTTGGTAATTCTTAAGTGTTGAGCAGGTAGTAATTAGTTTTTTTTAATCGTTAATTTTTGTTCATGATTGACTTCTTTTTTTTTCAGGCGATAAACAATGTTCAGTCAACGTTTCAAGGTTTTGGTAATGTCACCGCAGAGAATGTTTTTAAGGTTTGTATTGTTATGATTATGTCTTTTATGTCTTTATGTAATATTTAGCAGCTCCGACTAAGTCGGTTTGCGCGTTCGCGCGTTTTCTATTCGCTATAACTTTTTTCCTATTAGGTTTTGAGAACTCATATACATAACTTCTTACTTATACCCCTGGGGAATTTTTTTGACATGTTCACATTCAAGGTCAAAGGTCAAGGTCACGAGTTCTGAAATCGCTAAAAAAATCCTTGTAAACACGATAACTTGAACAATATTTGTGCTATCAGGCTCTTCTTTGGTGTATATCAACTATGGAGAAAGGCCAAAATTTGGAAAGGTTTTCGCTAACATCCGTCAAAGGTCAAGGTCAAAGTGAGGTCACAACTTAAGCATGCTTTTGCAAAAATGTCTTATTTCAACTATTAACACTTTGAATCAGTACATGATTGTGATACACAATGAAAAGTGATCACTGATTGTGTGACCTTGAATTTTAAAGGTCAAGATGACGAGATAGGGTCATGGTCACCAGTTCTGAAATCACTATGTAACTTTTTTCCATGAAGGTATCAAAACCTCATATACATAACTTCTTTCTTGTACACCTGGGGAATTATTTTGACATGCTCACATTCAAGGTCAAAGGTCAAGGTCATGAGTTCTGAAATCACTACAAAAATCCTTGTAAACACAATAACTTCAACAACTTCTGTGCTATCAGGCCCTTTCTTGGTATATATCAACTATGGAGAAAGACTGAGATTTGAAAAGGTTTTCGCTAAAATCTGTCCAAGGTCAAGGTTACAGCGAGGTCACAACTTAAGCATGCAGTTGCGGACATGCCTTATTTTAACTATTAACACTTTGAATCATTACATGATTGATATACACAATGAAAAGTGATCATTGACTGTGTGACCTTGAAGATCAAAGGTCAATTTCACGAGATATGGTCATGGTGACCAGTTCTGAAATCTGTAAATAACTTTTTTCCAAGAAGGTATTAACATCTCATATACATAGCTTCTTTCTTATAAATCTGGTGAATGATTTTGACATGTTCAGTTTTGGTATATATCAACTATGGAGAAAGACCAAGATCTGAAAAGTTTTCGCTAAAATCTGTCAAAGGTCAAGGTAACAGCAAGGTCACAACTTAAGCATGCTATTGTGAGTATGCCTTATGTTAACAATGAACACTTTGAGTCATTGCATGATTGTTATACACAATGAAAAGTAATCATTGATGGTGTGACCTTGAAGGTCAAAGGTCAAGGTCATGAGATATTGGTTAAGGGCATGTTAATCCTTTGATCCAATTTTGAAATCAGAAATAGGTTTTAAGAAATTAAGAACAAGTTTGTGAAAAGTGACCCCGGTGATGATTCAACTTGTTAGAATAACTTGAATAATAAACAAATCTTTGTCAAAAAAAAATCCCATTTTATTTATTCTGAGGAGAAGGTGGAACAGGGAAAGGCGAGACCCAAAGTTTCGGAGCTGCTCTGCTTTTGCGGTGTCCCGCAAACGCTCATCTAGTGTCTGTCTATAATCATGTTCTATAGAGAATACTAAACTTGGTCCCGTTTATAGAATTTTTATGACATGAATGAGAGGTTTGGTATATTACGAGCATAAAATTACTACTAAACGGGACCATGTTTATTAGTTTATTTATTACAAGCTCATTAATAAATCAATCTAAACAGCACAAAATCGTTGTCATGGCATTGCTTACATTGTGATGTCGACTGGACGAGTATGGGTAATAACATTCTAGATTTATTAAACAAGTAAACAAGTTATGATTCAACCTGTAAAGTCAGTGCCTCAGACATTATGAATTCTGAACGGTGAAACACAAACCTCTGCCATGAATCGTCATGGTAAACTTCTGAAAGACCTCATGCAGAGTTGTAAGAATTTCAACTTTCCTGAAGCTTCTAAGTGCGCAATATATGTTACCTTCACGCAGGTTTGTGACGAGCCACACCCAGTCACCATCAAGCATATGCTGGAGCATTGTGTTAACGGGAACATCGACGAGGCTTACAAGATGATGGCCCACCTCTGGGGCCTCGGCTACTCGCCGCATGATATCATCACCATCGTCTTCAGGGTGTGCAAGACTCACACCATGGCAGAGTTTTTAAAGCTGGAGTTCATCAAGGTGACTTCAACAAGTGTTACTGTCCTCCGATTGCTGTTTAAGGGAGTGAATGAAGGATTATTTAGGGTTTAAACTTGATCCATGGCAGATTTCCTTAAACTTTGTTTTCAAGTTATGCATGTTTGTTTTGTCATCTTCCATAAATTGTTGCCATCGAGGATTGAAATATTGCCCAACTCTCACTCATACCTCATTAGCTTCTGATTCATGTAGAAGTGACAATATAGGATTGGTAGGGTTGACTGAAATTCAGGGTAAACAATCGCTTGCTTTTGGTTACTTAATGCACAATGACAACCAAAATAGACAGTAATAACACGTTTGTAGGATATATGTATTGGATTTTTTGGCTGACTTTAGTTTGCTGTAAGTAATTTCCCATTCTTCATTTTCAAACCAGTAAAGGAGATTGTTGATTAAGCCCCTGACAAAATGCCCACTTTGATTATTTATTGCGGTTATTATATTATCAATATGTGTATCAGACATCCAACAGATCCTATTTGTTCATCTGTGTCCTTCGTGAAAGTAAAGTTATCGAGACTTGTCTCTATGTTACAGGAGATCGGCTACACCCACATGAGGATAGCGGAGGGAGTGGACTCCCTACTTCAGATGTCCGGCATGTTGGCTCGACTGTGTAAAATATCAGCTACCCCTGTCATGGCCCAGTGATCAAAGGATATTGGACTGTGATTTAGCGTGAATATGATTCAGATTGATGTTCAGCTACTGAATTGTGGGCAGTGGATGAACTGTGTAACATTTCCAATGCTTAAAGACCTCTGTACAGTTCTTTCGGGACTGTTAGGCTTACCTTCATGATGACAGAATCAATGAGTACGGATATTTTACTTAAATGGACATACGGTGATCAATGTATTTTCGTTTTCAGTGTTGCTGGAAAAAAATATTGATGAATTTGGAAATGGTTAATTTTGGTAAAAATTTATATCCCATCTACAATTTCAGCGATATTGAGAAATCAAGACTTTTGATATGCATCTTCATCTGTAGTTCTGTTCAGTGAAAGATCAGAGGTCATGTAAAATCATTAATTGAGAAACTCTCACTTTCCATGATCACCTTGCTACGAAATATGAAGGACTTGTAAACTTTGATGAACAATCCCATCCTTGGTTAACGATGAAAATTCATGATTGTCATACACTGTGACACTCTTCACTTCCTGTGATCCGCCTTGTCACAAACTGTATATATACAATAAAACAAAAGACTCTCAGAATTCCAAAGTATTTATTGTTGAGAGAATGATGTGTAAATGTTTACAGTGCAACTATAAGGCCATTAGATATCCGTATCACAGATCAAAGAGTATGTGGAGACACAAACACAAGTTTCAGTTAAAACAACGTAAGATAAACATCCTCTTCACCACAGGCGAGTAGAACAGAGTAGAACAGGATATTGCAGTAATAGTAACCATGAACTGCTGCAGAAATATCTTAACGGTCAATGGTGTCGCATGGATGCTGTAGGGTTTCAGAAGTCCCTCCTTGTAATGTAACTACCATAACTTTATCCTCTAATTAGTGAACAGTGGATCCTAGCAAATAACTTGCTCCTAATCTCGGTCTCAAGGTTGTGATGCATGCTAGATATAATCATATCAACAACCATATAATTGTCAAACCATTGTTTTAACCCTTCCTTTGAAAGCATATATATTCTTTATAATTTATCATGAAATCCCTTTTTTCTACATGATGGAAGGACAAATCCCCCTGATTTTCAATTCTATATTAGTCAATGCATGTCTGTTTCCCAGAAATCACAAACACTGCAATATACATGCTTTCTCTCTCTGCATGGTGTGCATTAATTTGGTAATACAGTAACAATTCAGAAGAAATTCATAACACATTACTCACAATTATGTAAAATGGTATTCCTTACATTTTGCAATTTATTCTTTAATATAATATTGGTTGTTATATATTCTATTTCAATACATTGCCATAATTATGAGGAATGATTCAGCTCAACATAAATGGGAAAAAAGCAAGTGCAAAGATATTTACAAGTGATCAATTAATGCAGGAGGAATTGATTATCAGTAGAATACAGGTTCAAAGTTTTGTGGAATATGTCATGAGTATGAAATGTTTTCAAACCTGGTAAGTTAAAGACTAACATTGAAAACAGCCACACCATGAAGATACCATCCTGCTCCATGAGGGTATTTTTTATCAGCATTCTTCTACAAATACCCTGCTTGTAATACAATGTTGTCATCAAGAAATATTGGCATTACTGGGAAAGGCGATTGTCCATTATCAAATCACAATAGTTCATTGCAGACATGAGAATTTTCATGTTCATTGCAGACATGAGGATTTCCGGGATTTTAGTCTCCTCTGGGTAATTTTTTAGATTAGTGTAAAAATGCAATAAAAAATTCGAGGGGTGAGGGGTAAGGTCTTATTTTTTCACGAAAATGTGATATTTTCAACCCGGAAATAACTTCTCAAACCAAACGCTTGAACTCATGTTGACACTTCTTGCAGCGATCAAAGGATTCGCTTCACACGGGTTAACATTACAGTGCAATACTGACCACACAAATACCAATTTACCCACAAATGTTCTAGAGATAAACACTCGAAAAATAGCAGGAAATCGATTCTTAGACCATCTTGACTTCAAAATTTCCTTGGGGATGACTCGAGCTACGCACACTTGATTACATTCCTTCGCAACTTAGGTCATTTTTTCCTCAAACATTTTTTTCTTGTTCTCATGTCTGTCATTGGCTAAAATACATGCATTCTATAAATATTATCTTTACCGGCTGGTAAACATAACAGGTCAAAATGCCATCAGACAATCAGGGTATTTGTAGTACTGGTAGAATTGTGGATGGAACAGGATGAACCGATCTATTAATCAGTAACAGCCTTGTTCCAGCACTGCTTAGTGTGATAGCAAGGTATAAACAGTGGCTTGGACATTCATTAGGTTGATCACAGACCACTTGTTTAAATAGAAATTAATGATATGGGTGTTCATGAAACAGTCTACAATGATGAATGTGGTTTACTTGATTCATGGAACTCGAGTGATCAGATTATATCAGATCTGACATAACTACCTCTAATTCTAAAGACAAAATCATATTTACATTAATGATAATTTTATTTAAGGAAATGCCTTAACAAATTTCTAAGATTTTCACAATTGATTCATCCATGAATCGTATCTACCATATGTAATAAGCGTTACCTAACTTACCTTACTGTGTTTTCCTTATGTTATGGAACAATAATCTAATTGTGACCTGACATAATTATACCTTGCTTGGATCAAAGATTTTCAAATTATGGCAGGGATTGGGAAAGACATCTTTGACAATGGGCCATTTTTAAGGCTTTTGGTCATTTTCAAAATTGTAAATGGACCATTCCCCTTTGTAGCAATAGTAAAATTTGAAATTGTAATGGGCCATTTTATCATCCAATGTACAAAATGGTCCATGGCCCCTGTTATGGCAAAATATACTTCATCAAATATACGGTTACTTTGCGTGGAAATAATAGAACATGATATATAAACATGCTAGAAACTTAACCCGTTACATGTTTTGCATTTAAGTACACATTTATTCTGAACAACCGTATTTCCTCAAATAAAACACCTGTCCAGAATGTAACAACCTGGGGGCCAGGTGATGGGGTGCTGAGGTAAATACAACATGGGTCTCGAATATGAATTGAAGGACTACCTATTTCATCGAATACAACCCACGCCTCAAATAGTCCTTGTGGTGCTGAATGAAATAGAACATTGCTTCTGGCTAGGGGTGAAACGGTATGCTTGAACCTTGGTTCTGGACGTATTGCGGTACAGGACCCTCGGTTCGATACATTTTCGGTTCGTTACAAAACCAAGAATATCTTCAAATATATAAAGTAAACAATAAGATATCACATGTTTTTCTTCAAATTTAGTGTGTAGGATGTGGAAATCAGATTGGTTTTAAAATTGTACAATTGAAAATATAATATCTTAGTTAATAATACATACCGGTAATTATCTAATTAAGTTATATATTCGGTATGTACCAAAAAATCACATTGGTGTACTGAACCGAAAGAAAAATACTGCGGTTCAACTACTGAACCGTTTCACCCTTACTTCTGGCCTCATGCTTAACTTGTATCATTCCAGGCAAAACTGTCCATTACTGCTTGATGTTTGGAGCTATTCTATTACTTAAACCGTTGTACACTTGTAACCTTGACTCTTGGGCACATTCAACACAAAACTTATCATATTAGCTATATGTCTTAAGATTACTGAGAATAACATCATGCAATCATACATACTTGATAATATACTTGTTATTTTTGTTAAAGTACTTGGAGCCAAACAAGAATTACAACAATATTGCATTTATGTCAATAAAACCTGATGCAGCTAGATATCTATCATATCTGAAATCATTAACTTGATGTAACGTAATAAGTATTCCAAACAAGATTCGACAAATTTTAATATCGATGATTAAAAAAAATTGACCAACTAACTCAAATATATATACACATTTTGAATAATGAAGGTTTTAAAAAAACTGACTGAACAAAAAAATAATTGAAAGCGAAAAATACTTTAGGATTATTTTATTTTACAATTGTTTTGTTTTATTGCCATTTTGTTGGAAACTTAACACAAAGTTAGAAACTTAACATAAAGTTAGATAAATACAGTTTGATCGTACAATTAAAAACAATTTCTTCTCACTTTTAAATTTTTTAAATATATGAATATTAAATATTTAACAAGAAATGACAATGAGAATATTAATTTCACGAACTTACACTAAATGCAAGGTGTTCATATTTCAAAAAGGGTGCAACCCACACACCCTCGCTCAATACATTTACACTGGTATTGCTGGGAGCAACAGCATTTGAATGTCTTGTCAATCAACTCAATGATACCAGCCTGGGAAGATGTGCAGTTTTCTAACCATTAAAACAAAATAATTAACATCTTCAAACAATATTGTTTGAGAAAAAAATAAGTTGATGCATTTAGATTGTTCTCCCCTTGCATCAACTTTACAAGTACTCTTTAAATTGACAATCAGATACACACAAACTCAAACCTATGGTGCATTATATGAAGGCAGCCCTTGAAATTCTCTGCTTCCCACACTGACAGTGCAATGTTCCGTATCCTGGGTTCCCAGATTGCATTTAGAACCTGAACCAGTGCTGCCAACTTCATTGAAGACCATCAGCTGCCAGTCATCAAAGTGATCAATTTAATCATACAAATTCTTGCCAACTAAATAGATAAGCTTCCAAACCGGAAAACATTACAAAGTCATTAGGCTCAGGGTATTTTATGTGGCAACGAAATTCGAGAGGATATTCCTGTTTACACATGTTATTAATACATGATTAAAACACAGTGAAATTGAAAGATACTAATGAAGGTAACATTTCAATGATGACTTTATATTTCATAACTGTATAAACACAAGCGCACATTTGTTGAAAATAAAACATGAGAACTGAAGCCATTCGGCACTGCGAGTCAGGTAAACTTCGCTACAGCATAACAGCAACTTGTTTATTAGTTTTATTACATGTTATGTGTTACTATGTGAATACTCTATCAGTGTATGTCTTTAGTTATAAAAAATTTGCAAAATTGGGTACAATATAGCGTGTTTTCACTTCACGTAATGCAAAATATCCAATATGGCTACAGAACCCTACCTTTAACCTTTGTTAAAACTGAGTATGTTTGTACTTTATCACAAATGTGTGTTTGTCCAAATAAAGCCCCATCATTTACATTACTAATAGCATATGAAAATACAGAACAAATAGGCAGAGGACCAACACAATTTTGAAGCAGATAATATCTAATATTATTAACTGTTTGAGAGACTAGAAATTTCTAGTAATTTATGGTACAAACAAGTATTTATTGATCTACAACTTCGTTCTTTTTAACTTCCTGTTGCTACTGTGTAAAAAAGAAGTTGTATATCCCTAAAAACACATTGTTGATTCTCAAATATTGAATAATTGGGTCATCCTTATCATCTTTAACTCAGTATATTGCCAACAGCACTACTACTACAACATCATTCAGATGTGTATAAAACAAGAGTGTACCTCCACACTAAACCTCATGAAAGAGGCCAAGATTTATAGCAACCTCTTGGAGCGAAGATAGTTCAAATTAATTGTTAGTGACATATCTGTTTAAATCTGAATTGCAGCCCTCTCTTAAAGGGGCAGTAGCAGGTTTTTTTTCAAATTTTATTTTTTCAAATTTCCCATTTATAATGATAGTTTATGTCATTTATTATACCTTAGAGGGTAAAACATCTTATTACACAAACCAATTATCCGTAGCGGTAATAACGGTATTGCCATTGGCTTTACGTAACCATGTACACTCATTTTTAACTTGATTTTCTGAAGAGAGAAGGGTGTTTTACTATTGGTGACATTATTTTTCAAATACATTTCATCGACTTATTTGAGCGAAAAAACGTGCTACTGCCCCTTTAACTAGGCAGAAACTGATTGTAAGGACATGGATGTGAATGTACAGGATCCAGGGTACAGTTCCACAAACCTATCTTAGCCACATGATCAAGCTTAGGGAATATAATAAAGTATCATATAATTAGTTGGCTCTTGGAAGGTCCCCTTCGTCTCTCATTAGTAGATCTTTAACTCAAATACTGACTGATGGCCTCTGACAGGTGGACTGACATGAATTTCGACGGCTGCTACGTTCGGACGGTATTATGAGATCACGTTTGAGAGCACCCCTATTGGAGAACCTCGTTCCTCATCCGTGCCTTCTGCATGATCTGTGTGCGTTTCCTCCTCTCTACCGCCCTGTTACTGACGGTTTGCTTCAGAGCAGGCAGTGTCACGTTGTCTCTCTGGATGTACGCTAGGTCTGGCCTGTAAAAGTGTGAGTATGATTGAATAAATGTAATTTATTGGATGAAATAATGAGGGACTACAAGTGAGTGAGATCCTGAGTGCTTTATCCAACTTATAAACAATCAAACAGTATGTAGACATTAATTCGTTTCACGTAAAGTGGTATACATTTAAGCACTCTAAATGATTCACATCTGTAAAATAATAATATTGTCTGCTTGTACAGTGCTTAAACTCCACACATTGCATGTTCAAAACACTAACAGGTATCAGGGAAAAGGTGAGTTGTAAGTTTTCATTTGAAAAGTTCACATGAAGTTGTTCCGAGTTCAATCGACAGAGTTCAAAAGATGAGCTGCTGCGAAACAAAATGCTGCTGTTTGACAGATAGCCAGTGAAGCTGTCCGTATTGGAGAATGGAGATGTGCAGGTACAATCCTGCAGAGTATTCTATGAAAAGGTATTCTTTTGGAGACATCCTTGGGCAGGGCTAGGCAGATTTTCAGTTTCTTGCGGTGGGGTTTGAGAGGTATTATTCACAGGGCGGACTTATGTTTTCTGGACGGGTGTTTGAGAGTTATTCTTGCGAACTTACAGCTTTCTGGTTGGGTGACTGAGAAGTATTTTGGCATGGTTGGACTTACAGTTTTCAGGTTGTGTGTATGAGAAATAATCAAGGCAGTTTTCTTACAGTTTTCTGGTGGGGTATTTGAGAGGTATTCAAGGGAAAGAGGACTTACAGTTTTCTAATGAAGTGTTTGAGAAGTATTTTAGGCAAACAGGTCTAATGTTTTGGGATTGGGTGTTTGAGAGGAATACAAGGCAAAGCAGACTTACAGTTTTTGTTTAGGGGGGGATAGCGCAGTAGTTAACGCGTTCGGCTTCGGATCAAGAGGTCTGGGGTTCGAATCCCGCCAGGGGCACGGCAACTTTGTCTGCAGTAGAGAACTGTTCTACACGCAGTAAGGTTTGGGTGTAATGCTACACTGAATTTCAGCGTAGTACCACCCATGGTTCGCTAGTTACAGCCGATGCTCGCATGTTTTACCGCAATGCATAGCCACATGGCGTTACAGGCTTTCTCCTAGCAGTCGGGATATAAGTTAAATACTCTTGAAAGCGGCGTTAAACCTCAACTCACCTCACCTTTCTGGTGTATTCTTGACAGGGCAGACTTTACAGTTTTCTACTCGCCACAAATGGCTGCGATACTGCCGAAGGGGCGTTAGCAATAACTCACTACAGTTTTCTAACGGGGTATTTGAGAGGTATTCAAGGCAAAGAGGACTTACAGTTTTCTGGTTGGGTGTTTGAGAGGTATTCTTGGCAGGGCGGACTTGCTCTGTGAAGTGACATCTCCATCTTTCAAATCATCCTCCGCTATGTATGCCTTGGCCAGGAGGTAGGCGTCCGGGGTCCACTTGTGGGAGTACAGCACATCACGCAGGTCCGACTTTAGACCGTCCAGCTGGAGGAGGGTAACATGAATTATTATGTGAGCGTGCTTTTCCAGCGATCTGATTGGTCGAAAGGCGATCACGTGACTGTTGACAGAAAAGCATATTGACTCCAGCCCGAGTCCGACCAAAAGCCGTATTGACTTAAGTGACGTCATACGATTCATGTGACCGTAGGCCAAGTTGTTCAAACCAAATTGCATTTTGGCTGTATTTCATTGATTTTCTTTCGTTTCTGTATTGAATACATAATAAAACAATTATGTACTGGTGAATTCGGTCAATACCTGTTTTTATGGACCCTAGTCCTTGGTCAATATTGTTTTCTCGGGTCCATAAAAACAGGTATTGACCTCATCACCAGTCTATAATTGTATATTATTGCTAGTCTATGAATCTGATGAAGATGCTTTGTTGTAATTTTATTGCAGTAATTAAAATAGTCACATTTCAACTTGCCAACTGGCCGCCAAGAGTCACTATCAATCTACAATCACACTTTATATAAACACTATTTAACCTTTAGCCTGCTGGATCGATTGAGGTCAGGTTGATTCAGTTTGAAGTCAAGTAACTTGCCTTACAATGACCCATGGCACCAACTTTTGATTAACTGCATTTGACTCACATTTCCTGAACCTACCTGACCCAACGTAACCTGCTTTTGAAATATAAACAGCTCAGTACTTTTCAAACCAGGCTGCCAAAATTGTTATTCTATAGATTAACTTTACAACCTGAATTGCTCATAATACACTTTCAGACTGGTATATTTTGAATATTTTTTTGTATTTAATCCATATACCGTATTCTCTCCAGTATAAGACCATACTCGAGCCGAAGACCACCCCATTTTTCGGAGGGGTGTCCTGGTTGGGGTTATTCTCGGGTTATAGACAACCCCCTATCTTGCCAGATGTTCCATGGTCATACATTACATAAATCGATAATATTATTTAAAGTTAAATGTCAAAAACCTACATAAAACCTATTCTGACTGTCTTGACGGTCTCCGGTATGAATTTTCATCTGAGTTGGGGTCTCTCCCTTCTAAAAGCCCACCCCAATGTTTTCAAGAAGTTTGTTTGCCTGGCCCAAAGAGAGAAGACAGTAACCTACTTCAAAGTGACTCTAATACTGACCTCGTGTGCCTGTTGCTCATTTTGTTGTTGAAGATGTCTGATGACTGCATGACACTCGGGCAAGGTCAGAGGTCGTGACCCCTGCTGGAGGAGGTGAGGCGGGGGAGCTGATTGGTCGCCAGTTTGATTGCTAATGGATCCGCCTCCTTGACTCAGCTGCACCTTCATGGACTCCACAGCGGCCTGTCTGTAGTGCAGGGATGTACGGGTTACAGATCAACTTGGATACGGAGGTAAATACACACAGAACAATTATAGGGGAGCCCTTGGTCACAATGGCTCCCCTTCATAACAACATACGCCCCCCCCCCCCCCCCCCCCCCATCTCTTCCATGTTACCTCTGTTCTAAAGGGACAGTTCCTTTTGCAAGTGATTGGTTGCAAAAGTTAAGCAAAATAATAACAATTTTGTTTTAAACTGACCATTCTGTCCAAGACTTCCTTAAAAGTCGGAAAGACAGTTCCTTCACTTGTGTGATGCGCATATATATCTCTAACAAAATGGATGACAGGCTTAAGTGTAACCTATTTCCTACACAAGTAAGACAGCTGTAAGTAACTGTGTTGCAAATTTTCACCTCATGTGAATTTTTCGAGAACCTAGAAATATGGTCAAATTGTAACAGAGGTGATGTGGGAAGATATGAGTTGAGCACCTCTGTGCGGTGAGAACAGATGAAGTCTGACACTACAACTCGGTATATATGAGGACAGATAGACCCAGACCATTTCCCAGTTGCTGTAACTAGAAAGAGAACTCACTGCCTCTTGCGCTGTTCCTCTGATTGTTCGAGGAGCTGTGTGAGGTATGTATTGCGGTTGCGGGTTTCTCTGAGCGCGTGCTTCAACTCTTTGATCTCCTCCTCCATGAACACCACCTTGATCTCGTCCAGCTTCTCCTCTGTAACATACACATTGTTGTTGTGTCGTCACTATAGTAATCCGTGACAAAACAAGATTAAGAAGAGATTGACTTGACTGCAGACACTCCCTAAGGGATGTCACTCTGTTTGTTATCTGTTGTTAAGAGTGGTAAGAAGGCTAACTAAGTTTAAGGAGTTGTCTCCCTTATACTGTTTAACTTGTTTATATACGACAGCTATGCTGATGAACACTGTAATTTGGTGAGAAAATGTTTAAGGATGCGGATGTGAGGTATGACTTGCATATTGTTCTGGACCTAGATTTTCGAAGCTCTCTTAGCGCTAAGATAGTCGTAAGTCAATGTTAATGTATGGTACTTACGACTGCCTTAGCGCTAAGAGAGCTTCGAAAATCTAGGCCCTGGTCTGTCAATCATGAAGAGTTACGGAAACATCTTGTGAATACAATGCATATTCAATCAGGTCAAAGTTCAATATCCGAATGTCAACTTTTTATTGTCAATTATATGAATAAAGAAATATATCTTGTGACCTCTATAAAATCATATTTCTTAGAAAAGTGTCTCAATTGAGTACTGATAAACTCATATAAACTTGACGTTAACATATCCTCCTGAATCTTGCATTCTAAACACATCTTTACAATTGATATTGTAGTCATCAGTTGATGTGTGATGAAAGTCATTTTTTTAAATAATTGTATAAATGCAATTTATCCACTGATAATTCTACTGGCAGAAATTCAGCCAGGACCAAACATAACAGAATTTTCTATAACCATGTGAGAAGTCTCAAATAAATCTTCATGCTTCGAGTGCTGTACTTGAATTTCTCTAAACTACGATCTTGACGTTGCTAACGAATTTTCATCATTTTCAATAAAAATCATAAGAAATGGGGATATAGACAATGGGTAATGTTAATGTTACTTCTTCATATTCGATATATTACAAAACTTAACCGACCTCTTGACCTTGTAGATTCTTCCTCCATATTGGAATGTAGTGAATCTGAAGAGGAATCTGAAACAAAAATAAATGACTCCTAAAATTGTTTGAAAATGAATTTATTACTATTCTTCATTCAAAGTCCAATGGATTTCTAAGCCCCATAATCAGATATTAAGTGAGTAGATTGTTTTTCAGCTCTTTTGCCCTTACTTTTGATTAGTGAGACCTTGACCTTTCAGATAGGTAATGATTTTGATGTTGCAACCTTGACTTTGACTTTGGCTACTTTAGCATTTTTGCAAAAATTAACTTTGGATGTATTGATCAATTACAGGCTTCAAAAACTAATCTGAAAAACTTTGGTGTTTTACATACGAACTATGGGCATCAGTGTTTAACAAACACATCTTGCTTTTAGAAGATTTTTCTTGCTCAATGATTCAAAGAAAGATCTATCAAATGAGGAGTTGAATGTGTTTACAAATGTACATAACGTATAGTTTACTGCGGCATTCAAAGAACATTATCATTCATCAGTTCTATCATCAGGTACTGCCTATATTGGAATGCAAGTTCTGTCATTGGTTGTTTATATCAAAGCCACATGATTTAACAGGCTCAGAGAATCATGGTATTGTAGTAGTTTAGCGGATACAAATACACTGATGGAGCAGGAGGACATTAATGAGACATGTGAAATACTACCTTTCTCCAAGTCTGCGTGATCCCGGTGTTCCTTCCTCCGCCCACTTCTCGCCATTCTCGTTTGTTTCTGACTCATTATTATGCGGAATTGCAGATCTGAAAACAAAATGTTATTCTCAGTCATTTCTCCATCAACCTATAGCAGACTTCAAATTAGCCATTAGCGGACACTCAATGTTAAAGGGAAAGTTCTATCACCGATCTATCGGCAGCATCTGCCATATTGGATTCTTGGCATTACGTGAAATGAAAACACGCTATATTTAACTCAATTTTATACTTTAAAATTAGTATATAATATGCTGTTAGAAATTTTCCCCACTCACAGTGCCGATGAATGGCTTCAGTTCTTATGGTTTTTCTTTTTCAACAAGTGTGCGCTTGCCTTTATCAATTTGTGAAATATAAAGTCATCAATTATTACCTTCATTAGTATCTTTCAATTTGACTGTGTTTTAATCATGTATTAATAACATGTATATGTCATAATGTGTAAACAGGAATATTGATCCTCTCGAATTTCGTTTCCACAAAAAATACCCCGATAGAACCCTCCTTTTAAAACAGGATAGCTGCCTCTAATGAAGTACTGAACAGAGGGCAGGTCTGCTCCGTCCAGCTTCTTTAGGCATAAGCCATACCTACATGCAAATTATGCATCCATCCCACAGAAATAGGTAATCGTAAGTAAAACATAGACATACACCTTCATTAGTATCGCACCACCTATTTGAACTTGAAACCAGAAAACGTTTTGCAAGTGTTGACATTACAAGTACTTATCAAATATACCACATCATAATAACATCACAATAACGACCACAGCAGTCATACTAGACTAACATTTAGTCTCAAATTTTTATTTTTATTTACCAGCAACATTTTACAAACAATTCAAATAGATATACCAAATGGAGCCCTAAAGGTGCCTTAATGCTGAGTAATCTAGACTTGCTATAATTTTCTAGACTGGGTTGGTCGTCAATTGAATGTTTTGCTCTAGGGTCTGGATGACAGACTACAGCCATAGTTATTTTTCCATTGATCTTAGTGGACTTTTGTTTTTCTGTTTCCCTAGAAACATGAGAGGGATGTTGGTTGTTGTTGATTTTGACTAAAACCCTTAACATACCTCAAACTTAGCATCTGTAATACCCACTAACTGAAGTACGGTAGTAGATACACAAGTATCTGTCAAAGATGTGCTTTACAAATTTTGTGGAACCGGTGGGATATGTCATCTTCTGATGACTCTTGTTTTACAAAAAGACAAAGCCAAATACGACTCATCAACATATTGATTTTTCAGTAGATGTTTTAAAAATATTTTTATGATTTCCCAAATCTTTTAAAAAATCATATTTCGATTAAACATTCTGGATGATTTAATATTGATCTTTTCAATTCTGTTAACTACTCTTCTAGAAGCCGTTTCTCAAATGTTTCAAAACATGTGGCCATTTTTGAAGGATTTGTAGATTGAGAAGATTCAAATTGTAAACAACCCATAAAAACATTTTGACTTTCCAATGAGCAAGTTACACATACCGTAATTTAATGATGTTTGCAATATTCAAAATGACACTTTTAATTATATTGACACTCGTAAGCGCAAGGTAATATACAAGATCATGTCAAGAGATTGTCAAATATCTGGAGAACAATTTTTATTAACTCTTTTTATAACCATTTAAAGGGGCAGTAGCATGTTTTTTGAAAATTTAATTTTTTCAAATTTTCCATTTATAATGATAGTTTATGTCATTTATATTTACTTTAGAGGGTGAAACATCTTATTACACAAACCAATTATCCGTAGTGGTAATAACGATGTTGTGTATAAAGCAAAAATTGCATGGCGGCCATTTTATTGTGAACAAAATTTATTATTTCTAATGACAAAAAACGTTTCCCATGGCTTTACGGAACCATGTACACTCATATTTTAGCTTGATTTTCTGAAGAGGGAAGGGTGTTTTACTGTTTGTGACATTATTTTTCAATTACATTTCATGGACTTATTTCACCAGAAAAAATGTGCTACTGCCCCTTTAAATGCATTTTAACAACATTCAATTTAATGAACCTCCTATCACGCAGTTTGCTGGAATCTGAATTAGCAATTCGTACCTGTCAAGGCCTGATTGTCAAACTAATAGTCATAATTTTGTGTGACCTTTGGTTTATATTAGACTATAAAGCATGCAAGCCAATGGCTTTGTGTTAAGATCTTTGATCTATATGCAATCATGCAGTTCCTGATGAGCTACAGAGCCAATGTCTCTATTTTTAGCTGTTTTCATGGGGAAAAAATCTAACATCGTTCAAGAAATAGACGGTCTAATATGCTTTTCACCGACCAAAATAATAATTAATACCCGGTATTAATGATAATTGTGAACATTTACGATTGCCAAAAACTGCAAACCATTTGATTAAGGGTATTATTGATAACTACACCAATTCTTAATCCTATTTTCAACTTAATTCTCATTGAAAAAAGTTAATTATCTACAGGCTTATGTTATTATCAAAAGTAAACAATAATAAAACCTACAATATCACGGCAAGCTGGTTTCAAACATAAGAAACCCTTGGGGCCTAGCCTGACTATTATAGTCAATAAAACCCTCTCCACCTCGCTGAATACACAACTGCGCCAGTAATCCTACACTCAAATATTTATTTCTTAGTAAAGTAGATATTTCCTATTGATTAACTTATTGATCGCTTGAGGCAGGCATATATATATAATATATATGTTAAAACACGATGTCATTTGCCTGGCTCTCATTCGTTTGTCAATAATTCATTGTTTGACCTCAATTTGTGAAATCCGACCTGGCCTGTTGATGTGTTAGCTGAGATTTGCTCAACAACGAGAGCATGTATCTCACAATTACAGAACAACCACAAATAATTAATGTTGAGCATATGGCAGTTGCTAGTTGAGTTATAAATATTATATTCATTAACTCTCTGTCCTGTTATGACAGTACACTCTGACTACAGCTGTGGTTTTGATTGTGACAATATTCGGGATTAATCAAATATTATTTAAGACGGCGTTTAATGAATATTATTTGATTTTGTTCATTATGATTTATTTTAGTCAATAAAAAAAGAATTAAAAAGTAAGGAATATATTAGGTTCATAATATCATCATACTTTCTTTTCATTACCATTTTTGTTTTTGCTTTACTAAATTAATCCTTTTTCTGTTGTATAAGAATTTTATGTAAACCTTTAAATCTACAAATGTATTGTATGGAAAAAATAAAATTCTTTGAAATTGATTACAGTACGCATTTCTCATATCTGATTTTGCAAGAAAATTTAAAAAGAGTTAAGATAAAGATGAACATTTTAAAAATATTAATAACTTGACTTCTTTAAATTTAAATTTAAAGGGGCAGTAGCACATTTTTTTGCAAAATTTATTTTTTCAAATTTCCCCTTTATAATGATAGTTTGTGTCATTTAAATGAAGTTTAGAGGGTAAAACATCTTATTACGCAAAACAATTATCTGTAGTGGTAAAAACTATGTTGCGTATAAAGCAAAAATTGCATGGCGGCCATTTTTATTGTGAACACAATTTATTATTTTGTATTACAAAAACGATTCCCATGGCTTTACCGAAACATGTACACTCATTTTAAACTTTATTTTCCGAAGACAGAAGGATGTTTTACTATTGGTGAAATTATTTTTCAAATATATTTCATCAACTTATTTGAGCGAAAAAACGTGCTACTGCTCCTTTAAGTCACTAGGTCGTTATGGAGACTATATCTAATAGACTTTACATTAGATTTTAACCTGGTTGATAAATGATAGCTGATTTAAGTGGTACATTTCATAAAAGGTGGTACATCTTTTTATATTCCATATAAAATCAGATCCAATCAATAAATGTGCACTTGTTGACAAATGAGTTAATTAACTCAAGTGACAGCCTAATATTCAGTATAAAGGCATCAAGTCCATATACAATAGATTAGTTTTAAATTAATCTATAAATTGCTACCATTCAAACAAAAGCATTCTGTAAAATCAAATGTCCAAATAATCTATGATGTTATACATCATAGATTAATTGGACCTTAATACAGTATTAATCTATGTCAGGGTTCGAAATAAGCACTAGTTCGGTAGCCCATTGCTCGTGAAAAAGAAGTTGGGCTAGTAGAATGTAAAAACTAGTAGTCCAAAATTTGAGGTGAAATGATCATGGAGATGTATTTGGCTTGCTGGAATAAATCTTGACTAATACTTTTAGAAATGCACTAGTCCGAAAGGCTATTGCATTGAAAAGGTTAATTTCGACCCCTATATGTTGATTATGTAAATTGTTCTAAAGTTGACTGTTAACTTTGTCATGTTCAATCATTGAAAAGTGCAAGTTAAACTGGTATAAATGCCGGAGCTTGTCGACGGCATTTATACTACAGTTTTATTTGAACTTTCAAACCGTTTATTATCAAATATATCAACACAAGTTGATATATTTGACATCTGAAGACACGAGGGCGAGATTCTATTTATCATCCAAAATCATTCTTATTACGTTTAAGTGAAAATAGTGTACATCTCTGATAGGGCTGCAACGATTCACTACGATGTATCGAAAATCGATACAAAGTAAAGACATCGAAAATCGATTCATGATTCCAAATTTAGATTCGATTCACATTCATTTTTTTCATGCTAAAATAATAAAATGTCACCTGATTTTATTACAATTAGATCGTGAAATTGCATTTGCGAGCGATGACAAGTCACATGTGAAAGGGAGACTAAGTTCAGTGTCTACAATATGTAACGTAGTCAATGATTGGTTTATATCCTCACCTTTTGAGATTCTCGCCCAATCAGCGTGGCTTATACATTTCTCTTAGTAACGCCACATAGCAACGATCAAAATGGCGGATTTTTGTTTTTCTGTAGTGTTAAAAAATCGAATCGAAATAAATCGAATCAAACTGTTAAAATAAAAAAATCGAACTTGCCTAGGTGAATCGCAACTTCCCAATGCAAGGCATAACTCTTGCCAGTCTCCATTACTGGCTGATTTAGGCCTTGCAGCATTTCCTTAAGAAATCTGTGTTTAGAAATCCAGGCCCGCTATGCATTTCCAGTGCAGCGATTCTCTGCCTCGACACAAGAAAGCTAGGGAAATACCGCAAGGGTTAAATCAGCCAGTAATGCAGACTGGCAAGAGTTATGCCTTGCGTTTGGAAGTTGGGTGAATCGTTGCAGCCCTAATCTCTGAACACATTTCTGCCATTTGACTCCCAGTCCGGTGAGGTCATAGCATTGTGACGTCGTCATGTCTATGAAGTCATAGCATTGTGATGTCATTACTCGATGTAAAAGTATTGTGATGTCATGTAGTTACCGGTGACAGGGTATTGTGCAAAATCTACTGCCAAAACGATATCTCCCAGGAGATATCGCTTGATCTCACACAAGCGATATTTCCTGTGGAACACAGTTTTGGGTGATAAGTTACAATAACCACTTAAGTTAACATCCGAATGGCTACTTCTTTGATTAATAATTTTGACCCCTGCAAGCTATAAAATTTGTGATAGTTCATCATAAATGCCAGTCTGATTAAAATAGACCTTGTTCAGAGGAATAACAAATACAAAATAATGCATCTACTGGGATATGAACCTGTTCTGTAGATTTCTCGCCACAAGGTCTGCGGACACCCTGTATAGGCGTGTGTTCAGTACCAGTTTAGCGCAGCCAAAGCCCAGTCAAACAGCTGACCAATAACATCATTGTTTTAGAACGGTCGCCGTTTTGAAAGCATTCAGAACAGACGAAATGATAGCTGTTTAGAGTTATCTGCCCCTAGCTTCTCACACCGAAAGCTTTTGTTGGAGGTCTTGTGATTGGTTAACTGAATTGCGTCAGAACAAGCAAGCCTACGGGCTGTTACCAGACGGTTTGGCATGGAAACCTCTGAATGATATGAGTTTGTATCCCGGTAGATGCACTATTTTACAATTTTTATTTCACAGAAAACCGTTGATTTTAATCAGACTGTCATAAATGCAGTATTGCAGTGCAGCACACACTGATTTTAACTACTGACCAATTTGAAGACATGGAAGGATTTGAAACTTGTGTCAGTTTACATCCCTTGCTAATCTAAACTTGCGAGCGAAGTTGTATGACTACTGTCTCCCTTCTTCTTTGAATTTATACATATATTTTTTCCCCCTTTTTAAAAGTGTTCAAATGTTCACACACTGGCTTTTAATCAAGCTTCAACTGCATTCTTTTCTTTGAACAAGGCAAAAGTGAGCGCAGCTCACATACCCCCGCCTGTAGTTTG